>LDAU01000179.1:38415-134528 GCA_001447515.1 Pseudocohnilembus persalinus
CCCTTTTCTTGGGCTATAATAATATATATAAGATTGATTATAAACCCTTTATACCTTTCTATAAATCAATTCTTGTCAAAACTCCAGTCATTCCAGAGATTTGCACAAATAATAAATATAATAATAATAAAATTAAAACCTTTATAGCCTACTTAACATGAGGTCTTAATCTTTCTAATGTTGCAATTACTTATTGTTCAATTTTTAGCTGAATATATTAATTTATTTTTTCTTTATATGGAGCCATTGCTTTTACAGCGGCTTGGTCTAATTTAATTTGAGTAACTTTAATCTACTTTTTGGCTTCAATGAATTTCAATTAAACTTCATTGGCGAAAACATTAAAAACCGATTTTTCTTTAACTTTCTCCTAAATTTCTTCTTTTTTTATTGGATCTTAACTTTCCTATACCGGCAATACCTAGTTCGGTTTATTTACATCTTACTATTCTGAGTTCTATTTTTTAGAAGGGTATATTTTGGATTTTATTTCGTCAAACATCAATTATTAGTATTTAACAAGTTTTTTATTTATTTATTTTATTTTTTTGCTTATAATTTAAATCTAATTTTTAATAATACTTAAGATGCTAAAAATAGATTTATAAGTTGAGATTTAATAACAACTATTTATATGAATTAACTTTAAAAAACACTTTCACTAATTTATAATATCGGTAATTAGAAATAAATTTTATTCTAAATTTGGAATAAAAGTTTATTATTTTAATAATTTTTATTATAGTATAATATAATTAATTTCTAAAATATTTATTCAGATAAATTAGTTTTATTTTTTATGTGTTATATAATACACAAATATTAGCTTTCTAATAACAAAAATTAAAAAATAAATAATTTCTAAAGACCTAAAGCAAATTAAAGAAAAATTTAAATATTATCGATTTAAACAAATAAAAAAAACTTATACATGCCACCAAAAAAAAAAGATTAAAAAAAAGAAGTGTAGGCCCCTGAAGATAGTGGGTTAATGCCAAGATAATTCGTTAAATTTAAATTTAAATTTTAAATAGTTTAAAGTGAAATCGAAAATTATTCTGTCTGCTTTTACTTTATAAATCAAGATTAAAAAGTAGAGAGGTTTGATTTACCATTAATAAATAGTTGGGAAGCAGAAGTAATTTTTAATTTTGTAGAATTATTACATTTTTATTTAACCAATATACATAAATAGTTTTGCAATACAAAATATTTATTTCATAAATAACGGTTATAGATTTATATAATTTTATTCATATATTATATTTTTAAGGATCCTGAAAATTAAAAGTAAGTAAGTTATATTCTAGAAATGAATTGGACAAAAATTGATGTTGAATTTTGCAAATTACTTTGTGAAAGAGAGTTTTAAATATAGTTTGTAAATGTAGAAGAAAATAAAATTATTTAAGAAATTTCTCTTGATTTTAGCTAGATTTTAATGTATCAATCGGATTAATTAACATTTAAATATAAAAATGATAAAATGAAAATTATGGAAATAGAGGATTTCTAATTTTTTATGGAATTTGATAAACCATTATTGCAATAAACATTTAAACACTATTTAAATCCTATGTAAATAGACTTGATAGGTGTAAAAGATTTACCTGTAGAATATGATAAAAATTATGAGCCATGTTATATTGAATATACATTTTTCAATAACTAAAAAGTATATAGTTATAATTTTAAAATAAATTAAAACTTTTAATTTAATAACTAATTTTAATTAGATAAAATCAGATACAAAATTACATAAATCGAAAATAAAATGGGGATTTAAACATGTTTTTTTAATTGGTTTACTAGATTAATAAAAAATTGCAGAATAATTTCGAGGAAAATACTTAAAAATGGAGTTACATGACAAAGATGAAGAACTTGATAACTAAGTCAGACAGGAATTGCCTCTTTTAGATGTATAATAAAAAATTCAGGAAGAAGAAGAAAAAAATAAACCTAAAGAAGAGGAAGTTAATGACCCAAAAAAAAAAGGAAAAAAAGACACTAAAAAGCCTGGCAAATAGGAGGAAACAAAAAAAGAAGTTAAAAAAGACCCCAAGAAAGATAAAAAAAAAGGTATTTTATTATTATTTACTTTATAATTCTTTTTTAAATAATATTTTATAAATTTATTTTATTTTTTTTAAATAATTCTATGAATGAAAATTGTAAATAATTATTTATTTGATAAATATAATTCTAGGAGGCGATGTGAAACTTGACAACTTAGAAAAATATGATCCTAATTAAGGAAAGGAATTTTTAACAACAAATTATGCTGTTGGAGTTTACCATTTGGCTGACTTTTTAAAGCCTTCAGTTAGAGATATAAAGTTAATTTCGCCTTTAGTACCAGTAAAAAAATATGAAGATTTGGAGTCTAAAAATCTAGAATTAAATACAACTGCCAAAAAGACCATGAAAGGAGTTGTAGAATCATCCACTTATATGCAATCAGACGCAATTTTAGTGTGCGGATTTACTCTCAGTTTCGCTCTTGACAGTTTTGTCATGCCCGAACCTCCGAAAGAAGAAGAGTAAGAAATAATGCAAAAATAAACGGAAAAAAATAAGTCTAGCGCAAAAGGAACCGATAAAAAAGGTATTGACAAAAAAGGTGCCGATAAAAAGCCTCAACAACAAGAACAGGAGGAAATTCCAATATTAAAAAAAGAGGCTATATATGAAAGAGCAGTTTACATTGTTCCTTACAAATCCGAAGGTAAATTATTTATTATTTAATTATTATTATTATTTTTATAGTTCTATTTTAAAATACTACAAATGCCATATGTAATAAAGATTATTTACCTTAATTTTTAGGATTTGTTGAAAAGTTACAAGAAGCATTTTATTAAATTAATATCGAACAAGCAAAAATAACCCAAAAAGGCTAAATAGCTATTAGAGTCTTAACAAATAAAGCCTTGACCGAATAAGAAAAAAATGATAGTTAATTTGACTTTATTTCTGGATTTGAGATTATTGACGACAATTTTAGACTATTTTTATTAGAAGGAAGAGGGTACAATTAAATAAATAAATATATTAAATTCGATTATATTTAAATAAAATTATTTATATTATTCAAATTAAGAGACGGAGTAATGTAGAAGTTAGAATAAATGGTTTAAAGAGATGAGCCTAATACAGATATAAAAAAAATCCTAAAAAATCCAAAAGTATTATTTGAAGATAGGCTATATACAGAATTCAATATGGAGATAAAAAGGATAAGACTGAGGGAAAACTTAAGTAATATTATTTAAAAACCTAGTATATATCTAAGAACAAAAGTACCAGAACATATTTATAATGTGTTAATAAAGATTCATGAAATTAGAAAATGCCAAAATATCAGACAAGTAGATTAATTTAATTTGTTCCCAGATGCAAAAGATTTAATTTCAATGGAAAGAAAATACTCCGATGCTCTTTCTCCTGAAGATATATTTGGGTAATATATTATAAATTTTAACTTATATAACCGATATTAGTTATTCAATTTTAAAATAATGAAAAAGTTATGAAATCGAAGTTAAAAAAGGCAAAAAAACTGATAGAAAAAATCAATCTATTCTATCGTAAAATTAGTAACAGTAATAAGTTTAAAGAAATACTCTTATTTATAATAAGGATCCGCCACCTGTAGACATTTTATAAAAGGACGACTTATTGGGCCCAGGTGAAGACAAATAATAAAACCAAATATCCCAAGAATTTTTATAATAGTTAGCATAGTAAAATGAGTAATCAATGAAGTTACCTACCATTAAATCAACAAGGTTACACTAGACCACATTTTAATCAACAATAAAAACTAAAAAAGAGAATAATTATACTTTGTAACTAAAATAAATAGACCATAATAATTATGAAGAGGTCTATATTTATGGAAGTTAAAAATTAAACTGGTATGATAAAAAGAATAAGTAATCAAAAGATTTATAAAATTTATATATAAAATTATAATTCACTATATTTTATATTTAGAGAATTTAGGGAAAAAATTTAAAAAGATAAAAAGAATTTCTATACATATAGTGAAAATTTTTTAACTCTATCTATAGACCCACATAGCGTAGAAGATGAATAAAAGAAAGAAGAAGATATGAAAAATACAATATTATCTTAAAAACCTGCTTTTAGACCTGTTGCTCCAAAAACAAAAGAAGAAAGACTTACTATATAAAAAAAACCTCATAAATCTTAGATTGAAGAATTAATAAAAAATCCATGGTATTTAAATAATTAAGCAGTAACTTTAATATTTCAATATATAGCTAAAACTTTTTTTTAAATAATTAAATATTTTTAATTCGTAAAGGCATGAATAAAAAAAGATTACTGACTAATTTATGAAGGCCACGAGAGGTGAAGCTTTAAAAGATTAGAAAGACTTTTAGTCTCATATAGGAAAAATCGATACATTTTCAAAGCCTGAAATAATAGAGTCACATATTTAGTCAGCTGTTTAAAAAGAAAAAGAAGAGCTTGAAAGAAAATTAAAAATCAAAAATGATTGGTAATCGAAATTAAAGGGAGACCCTTATGTGTACATAAAAAAGAATCCAGAAAGTAAACCAAGCCAACTAGATAAACTCTAAGTAATAAATTTCATTTTCTAATTAAAATCGAAAATAAATTTTTATTATATTAAAGGACATAAGGGACGGAAAGGCTGTAAAAAAGGGGTTAATATTAAAGAATTCTAAATTAAAAGAAAGTACACTTCCTATAGATAAAAGCATAAAACCCTTACCCTCTAGTATATTTCATAAGGAAGAGTACGAAGAAATAGATTCAACTTAATTTTGCAAAAGAGAACCAGATATCAACAAAACCATGTCACCTTTAAATTTTGATGGCCTACCCCAGCCAGAAATAATTACAAAAACATATGTATATAAGCCGTTAAAAAAGAATTAATTTGAGAAAGTCAAATGAATAATTTTTATTTTCTTTTTATTTGCTTTATTTGAAAGAGATAGAATATACATAATTTATTAATTTTATTTATATTCAATTTACTGGATTAATTGAATACAAATAAATCATAATTAATTCATTTGATAGTAAATCTGATCATTCATATTTAATAAATTAACCGGATGTATTTGGTTTAAATAAAATTAAGCTACATAAATTAATTATGCAAAATTAATTAATCACTTCTTTTTCATTATTTCAAAATGATCATACTTATACATTATTGATAATTCAATTAATTTTAAAAGAATATAATATTTTTTGATAATTTTGTAATGCTTATTCTTTAAAAGAAAATACAATAAAACAATAAAATAATAATAAAATATAAAAAAATAAAATATTATTTTCTATTTATAATTAATTTATAAAATTCATAATGGAAGAGGAGTTGTTGTTTAATGAAAAAAATTAGTATTTCAATAATAAAATAGGCATTTTGAATTAATCAAATAAAATTGTGGTACTCTTAAATAAAATTTTTTTTTGTTAAAATAAGCAAAATAAACGATTACTTAATATTTTACAATTTTTTTTTATAATATGATTAATAAAAATCCGTAATATCTATCTATGGTTTATTAAAATTTAATATATTATCTTATTACCAAACTGACTTATATTTATAAAATAGAAAAAGAATTACAAATTTAAAAATCAAAGATAAAAGAATAAATTAGGTATTTTATAGCAAAATTAACCTTAATAGGCGAATTTTTCTTAAAATGAGTAAGAAATTACATTGTTATCATATGAATAACATAAAAAGCAAATAATTTAATAAAGAAGAGCATAAAGATTGCTTAAAAAATAATAACTGAGTATTTGCATTAAAAAATCATTATATAAAGGTAGGGTTTTACTTTCTCCTACATATTAAAGGAATCACGACATCGAATTATTGTCCCCTACTTACAGTAGTGATGATCAAATTTATTATAATTATTAAGCTTCAAACTAATAAAAAAATAAGGAAATAGAATATTTAGATTCTTATGAAGACCTTTAAAAAATAAATTAATAAGAATAGCTATAAAATGATAAATAATAAAATTATATATAGTAAAATAGTGGGCTAAGTCTTTTTGGGAATTTATAAGAATAACTAAATTAAATAAAACTTAAATAAAATCAAAAAAAAATATAAAATGGAGAATGCCATTCAATTAATAAAAATAGCATAGATTAAGTATCTTAAAATTATTTTTAGGGTGAGGGTAGACCAACAACTAGTGAAATTGTAAAGGATTTTGATTATAAACTTAAATTAGTTGAACATTGAATTTCGCAATTTTACAATAGCAAAATAATTTATAATTAAAATGAACAAATTATATAACTTTCATGTATATTGTATATTCTTTTACTTATTTTTATTATAATAAAAATGTATTTTATATTATTATAATTTGATATATAAATTTATTACACATATATGCTATTGTATATAATAAAATCTTTAATAAAACTCATTTTTGCTATATTTATATTAAAATTAAAATATTTCTTTTTAGGCAATTTTACAATAAATAATATGCTGTAGTATTTCTATATTAAGTTAATTTTAAGTAATATAATAATAAAAATTTAGGAATTAATTAATATTGATCTTAAATTATAAATATTAAATTTGAAAATTAAACTATATGAATATCAAATAATCAGAATCCAAAATCACTTAACAAATCATCAGGATCAATTTCGTCTTCATCAGTATCATCTTCTTTTTTACCTTAGATAGTTTTTAAATTTTATGCAGGATATTGGAGTGACTAATATAAATAAATAAAAAATATTTTTCTATAATTAAAAAATTTAAATTTAAGCTATTTAATTTATATTTGTATGTATATTTACCTTTGTGGATACATCATATAAGTTTAAGCAGTAGTCTATTCTTTTTGAAAAGGCATTTAAAGGTTCATTAGTATTATATAGCTCTTTCTTTTCCTAATAAGGTTAAATATATTTATATTATGTTATTATAAAATACTTTTATTATATAAATTACTTTAAGAATGATCCATTTATTAGTATGATCAATTTCTGCTTATAATACATTATCTCTTATAGCTTTAGCTACAATAAATTCTACTTCAGTTCCTTTGCCTAAATGCAACTTTTGTGCAATATCATTAAATGAAATTCTAGAATAAGAAAGGTTTATTTTTCTTAAACCTGTTTTAATGACAATTTAATGCAATCTAAATAAATTATTAATTATTTTAATTTTAAATTTTATTGAAAAATTTTATATTATAATACCTAGTAATTAAAGTGTATAACTTATCTCTGATAAAGTATTTTGCATACTTAGCCACTGTTGCAGTAAAATCCAATAAATTACCTTTGAGAATACATTAAACTAATTTATAGTATGGAATTAAGGGCCTTTACAGTTCTTATTAGGCAAATATAGATCTTTCAGGAATTTCACCCTTGTAAAATTTAAGTTAATAAAATATATATTTATTATTAATTTATAAATCTATTTAAATATTTTACTTGCAATAATTCAACAACTACCGCTAGCTTTTAAGCTTCAATTCTAAATCCTAAACCAGTAGTTTCAGGAGCTTTTCTTAATGCCTGGTTTAATCTTTATAATGACTCTTGGTATTCTTATTGAACAGCCTAAATTCTTCCAGTATAATATAAGTATCTGCAAAATTCATTATTCGAAATTGCTTCGGGAAAAGTACTTTTGGAAACCAAGTGGTGTGCCAATTCATAATGATTAAAATGTAAATAATTTCTCAAAATTAAATTTAATAGAGTTGCCTTTTAATTATTTGAATATTTTAGTTACCAAATCAAAGATATTTATTAATTTATAAAGTATAAAAATACATTTATAAATAAATAGAAAAACTATATTACCTATCCATATTCATTAAAATTTAAGCAAGCTGTTCTGTATAAACTGAATAACTTACTAAAATTTATAAAAAATTAATATAGAATAAAGAAAAATAATTTATTTACTCTCTAATTTCTAATAATTTATTAGATAATTCTTTAGATCTGAAAAAATAGAAATATATCACAGAATGTAAATAATCGTGAGTTCTTTTGTTATTTTTTTCGCTTTCCTCTAATAATTTCAAAGAAAATTCGGATCCTTAATTATAATAAATATTTTTCTCTTTTTCACTCTAGATAATTATATGAAAAGTTAATTTAATTTATATAAATTTATATTATTAAGTTCAATAAGAATTTAAAAGTATAATAATACCTTAGCTATTTCTCTTTAGTAAAAAATCATTACTAATAGAAGAACTTCGATATATAAGTTAACTTCTGAATATTTTGAGATATTTTAAACAGATTTTTTTGAAATATCAAATTCCTCAGAAAAATTAGAATCATATCCCTACATTTATTTGAAATCTACATTAATTTTGTCATTTCCGTTGGGGAAAAATGCTTACCAGACTTTTTCTAGATGGTGGGGTTTTAATTATCTCTTAAATTTTCTTACTTATTTGGAAATTTTTTATACTATTTTAGTATCATTTTAAGAAATAGCTTTACTTAATTGTCTTATTTGATTTTTCAATTCTTTGATAAAATATTAATATAAATATTTTTAATTGAAACTTTATAAAAGTTATAAATTTAATTGGTTTCCGAAAATTTTAAAATTATTTTTTTTTTTTTTAAATATTGTTTATAAAATAAATTTTACCTAATAATAAAGTGACTTAAACAGTTTCTTCTTTTTTTTCCTCTTTAGTTTCATCTTTTTTTTAAGGTTATTCAACCTCCATTTTATTTTCTTAAGAAGCCATATATTGTTAAATTCTGAAAACTTTTATTTTTTTATTTAGGTTTTAAATATCTATAAATTTTTAATTATAATAATTTGAAATTTTTTAATTAAAGTCAATTAATTAATAATAATTATAAAGGTAAATCGTAATATCAAACTTTTGTTATTATATATTATAAGAATTTGATAAAAGATCAGAAGGCTCTATTCACTGTAAGAATATACTATTATTAATAGTCAAATATATATGATAACCATCTAATAAAATACTAAATATTTGGACTATTAATTTATAATAAATTATATAAATTTAAAGCATAAATATTAAATATAATAATAATAGGTTTGTTAGAATTCTATATCAAAGAATTTATTATTTTATTTAATAATGTAAAATATTTTAATTTTTGAAAATTATTCATTAAAATTATAAAAATCTACAATTTTATCAGTATTGAAAAAAAATTATAGAAAAAACATATATAATTTTAAATTTATATAAGAAAAGTCAACTTTTTTAATAAATTATTTTTTATATATATAGATGGGAAAAACAGTTGGTGGTAATAAATATATAAATAGTACTTACAGTAAATTTATTTAATATTTTTTAATTAAAAACTTGAACAAAAATAATAAATAAAATCTAGAGCAAATAAATAAATATAAAATATTTATTAGGTGTAAACTATATAGGAAAAATAAATAAAAATTTTAGTATATGAATTAAGAAACACTAGATTTATCGGGAAGCAATTTTTTAAAATAAGGAAATGCTTCAAGGTAAAGTAATTCTAAAATGAATAATCCCTAATAATTGGATCCATCTAAAATTGGAGATTATATGTAATTTTGACAATTTAAATAAATTTAAAATAAAAAATATATATATTTTATATTATTATAAGTATATAATACTATATATATAGGATAGCAAAATTATTCATATTATAAAAATAAAATATCCAGTAATTTTTTATATGTATAATATTTTTAAATATAAATACAAAATTGTAACTTACTACCATATATCTCTAATGAAAAAGTATGTATAATAAGAATCAAAATTTTATATTACTTATTTTACTGACCAAAATCTATAAATTAACATTTTAAACTAGTTCTTAAAATAATATTTATTTATAGTATTTTTGAATTTAAAATAAAAATTCACATGTTTTATGTAATAATAATATCATTTTTGTTTAAAAATAATATTGAAAACTCCAAAATTTAGAATATTAATCAAATTTATTGCCAAATAATTTTGCCTAGCAATTTTAATAAACACTTCGCTTCTAATTTACATTTTATTAAATTTTTTTTTTTAAAATATAATAAAGATAATTATTAAGTGATTATGAATAATAGTGTATAAGAGATCAAAATTTTAAAGAGGCAGAGATTGCTACTTAAAGAATTAAAGAACTATAATAACATGATTTAACATACCGAAGTTTAGCAGTAGTTGAAAAAAATAAATAAGAAGTAAATTTTTAACATTTATTTAAAAACTTTTAAAATCAAAAATAAACTATACTTTTTTATATATGCTTTAAAATAATTTAATAATTTTTATTAGTTGTAAGAGTTAGAAAAACTAAACTTATAATAATTTAATGAATTTAATTAAATTTGGGATTAAATAATTGAAGAGCATGTTGAAAATCTAAAATAAATAGAAGATAACTTAATATTGTAACATTAAAGAGAGTAAGAGGAATTTGAAGATGAAATACAAAAACTAGAAATTCCAAAAGTTAAGTACTCCAAAGATGTTATAAATATGAAATATGTTTTTGAAAATTATATAAAAGCTAAAAAATATGTAATTTATAAAATTAAAATGAATATAATTTAATTTTTTTAGCAATATTTTTAATAATTTAAATAAATACTGGATTATTATTTTAAATATTAAAGCCAGAAGCTGAGGATTTGAAGAAAAAAATAAGAATCTAAGAAGAAAAAGAACAAGAAAAATGGGAATTATAATATTTAGAAAAATATGGAAAAAAAAGAAATTAACTTAAAAGTAAATAAAGATAAGAGTTAGAAGCTATAAAAGTCAAGTTAGAAAATTCTCTTTAGGAAAAAGTTAAAGTCAGAACATAGGAATTAGAAAAGTAAAAAAAATTATAAATTATTTATTAATTTAAGAATAATTTATCTTTATATTTTAGATTATTATAAAAATTCCAAAATATGAAAAATGAATTAGAAGTAAAATAAAATCAAGAATTATCCAAATTATAGGTTATGAATAACAAAACGCTTTTGAAAATATCTACCAACAACCCTTCTTAAGGGTCTTTTTATGCAAATGCAAATAATAGTTCTTTGGATATATCTAGAGTTTGAATTGTCTTTATTTATTTTTTAAATTATTTAATATATATATATGACAATTATAAAAGTTTTAATTTATAAAAAAAAATTTAAAAAATTAAATTAACTCTGTATTACTATTAAATTTTAAAACATTATTACTTCTCAATCAAATCATATATATATATATTTAAGTCATATGTTTTAATTTTCACCTAAGGGATAAATTGTAAATATATTTATAAAAAATAAATAAATAATAAAATAATAAAATTTTAGAAGAAAGAAAAAAATTGAAACTAAATTATAGCGGTACCAAGAATATCCTTTCAAATGTAAAAAGAAAATTTTAAAAAAACAATTATATATAAGTCCTAATGTGTACTGATGTAGCTTTCCATAGTTATGTTGGATAGGTCTGGGACGAAACTAACAATTTTATTTTATTACATAAAATAATTTTTCATAAATTATTTTTCAAAATAAAATTTACATTTAAATAAATAAACAAATAAGCAATATAAAGTCGAAACACATGTTATTAATTTTTATTTTATAATTAGTTTAAAGGAGTACCCTATTGATGATTTTAATATCAAGATATTATCTGTGCTAAACTCCAAATTATTTGTATTTTTAAAACCCATCTAGGAAAGATATGATAATATGTGAATGTCATTGAATTGATAATTACAAAATAATTTAATTTGTCTATAATATAAATGTTTATATTTGTTAATAAAAATATTGTACATATTTGTTTATAAAATTATTGTATATATATCCATTGCTAGTTCAAATATAATTGTTTCATTAAAAACTACTTTTTTTTTTCTAATATAATCTTAGTAAACATTATTATATATAAAATTCACGCCTTAAAAACACTATTATTTTTATGAATTTTATTTATATAATAATAAAATTTATTATACATTTTTTAAAAATAATTAATGAAGTAAAATAATTTAAATAGAAAATGAAATGTTATTAAATTTAAAATAATTATATGGCTTAATTTTAATTCTATTACATTTATATTTTAAATTTAAATATAGATATATCATAGAATATGGTTTAAAATTTACTTTATATCAACTAAAATTTGTTTATTATTAATAATTATTCTTCTTCATTTTATTAATAGTTTTAATTGATTCAATAATATTAATTTATAACCAAAATAATCAAAACAGAATAATTTTCGAGAAATTAAATAAACCAGATAATTTTAAAAATGGTAGAATTAAGAGTTATTATAAAATTTGTAAACATTGTATTAGGGTAAAAAATTAATTATTCAAATTCTTTTTATATTATTATCTTATAAATATAGGGGAGCTTTGATATTTTTTGGAGTATATGATACAATTACATTGGCTGGATTAAGCATAGGCATTTATAACTTTTTTATGCCGATCTTTTTTGCGTAAAAATAATTTTTTTAATTTATATTATAAAATAATTAACCAAACATTTAATAAATATATTTAAAGGATATTTGGATTTATTTTAATTGGATTTGAGTTCAAAAAAGAGTTGGTTTAAGAACATTTTAAATTTATGCAAACTCTTATTGGTAGAGGTCTTTTCTATATATTTTTAGCTTCATTGACAGTTTTAGGTGACTCAGATGATTCAGATGGAGGAAAAACTATGGATATAATCAATTATATTTATGGATGTGTATTATTTCTTTTAGGAATTTTATATATTGTTCTCCATCTATTTGCTGTACAAAATATGATTTATTCTAAAAATATCAATATAATTATAAACATTATCTTTAATTTTTATATAGGGAGATGATGGAAAACTTCACGATATTAAGCAGGTAATAATTTATTTTTTTACATTCAAAATAAAATAATAAAGTATTAAAATCTTAATTTTTCAAGGATTTAATGGAAGGATAAGAAGAAAATAATGATACTCAAGAAACTGTTGACTAAGGAGTTTGAAATATTTATAATATGATATCTTTTAAAAATATTTCTATATATTTTATATAATAATATTATTAATTATACGTGACTTAATTAATTTCTTTACATTAGTTTATATTTTCATTTATTTTATAAATAAAAAACACTTTTTATGTTTTTCTTTATTTAAATAATCTTCTTTTTTTATTTTATTAACACTATTGTTATTAAACTATATAAATATAAACAATAAAAATTATAAAAAATTTAAATAATAAAAAATATTAGAAAAATTTGAATAAATGGCTGAAAACTAATTGAATGGATAAGCTTTAACAGAAGCTTTATAAAAAGAAGAAGAAGTATATTATCAACTATATTTTATACTATAAAGATAATTTTTTAGAATAAAGAGAACATAAGAATATAACTTAAAAAATAATTTATAAATTATTTATATTTGTAATCTATATTTAATTAAGGGTTATAAATTAAAAACATTAAAAAAATGATTATTGTAATAGGATATATTAATATATATATCTAATATGTCAAATTTAAATAAATATTAAAGATTCTTATTTTTTCTTCAGTGGGCTAAAGCCATAATTTTTGATGAAGATTTGAACATCATTGCCTAAAAAAATTGCTAAGCTTCCCAAGATGAATTAAAAGCATATTTGACTGCTTATGATAGTAGAGATTCAACCATTGGAGCCGGTAAACATAAATCAATAAGATAAAATTAATTAAAATCAGTTTTATTTAATTTATTTTTTTATATTTTTTTTATTATTTTTTATAAAGGATTCGTTTTGCTTAATAATCACTACGATGTTCATAGATTCCATCCCCCTCTTATCTACGGAAGAAGAGGAGATGCTGATAATGGAGAAGGAATTAGTTTGGCAGTTGTAAATATTAAACATTTATTTTTGTAGTCTTAATTATTAACTCTTTTTATTTAAAGGGAACTCCTACTAATTAAACTAAAAAAGTTTATTTAATTATTACCTACGAGTTACCTATCGTTTCTGCAAGAGCTGTTCCTTAATAAATTAATTTCTATAACACTTAAAGTAAATTATCTTTATATTTATTTGATAATTTAACTTATTTTTTAAATTATTAGTTGGAGAACTATAAAAATTCTGAGAACAATGAAAATTTAAATAATTTTTATAATAAATAATATATTAAAACTATTGAACTTTTAAATTATAATATTCTACTATATTTTAATTTTATAATTGGTAATTTAATTCATATTATGTAATGTGATGTATAAAGATTATTAAATAAAAAAAATTTATTTTATTTCTTCTAAAATATATTAAAGTATAAAAATAATATAAGTTCAAAATTTTTTTTAACTTATTATAATTTTAATTATTCATCTAAAATTTTTGAATTAAAGTAATATCATAGTTAAATTTATTTTTTAAATAAATTAATTTTTCATCAATTTTTAAATAATAAAAAATCAAATTTTATACATTATCTATTACTATTTTTGGTTTAAATTAATTAAGTATTATAAAAAATATAGTAGTTTAATACTAATTTTATATAACTTTAATACAACTATAATATTGTTTATAATTTAAAATAAAATAATTTTTGTAAAAATATAAATTAATTTTTTTTCTTCTACTATAATTAAATTAGTAATTTTTTTACTGCATACAACTAATTAGAAATGGAAAATAGATATTTTGGAATTTTTATTTTATCTGAACATTTGTTAATAATTATTACTGTATATTATAAATTAGTTTTAGAAAAATTAAATATATAAAGTATTTAATATTATTATTAAATAAGTAGAATTGATATATCTTTATTTTATTAATTTATTCAACAATAACCAGAATATATATCTTTATCTTATTGATTGGATATTTTATTTTTCTATTATTTTGTTATAGCTTTATCCACATAGTGGGAAAAAGGTACAGCTACAGTTCTAGGTCTTGATAACCTAGCACTTTGTATTCTTTATACTCTGGCTACTGTTCTTTCTTAATTTGCGTACATTTATTTACTCGGGTTATACTAATATTATTTTCTTTCTTTTAATATATATCATTAAAATAATTATATAACTTTTCATAATATAATATTTTTACCATTAAAAAAATTATTTTAAGATGTTCTTAACGAATTTCTAAAAAAATTAGATTAACTGTTTGTATTAATAAAACCCCCCGAGCCATGAATAATGTAATTATCCCTTCCAGATCCATTACTGTGATAATGCACAAATTTTTAATAATTAGAAGGTTTAAATAAAGTTGTAGATTTGTTTGTATGTGTTTTCAAAAATGTCCCCGACTTAGGTAAATTAGCTCTTTGATTTTCTGCAGTTAAACCTCCAGAATTTATGGCAATATATTAATCTCTCCCTGATCCATTAGAATGATAGAAATTAGTTTTTGAAAAATTTCCTAAATTTTTGGCAGACATTTTTTTTTATATAACTTAGAATTTAAATTAATTTTCTTTTAATTCAATTTTTTATTAAGTAATAATTAGAATTAAATAGAAATTCACAAAAAAAATGTGAAATATAAATTTTTTATTAAAATTTTAAAATAATTTTTTTCCCTTTATCAAATATAGATTGAATTCAATATATTTTTTTTTTATATCAAATATTTAATTTATTATTCTAACTAATAGCATATAAATTTTAATATATTATGACTGCCTTGCTTTAATAGGTATAATATATTTCATTTCATGTTAATTAATGAAAAAAAATATAGAATTAAAGGTTTAAAATCACTGTTTAATTATATAAATATTATTTGGTTTTAAATAGTAAATATAACAGCAGTTTTGATTTATATATCTGTTTTTAAAAAAATTTAATTTAATCTAATATTTATAATAAATTTCAATTTAACTCTATTGTTCAAATGCCTAAATTTTAGTATATTTTAAACAATTTAGTATGAATAGATGTTTTAATTTTATGTACTAAAAAATAATTTAAAACTCATTTTTTCCCCTTTTATATATCTTTACAACCATTATCTATATTGCTGAGTAGCGATTAATCTATAATAAAATTTCAATAAATTATGTAATATAATATAATTTTTAAAGATGTCCTATGTATCCTTTTTTAATTTAGTAGGAAAATTAATTTTTTTTTGTTAATTTATATATTATTTCATTTTAATAAATAAAATAAGGATAAATTAATAAAGATTATTTTTTTTTAAATAGGTATCATCTTTGATATATTAGATTATTATGTTTACTTTTTTTAATCGTTCCATATTTTATTTTATTTCGATTATTAGATGATTATAAATAGGCTTAGAACTTCTTTAAATAGCATAATTCTTACTAAACTGAATTACTTTATTCCTACAAAAAAAATTAATTTTATGAGGTCACTTCAGACTTAGCCCTATCTGTTTAAGGTAATTACATCAATTTTACCTTATTTAAACTATTTTATGAATTATCATCGAAGTAAGCCTTTTAACTTCCATATTAATTTTTTCTATTATTGGTTGTAATTTTACTATTTGAATTGCTTGGGCTTATGTATTATTTGGCCCAATCATTTTTTGAAGTTATTAAATTTTTTGTAAGTTTATTATTTTGTAAATTTAAATTGCTGAATTGTCTTGGACTTTAGTTCATAGCCAAAATTACATCAAATTTACTTTTTCCCATATTTTCGCTACATGTACTTGGATTATAATTTTTTAAAGAAATTTCTTTTTATATTTCTTTTTTTAAATTATATAATTCATTTTAATCAAAATGCAAACAATTGGTATTATTTTATATGTTAGTTGTAATTTTTTTATTTGTACTAGGTTTTTTATATCGATTTTAGTTAGAAAAATAGTGAGCAGATTTTTAATTATCACTTATCAAACTCATATTTGTTAATTTTCTTTAGGACAACTATATGTTTCTTTAATTGTTACGCTCATTGCTATAATCATTATTCCTTTGCAATTTAGATAAATTCAAGTGCAAGTCAAATTTTTTTTCTTTATCCTTTATTCGTTATTCATCATCATATTTTTATTTAAACTATTTATATAAAAATATTGGTTTAATCTAATAAAAAAAAAAATATATCTTGATTTATTTACAGTAGATTAAACACTTTGCCAAATCTCATTTAAATTCTTGTAAATATATATATTGCCATTTTTGTTGTCATTGGGAGAAAATGAATTTTATAAATATTGGTTAACTGCTTATAATTTTTATTTAGGAGTGTTGTCTTAAGTATAATATTACAAATATTTATCACTTTAATTATTATTTAAATTATTATTCGCTTTTCTGTTTGTTTAGCTAGAATTATTGTGACCCAAATAATTATTAGAACTTAATTCATTTTTATCAGTATACTACTAAATTTAATTAAAAATTGTTGTATGCTATTTATTGTGTATTTTTTTATTATTATTCTATTTTTTGTCTGACTATTTTTCAGTTTTATTCTTAGAATTTTGTTGGAAAATTTAAATTTATTCAAAGTTTCTAATTTTTTTTTTTCTATTTTGAGCTAAGTTTTACTATGATGTTTATAATATATTCTCGATTTAAGTTCTTTATTGATTTTGTTAGCTATAGTTAAAAGTGGGACTATAAATTATACTATTTTCAAAAGCTAATTAACTACTTGCCTCATCATTATTTTTTCTACAAATTTTTTTTTATCAATTGGGTAATTATATTTATTAAAACTTTATATAATAAATTATATATATTACATTTTTTTGACAAATTTCTAATTTTATTAATTTTTCCTGCTATAAACAAACTTCAATTTATCTTATTTATTGTTATTAATATCATTATTTACAACTTTTAATATTAAATAAATAATTATTAAGTTGTATACTTAAATAATAGTTTACCTTATTAGTTTTTAAATATCGAATTAACTGTATCATTGGATCCTGTTGTATTTTTATCTATTGTTGTTTTGGACCCTTATTCAATCATATGATATCCATTTAAATTATTTTATTTTTATTTTTCATTTTGATCCTTTTCCAAAATTAAGAATAAGTTACTAATATGTGATACACTTTATTTATGTAAAACTGAATTCTTTGAATTGCTTAATTTACTCAGGGAAAATGATTTTCTTTATGTATCTCCCCTTTTATATTTTAAGCCATATATTTAATTTTTATAATTCACAGTTGTACCAAATTTATTATTGGACCGCCTCCAAACTTTTTTTCTAATATTTTAACTTTCATTTTATTCATTTTAATTATATTCATCTTAATTTTCATTCTTTAAAGCTAGATAAAAGTATTTAATATTTAAATTAATTATAATCATAATAATTTTACATTCTTTAAGTTTATTTATTTTATCAAATTTTTCTTAATAATTCAAATTTTGCAAAAATTTCATTTAAGGCTTGTGAGATGCGCCTATGGATTTAAGAACTAATTTTTAAAGATCTATTTTTCTATGCTCTCTTACTCTTACATTTAAAAATTGAAATTATATTTCTTTTGATGTCTATATACCACATTCATCGCAATAACAACTTTTTCTCCTATTCCTTTTATCTACTGTCATGACTATTCAAATAAATTTATAATAATAAACTTAATTATACTATTTTTAATATTCTAATACTATTACCTTCAGTTTTTTAAAATTCTATTGAATTAATTAAATCTAGATCTTGATTGTATTTCTCTAATTCACAAGAAATTCTTCTATCATATTCTTTTTTCTGTGAAATCTTTTTTATTGGTTTATTTCTTAATTTCTCTTAGTGTATTTTTTCTAACATTTAATTAATAAGATCTTGATTAGAGTTCTCTTTTAAAATTTTATTGTTATTTTACTTTAAAATCTCATATAAATAAATTATGCAATTTTCAAAATAAATTAGAATTCTTAATAATAAATATTTATTCCTATAAGGTTATACATAAATATATGATTGTAGATTTGAATTTATAAATTACCTTATAATTACTGATAAATTTAATCTTTGCATTTAATATAACTCACCTAATAATCAAAGTTTAATATTTAATAATGTTAGGTGAATTAAAATATAATTTATATTCAAATTAAGTATTCCAATATTATGACTATTATTTATAAAAATATTACTATAAAATAAATACTTATTTATTTGCTTTAATAGGAGATGCGCTAAGTATTTTAGTACCTCTCTTCATTTTTTTAAATTATTTTGTATATTTTAATTATGAATTTAATACGCTAAATATAAATATTAAAATAAGTTTTTTTTATTTATTTCGTTTTTATAGAGTTAGAAAATAAAATTAATTGAAGTTAAATGTTTAGACTAATTATGAATAATAGTTTATATTAAAATAAATTCAAGTACATATTTTAAACTAAAGTATTCCTATATAATTTATATATTGATTTTCTATATGGTATATCTATCATAGTAAAAATTATTATTTTAAATAAGCAATTATAAATAACTAGCTTTAGAAAAAAAAACTAAATTAATGTTTAAAAATAAAAATATATTAAGTCATATAATTTTATATAAAATTTATTTTTATTAATTGATAAAACATATGATTTTTTTAAGTTAAATAAATATGTTTTTAATAATGATTTTCCCTTTGATTTTTTAGAACTAAAATAGTAATATTATTTAATACAATATATATAAAAATTTAAAATTAAAATATTTAATAATTTCATATATATTGATATAAAAGAAAATTTTAATAAATTTAAAAATCTCAATTTTTTTTAACTTTTTTATTTTAACCAAATTAAGGTTTTTTCTAGAAATTTTAATTTGCTTTTTTAGCTTATTTTTTGGGATTTTTTTCACCATTTTCTTTTTACAATCTGGCAACTTTAGAATCTCTTTTGACTTAAATGGTTCCATTTTAATCTAACTTAATATCTTCTTAAATATCGATATCATCCATTTCAAAGTTATATTTACCTTTTCTATTTTGAATAAAATTTATTAAATAAATTTAAATATAAAAATTTTATGTAAAAATATTAATACATTTATTAATTTTTTACCTTTTTTTATTAACTTTTTCGCCTTACAAATTTTTATTTTGCAATTCCTCTATAAATTTCTCTCCTTCGTCTTAAACTTCTTCTCCAATTGTGTTTTTAACAGGTATCAATTTATGATCTTTATTCTTATTGTTGTTTTACTTATTTTATATTTCTATTTCGTAAATTTATTTAAAGTTGTTAAAGAATCTTTTCATAGCCTTAATAAATAAAGCCAAGCATTAACTAGTTGGCAAATTTATTTCGTCAGCTATTTAAGAGATTTCTTTATGTTAAAGACCTAACCCTAATAATATGGCGGCTTATCTGTAACTCAAATGAATCTTAGGAATTTTTCCTTCGAAAAATAGTCTTGAAACTATAGGCAATAAGTCAATTATGTTATGGTAGTCTACCATGTTTCTACAATATGCTTCAAGTCTTTTTAAGTCGTATGGGGAAATAAATAATTCTAGATTTTCCTATAATACATTAATTTTAGGTAAATAATTAATACAAATGTTTAAAAAAATACCTTTGAGTGAATAGAATTTTAATTTTATTCAGAAATAGCTTATTATTAATTATTTTCTTATTCTTGTTCTCCCATTTCCTAATTATTGGATCCTTAATTAAAGTTTAATATGGCTAAAGCTTAGTTTAAGTTTAAGTCTCTAAATTAAAATGCTAATAAATTCAAAAATCTCTTATTAAAATCTGAATAAAATTATTTAATCCAAGTATTTTAATCTTCATCATTTTATTCTTGCAATTTATTCAACATTATACATGTGTGTTCAGAAGTAATTTCATTTTTGGTTTATCTAGTAAATGTAGTATTAAAATATTATGCTATAGAATTATTATATTTATAAATTATAACTTGGCTATTATAGAAAATTACCTCAAATACAAAGGGGAGAATTATCCTTTTTACCAGAAATGGAATAAAGGTCTACTCAAACCAAATGAGACTCCTAAATAATCCAATTTAGGAGGTTAAATTTCTGTAAGTTTTTTTAAAATGGGTTTCATTTTAATCTTTTCGTCTGAAGTCGAAGAATATTTTGAGATATTAAACTGCTCTAGTTCTTCTACGTTCTCTCCTAAATCAACTAGCTTTCCTTAAAAGAAATTTTTCAACTATTCAATTGCTTTTGTACCATATCCCATTTTTGTAGCCGATGGGTGAGTAGCTATTCTGACAATTCTAGCTCCCGATAATTAACTAGTTTTAATAAATAAGGGTTATTAAATAGTCAAAATAATAAAGTAATATATAACAAAAAATTATTTACGGGAATTCTTTATCTTAAAATTATTCGCTAATAATCCAAGGAATAAGATCTCCTTAGGGTTTAAATCCTCTATCACTTTGTTAAGAAATAGTTTATTTGTTAATTTTTCCTTCTAATGAAACTTAAACTGCGCATAAAATATCTGGCAATCCTGTCGATGCTTCTGGGTTATTAACTGTAATACTATTTAATAAAACGAAAATTGCGTGAGCTGGGGCGTCAGAAAGCATTTAAAGATCGTTAGGGGAATTTTTATAGTGAGAAGAAATGAATAAACTCATTAAGTTAAATAAGAACTTTTCAGTAGCTTTTTTACTCGAAAATAATGTGTCTCTATTAACCATATATAATTCGCAATCATTAGGGTGGGGCATTCCTTGTCTCAAAGGCACAGCTTCACTTGCATCTAAAAGTAACAAGTTATTTAACCATTTTTCAATTGGGTCGTTAGGTGCATATCTAATGGGATCTTATAAACTTAATTCTTTAAGTACTCTATGTCCGTGCTATTGTTATTATTATTTATCATTGGATCTTTAGTTTTATTTTAATTTTTAAATAAGTTTCAAAGATAAAGATCTACCAGTTCCTTCATATCCATTCACAGTACTTGCCATAAAGACCAAATAAGGTCCTATCAATTTTTTAATTGTATCAACTGGAATAGAGGCAGCTTCATCGATAACAACTAAATCGGCCTAATTCAAATAATATAAGATAATATTTATGGAATATTTTATAATGTGTATAATTTATTTAATTTATTACAGAACCAACTTGTTAGTAATCAGTGGGCAAAACATATTAAATAACTTATCTATGAGATTTGTAAATATTGACTCTAATAATTGCATTATTGAAGTCTGGATTTGTACTTTATATAACATCATAGTGTAAATTTTCTTTATATCCTAATGCCTATAAGCCTTCGACTACAAATTCAAAAAAGGTGTTCAAGTTTTCAGGGGTAGGGGAGGTAACAAAAATGTTGGAAAACCCTTAAGCTACTGCAGCAGCTAGAGAAATTCCCATACTTGCAGATTTACCTCTACCTCTTCCTGCTGTTAATGCGATTGTGTATCTAAAGAAAGCATTTTGTAAAATAGTTTAATATTTATTAATAAAATAATAAAAATATTCAGTCTTAAAATACCTTAACTGCTTTTAAGTAATGGAGTCAACAAACTGCATGACACATTTTGCCTAATCCAAAGTTTTGGATAAATTGACTAAAGGTCCTACCAAATTACTTTCTTTCATAGAATCCTTAAGTTCTTCTAATTCTTCTTCAATTTATTAGTGTAAACTTTAATTTTTAGAGGCTTCTTTTATCTCGTCAACAGTGTTATTAATTGGTCTGACAATAAAATTTAACATATTTTAATTTTGTAGGAAATTGCAATATAATAATAATAATGTTAATAATAATTTAATTACAAAATATTCATTTCATCATCCAGAACTATACAGTTTTTACAGTTATTTAATGACAAGATAAATCTTTCATTAAATCTGGGTTAAATTTCAGAAAATTAATCAGTTCTATATCTATTATGAGCGTCCATTGTTAAGGAATGTAATTATTTCAAACTATTCATGGTATTCAGTAACATAATAACAAATCCTCTGATTATTAAAAAAATATTTATTACATTATTAAGTGAAATATTAAACTTAGAATTTATTATTTAAAATTGAGTACCCTCCTTAAATGGTTTCGATGGTTCTACATAAAATATTTGGGGTCAATGCCTCGAAATCTTACAAAACTAACATTTAAAATGTTTGACCTAAAACTTTATGACTTTCTTTATAATAACAATATTTTATTTCAGAAGATGAAACAAATAGTTCAAAAGGATCATCGACATCAGGATCATAAACACCTTTTTTTTACATGGCTGAAATTTATTTCATTCTTTTTTTTTTGTGAGAGCTGAAACCTAACTCATTTTTATAACACCATAAAGTTTTTGGTTTGCTTTTAAGGCAAGATTTAGTTAATAAATAATGCAAGTTAACTACCTAAAAATTTTATTTATATTTAAATAAACAATAAAAATATATTTTTTATTTTTATTTGGTATATATATAAATAAATTTACTTATTCTCTTCCTCTATCACCAACTATAATAAAAAATCCTCTTTGATTTAATTTTAAACAATTATCTATTAAAATTTAAATTCTTTAATCAACTTTCTTTCTCATATTTTGTAAGTATTTTTTTATTGAAAAATTTTCTATTTATTTAATTGATTTTATATGGATTAAGCCAAAATTACAATTTTATTAAACAATCATAATAGCATTAAGAATTTAACATATTAAAATTTTACTATAGTAGAAAAATTAAAAATCACAAATAAAGCTTATAATGTAGTTATAAATGTAATATAAAATAATTTTTAAATTTAGCGTATAAATTTTTTTTATTAAAATAAAATTGATTTAAAGTTGTTAATAAAAAAAATAATTAAATTTTTTTTAATGCTAATAAAATTTATTTTTCTATCTTTTTTATTTCCAAAAATTAAATTATTCTAATTGACTATAATATGTAAATATGATAAGTGGCTGAATTCTCTTTTAAATTATTATTGACTTCTGGATCAAAAATATATTGATAAACTTAATTTGAGGTTATTATTTTTTGGAGAAATAGATTACTAATTTTTTATTAGTGATTAATGGTGATTATATTAAAAAGAATAAGAAAAAAAAAAAAAAAATTAAAACAAAATAAAAAAATATAGGACATCTAAATAAATGAATAAGTGGACAAAAGGTTCATGGAAAAATTTTCCTGTTTAATAGTAGCCAACATACAACAACTTGGAATAGTTACAACGTGAACTGCAAAAAATCAAGTAATAGATTATTTTAATTTATTTTAAAATATTGTATATACATTCTTTATATTGAAGTATAAGTAAGTGAAATTAAAATTAAATTTATAGATAAGTTCCACCCGTAATAACTAAAGAAGAAGTTTAAAATTTTAAAAAACAGCTTAAAGAAGTGAGCCAAGGGGAAAGAGTAATTTTACATATGGGAGACTGTGCTGAGCGATTTACAGACTGTACTCCTCAAATAATTACCTAGAAATAAATTTTCATGGAAATTTGCTCAGAAATAATTTAAAACATTACTGGGAAAAAGGTTCTTAAAGTAGGTAGAATCGCTGGGTAATTTGGAAAGCCTAGATCCCAAGAATATGACGAATAAGGAATATATAACTATAAAGGAGATAATATAAACTCGCTTGATATAAATGATAGAACACCGGATCCCCAAAAATTATATTAAGGTTTCTTATGTACTTTATCAACAGTGAATATTATAAGGGGAAATTTCATTAATTTTTTAGATGACCATAGAAATTATTAATCCATAAAAAATTAAATGACTGATCATTTTAGGACTTTATCCAACCATGAACATGTAGTAGATGTCATAGATCTACTTGATAAATGTCAAGATAGTTTTAATTAAATGTACCGTAAACATAACTATCATATTAGAATAAATTAATTTACAATTAAATTTATCATATATATTTTATAGCAAGTGAAGAAGAAATTGAATAACATAAAAAGTGTATAAATAATAGGTAACAATATGATTAAGAGTCGGAAAATAAACATCAAATCCTGTTATAAAATATAAATGAACATGGGAATAATTTAAAATCCGAAATGATGAGGACTTCACATGAAGGATTAATTTTAGACTTAGAAGAGGCATAAACGTTTGAAACTTCTCAAGGAGAATTTTATAACTTAAGCACAGACTTTTTGTGGGTAGGTTTAAGAACAAATCAAATAGATGGAGCTCACATAGAATATGTAAGGGGAATTAAAAATCCAATTGGTGTAAAAATTGGACCACAAACAACAGAAGAACAATTTTTAAGTATATGCTCAATAGTTAATCCAGAAAATAAAAATAATAAATTAATAATAATTCCTAGGCTAGGAGCTAAAAATATTAAAAACGTTCTACCAAAACTAATTTAAACAAAGATTAAGAATAACTTGAATTTTATTTGGATGTTGGATGCTATGCATGGAAACACTGAAACCGAAAATAGCTTTAAAGTTAGAAAAATCGATAATATAATATCTGAAATTAAGGACTTTTGCCAAATCCTACATTAATATAACCAATAAATAGGAGGACTTAGTTTGGAGGCCACTCATGAAGACGTCACTGAATGTCTAGGAACAGGAATCGATAGTCATAATTTATGTACAAACTATAAAACTGCTTGTGATCCGAGATTAAACGGACTTCAAACACTTTAAATTCTATATGAATTCACAAATTATCACAATTAATTAATTAATAATGATACTCAAAATTATTTAAATCAAATAGAATAATAGTAAGACTCAGCCTACTTAAGCTAAAATAAAAGCCCAAAATAATAATTTTAAATGAAATAAACATAAAATTTTAGTTCTGTTAATGCTTGATTTTTTATAAGAAATATCTAATTAAAAAATTAATTTTTTATAGATAATAAATGATCATAATCACAAAAATACTACTAAATATATTTTATAAATAAATATAAATTGTAAATAAATTACAAGAACATTTTAGTTTAATAATTATAATTTTAATTTGAAAATTACTATTATTAATCTAAATAATTTATTTTTTTTGTTTAATTAAATATAAAACAATTTTTTAAATAAAACAAAATGAACGACGATATTTTAAATAAAACAAATCATAAATAATCAAGGATAAAATTGATAATATTTGAATTTTTCTATGAATTAATAAAATTAGGAGGATATGACATTTATACATACTTGATATTCACTATTATCTAAACACTTTAATGTTTTTTCTGTAAATAAACATAAATTTAAAATAATAATTTACATAAATTCTAAATAATTTCTAAATTATAAAATTTAATTTAGGGTTTTTTAATGGAGACGTAATATAAATTTTAAAAATACTAAATAAAATTAAATTTTTAAACTAATAAATTCTTAAAAGCTAAAAGATTTGTGGAAAAATGATTAAATTGCAACTGCTATTTAGGATTTTTGTGGATACTTTATGATAACGCCATATTTTAAGACAGGCTCATCTTTCAATCAGTTATTAATTGTAATGTATACATCATTTGGGTTTTTAGTAGCAGTTATTTTTTTAATTATGTATTTAGGAATTAAAGTTTAGTAAAACCAAAAAAGTACTACGACATTTATTTTTATATATTTTTAAAATATTCAATCACTTATAAATTTTAGATAAATAAGAAGGTCTATTTAAAATAACTAAATTTTGTGTTGAAATTATGAACCCAATTTTATTTTAGCCACTATTTGACGTATTTTTTTAGCCGTTTAGATGTGTAAAAAAAACAGATGGTAACTATTATCATTTAACTTTCGAATCTCAAGAATGCTACGTAGGAAATTATTTTTTACATTTAATCTTAGGCTTTCTTGCAGCCATGGTAACTTAAATTAAAAATTTTAAAAAAATCGTCAGAAAAAAATCTTTTTTATTATATTTAGTTATTACTCTGCATGAACTACATAATAATAGTTGTATATTTTGAGTCTAGATATGATCCAAAATAAGTATTTTTAAAGTATACAGGGCGGAATGAAATAAAATTGGTCATTTTTAAAATGTTAATCGTTTTAACAAATTGCTTCTTTAATTTTGATTTGATAGTATTGACTTTGATTTTGATGTTTTTGGTATAACTTTCAGTATTTAGTGATGTTAATAAAAGTGCTATTTATCTTAATAAAGTATTTTCAAAAATTATGAACTTACAAGCCGCTATTTTATTTTGGAGTACTTTAATGATAATTTTTGCTTTGATTGTAAAAAATACTGTATTTAGAGGGATAATATGTAATATTTTTTTATTTTACAATTTTAATTTGGAAAAACATTATAATAATTTTTTTTTATAGAATAGCCTAAATAGTGATTATAATTTATAAATTTAAACGAAGATATTCATTTAATATCATAATAAATTATAATCATTTAAATCGATATAGTATTTTTAAAAAAATAAAAATAAATTTTAAATTAATTAAATTATGGAATTAAAAGATTTACTTATTATGAAAATAAAGAAAATTATAAAATTTTTATTCTATAACTTTATATTTTATATTTAAAAAAGATATATGGTTGGTAGCTTTGCCTTTTATATTTTTGATCGTTATAATTAGAAAAGAGTTGAGATATGATTCTTTAATGGTTAATTCTAACAATTTCGAGTCGATAAATTAAGGAGTCTTTTAGCTAACTTATTTTATGTAGTTATTAAATTATTTTTATGATGACAAACATGTCGCAGCTATTTTGGAGGCATTAATATATTACCATCGAACTTTTTGTAAATAATCAGGATGTGCGAGTAATCCCAAAAATATGAATTAAAAAAAGATAAAGAAGTTCTTTAAAAGTAAAAAAAATTAAAATTTTTTTATTCTACAATTATACTTAATCAATAATTTTTATATTTAAGACACTAAAATTGAGGACATATCTAAAGTTAACCAAAATTATGTCGTTTTAGTATTTTTAATTGATTAGCTTTATGCGATGACTTTAACGAAATATCCAAATTGTATAACTTTAAGGATTAATCATGCTTTATTTTTATTAGATATAATGAAAAGTTCGTAATAAACATTATAAGAATTACATTTAGCTGAATAACTAGATCCTTAGTTCGATGAATAATTTTAAATTTATAGATACAAAAAAATAATTGAAGAAGACATTTTCAGTAAAAAAAATGGCAAAATGAATGATTAAGAGAGTAAATATTTTTATTCATTTAATTTTATATATATTATGTAATTTTGAGAATTAATACAAATTTAAATATAGTTTCAAATGAAATAACAATTGAGTCTCATATAAAAGAAA
The DNA here is from genome assembly GCA_001447515.1 of Pseudocohnilembus persalinus. Taxonomy (NCBI): domain Eukaryota; phylum Ciliophora; class Oligohymenophorea; order Philasterida; family Pseudocohnilembidae; genus Pseudocohnilembus; species Pseudocohnilembus persalinus. The sequence continues at coordinate 66,686 of LDAU01000179.1, forward strand.
TATAGTACAATATTGAATTATCAACAAATCATCATATTGAATTTTGGTCTCAAATGGCTGAGGATATTCCTGGTATATTAAATTTTTAATTATATTTAAACTATAAATAAGCTGACATATTAATATTTTTAACAAAAAGACTTAATAAAATTATATGAGTTGGGAATAAAAGCTAACTAATCTTCGAATGTACTGGAAGAAAATTGGAAAAAAACGGAAAAACTGGGATTGGATTTGTAAGCTCCAAATATAATGAGAATTTATATTAAATATTTATTAGACGTTCAACATGATAAATAAAGTGCTAACGATGTAATTTCCCGACTTAAGTTGGTTTATTCTACTCATAATGAAAGAGCGAAAAAACTAACTAGTATGAATGATTTCTAAAACGAAAGTTATTCAATGGTAGCAGTCTCTGGGGAAGATGTAATTAATAATTTATTTTTAACTCTAAATTAATAACATAATAGTGAATTCTATATTAAAACATTTTTATTTAGGGATCTATAGGTAAAGTCTCAGCTCTGAATATAGCTTGTTCAAGTGAATTTGGCTATACAAAATCAGAATTATTAAGTAATTATTATGATATATATTAGTTTTCACATTATAATAATTTTATAATATATATATAAATAGATAGAAAAGTGAATACTATTATGCCCTAACCATTCGCATAGTGTCATGATAAAATAATTGAAGACTATCTAAATTCTCTTTAGCCAAAATATTTAAATAGAGAAAGAAAGTTATTTGGTTAAACAAAATTAGGCTATCTTAAACCGGTACTTATCTATGTAAGGGTAAATACTTATAAATAGGCTATAATACTGTATACAATTAGTTTTTTTAAAGCATATTTTAATATTAAAATATATAAATAATAAGATATTGAATATTATTTCATTACTATTTTCTATTTTTATGCGTTTTAATCTACCTTTTACTTTTTATATATAGTTATTTTCAAATTTGTGCTCACTTTTTTAATTAATTATAATTAGAAAAAAAAATAATTATAATTATTAATATAATTATGATATAATTAAAAATCTCACAAAACTTAATTTTATTTTGTTTGATAAACAAATTATTAATATTTTTTTGTTAGTATTAATTAATAATTAAAAGGGTTTCGGTGTATTTTGATAATAATTATAAATCAAATTTGAACTAAATATTATTAATTAATTGCAATTAATATTAACATTAACTATGGTATAAATATTATTATATTTGAAAATTATAATTGTGATATAAAGTTAATTAAAATTAGTAATTAAAAAAGCGAATACAAATTTGAAAAAAGTAATAATTTAATAAAATTGAAAATTAAAAATTAAAAATAATATTTTTTAAAGATATTTATAAAATTTATTATTTATTTTTAATTTTTTTTAATTTTTTTTATAGTATGTTCCCAGTTTTATTCATGGAACTTAATTTTTTGGAAGCTTAAAAATGGAAAAATATTTTAAAATTGTTGTATATTTGTTAGTTGATACTAAAAGTTTAAGAGTTACAAGTTGCACATCTAGTAATAGAATTATTAATTTTTTTATATTTATGCATTAATATTTAATATTTGATTATTTAATAATTTAGACGCAATATAAGTTTTTGGTTTGACACATAATATTTTATTGAAAAAGCAAATTAAAATTTAAGAAATATTACCGGATTATTTAATAAATCTGACAGAATATCTTACCAAATAGGGTTAGACCCAGGATTTAAATTATCATATTAAGAAAGAAAAAGCAAAGCATCAGCAATTTAAAATTAATGTAAAAATTGGGCTAAAATATTATTTTTAAAAACTTTATAATAATTAAATTTAATTTAATTTAAGGTATTACCCTAGTATATGGCTACGAAAAGTATAAAATAATATGTAATAAAATTAGAGTAAATACAGAACAAGGTCAATATATATTAAAGTAGTTACGAAAATAATGGTTCATATGAATCTTTGTAAAATGTTGTTTAATATGATAGATTTAATAGGAAAATCTCTTTTAATTATCCTGTGTAAAATTTATATTTTATTATATAAGTCAGAAAAATATGTGCTAAAGAAAAACTTTACAATTAATAAAATAAAATTATCTATTTCAATTTAACATTTTTTTAATAGTTTTTAGTTTAAATTTGACCATTTTGACAACATATATCATGGTAATCTTTATATACAATTAGAGAAAAATACAGATTTAGGATAGTTGAGTTAATAAAAATATGAAGAAAAAAATTCAAAAGAGGCGCTATTTAGATAAAATATATAATAACAATTTATCCTACCTTAAAATACTAGGGAATAGGTAGCAAATTTGAAATATAATAAATTTAGGTATTAAGGTTAAGATATTTTTGAATAAAACGGTGCAGATGGTAACATGAATACAAACACTTCAATTTAAAATTTAAACCCAAAAGATGAATAAGAAGGCAGTTAAAAGGCTTAAACTTTTAAGCCTGATAGCCAAGAGTATGAGTAGACCCAATTAAAAGAAAATAATGGAGATTCTTAAGAACTAAAAAATAGCCAAATTTAAAATAAAAATTACGGTAATGGTATACGAATTTATAGATTAGTAGGCAAATAAATGATCGATATAGATGATATAAATTAAGTAATCATGACCGAAGATGAAGAGTACGAAAAAGATGCAGTTCAAAAAGTTAATAATTTAAGTCTTGATGGTATATTTTAATCTTTCTATTTTTTTAATCATGTCATAATTTTAATTTCTTATTAATAATTATAAAATTAGGAAAAAATAATGCTGGAATTGACAATGAGATTAATGAAAGAAGTAATATTTTAAAATCCAGAAAAGTTTTAAAAAAGTTCTTATCATAAAATAATAGTGTTTATCAAAAATCTTTGACATTGTTAAATATAGCTGGAGTAATATTATTACTAGCTCTTATTATTTTGGCATTATCAAGTTATTTACTAATGTAGAACAATTTTAATTAAATATAAAATAATTATGAATTAACCTATAATGCCACATAGAGAGCATAGTATGTCCAAAGAATACATTTTAAACTATAAAATTATAGATTCAGTAATTTAGGTATTTATCAAACACCTGATAATACAGAGTTAGATATCTAAGAAATAAGTAAATTAGAAAAATATTATATAAAATTATAATTTTTATCTAATTTTTTTTTCAATTAAAAGAGGAAAATATTTCATAATTAGAATAAATTTATAACAAGATTTAATAAAGTTCCGATGAAAGTATTTTTAATTAGTAATAATAAAAGTTATTTAACGAAGATGTTATAAAAGTAATTATTATTCTAATTTATTTGTTTAAAATTAGTTATTTAAAAAGTTTTTTTTAATATAATTTATTTCAAAAGATACAAAATATGAGGTCTGATTCAAGTATATAAACTTATAAAGTGGATTTAAATTAAGCAACCACCTCATATGTAGAAAAAGCTTATGCATTAACATCTGATGATACTTCAGATTTCACCGATGATAATGAAAACCTTTATTTTATAACATATTAAGCTTTAAATGAGTATTATTTTGATGGAATATTATAATCGAATGAACTATTTTTTGATAACTTAGTAAATTATAATAATGCAATTCTTACAACTATTATGATCATTTCATTTAGTATATCTGTATGCTCAATTTTTTGCATTTATCCAATTTTTTCATATATTGGTCAAAATAAAAATGAAGTGTTAAAATTATTTTTAGAAATACCAATTTTAAATGTGAAAGAAATATTTAGAAGAATCGAAATTTTTTCAAATTGTAAAAATTAAATATTAATGAATCGTAAAAATTTATTATTTAATTGATTAATTATAAATTCATTATTCTAAGCATTATAAGTGGGAAACGAAGAAGATGACTAGGAGGATTTGGAAAATTATATTGAGATAGATGATGAGCAAGACTTTGGAGTGGGAAGAAGAAGGAAAACTAGAAAATTTAAACTGGAATCTGTTAGTCAAAAAATATTTATAATATAATTCATATTATTTATTTTAATTGCTCAAGGTAACTTAAATAGAAATTACTTATAATGATTCATTATTATTTCATTAAAATAGTTTACTTTGTGATTTCTTATATTTTTGGATAATCTGATGCCAGCTCGCTAAAGTAATTAAAAAGCGAGTTTAATGTGACGAGCCTAGCCAACCCACTTTATACAGAAAGCCTTAATATTATTCGTTTACATTTCATTGATTAAAATTTTTAGGTTAAAATGACCGATGGAACAGATGTTATAGAACAAATGATTTAAAATTTATATGACTATACATCATAGATTTCTATAGTAATATATAAAATTATAAATTATATATAATAATTTGTATATTTTTATTTAATATTAATGTAATAGGAACATACGAAAAATAATGACATTAACTCAGATTCGTATAATAAATTATTTGACTAAATTATGGAAATAAATGCATGTGATATTTTAGTTGAAGAAAGATTTTCTACAAAATCAGAATGTTATTCTGTATTTGACGGAATTTTACAAGAAGTAAATTTAATTCTCCTCAAAAATAATTTTTTTTATTAAATATCTTTAAAATTACTACAGGGATTAGCTTCAGGTCTAACAAGATTTTTCGAAGAATTAAAATAAATAATAACTCTCTATCAAAATATAAAGGTTGATGCTACTTATCCTTTTCCAGAAGTAGGTAATTATGTTGAGGTTTACACTGGAAATGAATAAGCTAGTAAAATAGCATCTTTGATTAACTTAGATACAACTATGGCAATTTCAGAAGTTTTAGATACTTATTTTAGAAATATATTTTAACTTCTTACTAATAACTTGCTTATAAGTATTTAAGATAATATTGATACTAACAACACACTGAGAATTTTTCTTTTCATATCTTTTGTAGCTATTCTATTTTTAGTTTATTTATTTTATTGGTTTCCTTTGGTTTCAAAATTATCAACATAGGTACATCACTATTCTTTTATTTTTATTTTATTTACTTAAAAATTTATTTATAGATAAAAAGAACTAATCTTATGCTAGCTATTATTCCTATTGAAATTACAGAATAAACTAAACTTATAAAAGAGTATATAAATAAATAAATTTAAGTTGATTGAAAATACTTATATTTTAATTAATATAAAATGTACTTATTAAAATAATTGTTTATTTTCAGTAAATAATATACGCCACCTTTTTTGATTATTATATTTATAATATTATAAATTTTAATTTAAAAAACAGTTTAATTTTATTAATTATAGTAAATTCTCCTTAATTACAAATTATAAAATAAAATTATTATTATTTATTAAATAAATAAAATAATGAATTAGGAAAAAAAGTTAAGCTAATATAATTAAGGGTTCAAGAATATTATTTTTAATTTATTCTACTACATTATTCCTATTGATGGATTTAATATATATATATCTTCAATCTTTGTATTAATTGAAACACTGTAGCTTTTGTACTGTAATTAATAATGAATTTTGTTTAAAATATTCTAACATTAATACTTACATTTTTTAAATTTTTCAAGGGTTTTTCTAACAGGATGTAAATTACTTTTTATTAATTTTAATTGGAAATCATATGGATTTATATGAAATTTTAAAATTTATTGTATTAATTTCATTAGTTATAAATTCTTTGGAAAATGAAAGAATGGACAGATATTTATCAGAAAGTATGCGGATCATTATTAATATTACCTTATTTTTCAAATAATGATGCTTAATTTAGCATATTTTTGGTTGTTTTTTACACACTATTTGGTTTATTGTGTATAGTAATAGTTGCTATGATTCATTATGGAAATAAGTTACAAAATGTATCTACAGATATAAAGGGTAAATATATATTAAAAATACTTAAATAAATTAATACTATAAATAATGTTTTAGAAATCAGGTAAAAATTTTTAATAAATTTGTATTTTAGATATAGGATTTTCAATGAAATTTTTGAAGTTTTTTTTTGAAATATTAAATCCTGTTTTATATCTGCCTATAATTCAAATTTTTTTTTCTGTTTACTAATGTTCTAAAGTTGATGAATAAAGTTCTAATGTTAGTGGAGAAGATGAAGATGGAGATTCATCAGTATCCACTGGGAAATACTCCAATGATTTTTTTACTAATTAGGAGTGTTATACAGGAAATTATTTAATCCATTGTTTTGCTGCAGCTATAGGAGCTATTGTAATTGTTATTGATATATTATATTATTAATAAATATTTTAGAATTCGCAAATATATTAACTAAATATTATTTATTTAAGTTTTTATTTGGCTTGAGTTATATAGGGACAATAATAAACTTTGAATCAAGATACAGGGCAAAAGAAGTATAGCTAAAGTAATAAAAATTTCAAATTTTGCAAAAAAATTTTGAGAAAAATTAAAAAATCTCATAATGAATAGAAATAATAACTGAAAAAATTGAGATATTTATGTTTATAACAAGAAATAATTTTATGAGTTCATTTATTATAAGTATTTGCATTAACTTAAATTTTTGGCTATTTTATATCTTTTCTTTTCTTATCTCAAAAACTAGATATTCTTAAAATCAATTTTATTTGATTATGAATTTAGTTAAATATTATATTTATAATTCTTAATTTTTTTCTATAAATGATTTTATTAGTACTAAAAATAGCTTTATTTGCAAATTTAACTAATTTATTAATTATCATAATTTAATTTTTAAATTTTTTAGAGTAAATGGCCAAAGTGATTTAAAATTATTATACTTTAAGACTATTTTTACTTTATGTGCAGCATTCTTAGATACAAACTTAAATATATTATTACTTTTCATTGTATTTTTAATATCTATGGCATTATTTCACGAAATAAATAAATCATCGATATTTTTGAACTATTAATACTGTAAGATATTAAATATTTAGTCAGCTTTATTTTTCTGGAGTGCACTTATGCTTGTTTTTTGCCAAATTATATATGATACTGATTATTAAGGAATACCTTGTAATTAAAATTATTAAATATATTAAATATCATATATTCAAATTTTCATAATTATTTAAGATATTTGGTTGTTTGGAATATTTTTCATTTCTTTTATCATTATTATGAGAAAGGAGTTTAGATATGATCTTCTTTTGGCAGATCCAAACAAATATGAATCTTTGAATTAAGCAATCTAACAGCTTTTATATCTCACAAAAATTTTGAACTATTATTAAACTAGCAAAGATTATTCAGCTTTGCTTGATGCATTTTTAGATTATCACAAAACTATATGTAAATAAACTGATTGTCCGGCATATCAAGGGAATATTTCCTAAAAGCAAATTAAAAGGTTTGTAAAAAGTAAGTATAATGCAATATATTTATAAATTAGGAATTTTGATTAAAAATTATAATTATAAAAAGATTACAAAAATTAAAATGGAGTAAATATTTATGTATCAGAATAGTTTGTTATCCTCTTGTATTTAATTGAAAGTATATACGTTTCTGCGCTGAGCAGGTTTCCTGCGTGTATTTTGCTTAGAATAAATCACGCCTTATTCCTATTGGATACAATGATGGCAACCTAGTAGGCAATGTAAGAGTTGGAAATAGCTGTAAATGAAAAACCATATCTAGATGAATAATTTATGATTTACAGGTACAATAAATTAATGGAAGAATAAATGGTAGAATAAAGAAAAAATTAAAATAAAAGCGAAGGTAAAATAATTATAAATATGTTATTATTTTAATTTTAAAATATTTTACTCTTCAATAGTCGCAATGGAATTAAATAGTGATTCTCATATCAAAGAATTCATGAAGTTAATTGAAATTTCAGCAAGTGATCACTCTGATTTTTGGTCATAGTTATCCGAAGATGTTCCAGGTATATAATAAACTTATTTAATGATAAATATAGTATTTATTTTTTTATATAAATACTAACCTTAGATCTAACTAAACTATAAGAGATTGGTCTTTCTGCATATCAATCTAGTTCTTAATTATAAGATTATTGGTTAAAGATGAATAAAATGAATATAGATATAGGTCCAAACATTATGAGATAATATGTAAGGTATTTATTAGATGTCTTACATGATAAGTAGCAAGCTTATGAAATTAGTTAAAAATTAAAAGACAGTAATATGTAATCTTTAGAAAGAGCAAAATTAATTACTAATATAAATGATTTTACCAAAGAACCTGTAGGTCTTATAGCTATATCTGGGGAAGATGTATAACTAAAATAAATTATTTTAAAATCAACTCATTTATTTATTTATTAAATTACTTTTTAGAGATCTTTAGGGATGATAATAGGGGTTAATATGACAGCTTCTAGTTTATTTTACTTTAACAAAAATGAATTAATGAGTAATTTTATTATTTTTTTTAGTTCCAATGCTAAATATTTTATAATTTAGATAGAAAAATAAATATCCTTCAACCAAAAATTATAAGTCAATATCATGATGAGGCTCTAGATAATTATTTAGTAAAATTAGAATCTACAATGTTGAATAATGAAGTAACTTTTATGGGAAAACAAAAAAATGGTTATATATTTCCTATTATTCTATACATTAGGGTAATAATTTCAAATTTATTATAATTTATTTTATTATTTTATTTTTATTCTTATTATAGAATGTACCTAGTTTTCAATAAGGGATATAATTTTTTGGAACCATTAGATAAGATAAATATTTTAAATTGATTGGATATATGGTTATTGATAGTAAAAGCCATGTTATACAAAATGTTTCATCAAGTATTTTATATTTTATTGCTATTATTTATATATAATCTGATTAATTACTTTAATTTTAACATTTTAAAATTTATAAAAGACTGTATTTCATTGTTTGGTTTGAACATTCAGATTATAAGCCGTGATAGTATCAAAATTACAGATATAGTGCCTGACATATTTGAAAATATATCAGATTACAAAAAAAAAAGCGGAAATTAAGTTTTTATTGATTATTAATTAAAAAAAAAAAATAAAGTAAGCAATCCACCTTTATATAATGTAACAGTTAGTGATATTAAAATGTTAGGAAAGTAAGTTGCATATCAATTAAAGTTGGAAAAATTATCAAATTAAACTTAAAACTAATCAGATTAAAATGCAATTTAATCTAAGGAACTAAATAATAATTCATATATTGATTAATTATCGGTTACAGATAGAGGACATAAAAGATTTTTATTTTTTAATCCATCGTAAAAAATTATAATTTAATTTATTTAATATGTTGTACTTGAAATATAATTAATTTATATATTTTAAGGTTTATATTTTACTTTGATGTCAAAAACGCTGTATTTAATGGAAAATATCTTAAGCATAGTAAACAGGATATTAATTCAAGTTAAAATATAGAATATGAATATGATTAAAATATGCATCCTATAACAGCAGTTATTAATAGACCGTTGTTAGAATATGATGAAAATTTAAATTTATTAAATAAAGATGGTGTTTAAGATATAAATAAAACCTCAAGTTAAAGTAACTAAGAAATAAATAAATTTAATATAAATAAAATTATTTAAGGTTTATCTGACTAAAAATATGACGATAAATAAGAAATCATGGAATAATCATTTGATAAATAACTGATATACGGAAAAGGTAATATCAAATTAAATACTTATTATATATATTAGTAAAGATCAATGACAAAATATTTAAACTATGGTATATATATATAAGGTATAAGGATTTTAAGACTTGTGGGAAATGCATTACAAGATATTGATGATATAAAATAAGCCTCATTCACAAATGAAGAAGAAGAGGAACTACAAGAAGAAAAAGAAAATAAAACATACAAATTTAATACTAATTTAAATGGTAAAATATTCAAATTTAATCAACTTAATACAAAGATTTACGATAAATAAATTTGAATAATTTTATAAAAATTTTAACTAGAGACAAAAAATGATAATGATATTTAAGATATTTCTAATACATTTAAATCTAGAAAATTGTTTTTAAAATTTTTATCACAATCACAACCATATTATACAAACATAACAAAGATTTTTAAATACATGGGTTTAGTATTATTTATTTGTCTGTTTCTTTTAAATCTATCTGGATATGTAATAAGAAATTATAAATATGATTAAGTAAAAACCTATACTGATTTAGTTTAAGCTTCAAGTGATAGACTTTTATATGTTTAAAGAATTTTATACAAATTGACGAATCATTATTTGATAAATCTTGGTTTATATGATGAATACTCAAATATGAAATTAGATTCTTCTTATATTCGTACTTTTTAATATATTTGATATTAAATTATATAATATATATTTTTTATTTAAAAAGAGGAAACTATATAAGAATTAGAAAATGTTTAAGTATATTTATAAGATTATATGGATTAAGATATAATAGGCTCAAAACAATACTAGCTTATGACGGAATCTACAGTTAAAGTAAGATATTGATTATATATTTATTTTTATAGTTTAAATTTTCGTAATAATATTAATAAATAAGGTGTAGTAAATGGAAGCTAATGGCTAAATTAAGGAATTTTTCGTTGATTTAAACTAAGGGACTGCATAAATTATAGAAAAAGCTTATTCACTCTCGTCAGGGGATTATACGGAAATTTCGGAGTCCAATACTGAATTTTATTATCTAAAATATGCTATACTCAATGAATATTATGACTGTAAGTATTATATAAATTAACTTTTTATTAAATGCTTTAGTTCTTTGAATTTTATAAAAATAAAAATTAATATCTAAATTACCAAGAGCTTTTCGAATCTTATAAAGAGTATTGCAATAAATTATATGATGATTCAAATGGGCCACCAGTATATATATTTTTAGTCCTTTCAATTACTATAAATCTAGTTGGTATTGTTCTTTTCTATCCGATATTTTCTTATATATTAAAAAATTAAGAAGAGCAGTTAAAATTATTTTTGGAAATACCGATAATAAAGGTTAAACAATTATTCTCCAAAGCTGAATAATACCTTAATAGTAATATTTATAATTATTTACTCTTAATATAAAGATTATAAGTTTAAATAAATTATTAGTTCTTCAAATTGGAGAAGATGAAAACCAAGAATAATCAGATTTAGATCAAAAATTTTTAGAAGAAGATCATGGAGGTCTAGGAATAGGGTAATTGAAACATTGTATTTAAATAATTTATTTAAATTTTTAAAAAGGAGGAGAAAAAAAATCAGAAAACATAAATTTGACAATAGATAGGTTAAACAATTTATAATAAAATTAATCGGGATTTTGATAATTTTGGAAGGTATTTTACTATTATATTTTAAATATTATCATTTTTTTCCCTATAGGAAATCATATAAAATGCATTATTTATATATTTATTTACCTAAAATAAGCTTACTTTGTTGCTGTTTTCTTTTACACTGATTCTATTACGAATAATATTGCATAATAGCTTGAAGAAAATAGATTGACAAATTTGGCTATGGCTAATTACACTTTTTTTAACAATGCATTAAGACAAGGGTTCATTGATCAATAATTTTCTATTTAAATGACAGATTTAAAAAAATTTTCAGATGAGGTTATGGATAATTTGTATGAAATTTATACTGACATGATTCAGGTATATTTTCTTTTTATAAAAATATTTTTATTATTTTAATTTATTTATTTACCAAAGGAACATTCAAAAAACTTGGATGTAAATACTGGTGATTATAATAATCTATTTTCTGAATTATTTAATGATGATGTATGTGATTAATATGAATTATATTCTTTTAATTCTAAAACTGCTTGCTAAAATTATGACCAAGATATTTTCGGTCAAGTAAAATAGATTTATAATTTATTATTTTAATAAAAATTTAATTTATTAAAGGGACTATCTTCTGTATTGACTACATATTTTGAAAATTTTAGATACATAATATCTATGTACAATTAACTTTTAAAAGATGCTTCAATTAATATAGGAATCACAGTCAAAAATATATACACTGATACTGGAGAAAATAAAATTTTAAATATAATAAATAGTAATGAGAGTTATTAAATTTCCACATTATAGGATGACTACCTTAGGAAAATATATTAAGTGTTAAAATAAAAGTTAAAAGAATCAATTTAAAATTAAATTGACTTTGGTTCTACAATCAGAGTTACTTTATTCATTTCCTTTACTGTTGTTTTGATTTTAGCGTTTTTATTTTTCTGGATTCCTTTAATGGGAAAGATTTAAAAAGATGTAATTAATTTATATAATTAGATCTAACTTTTCCCAAAAATAAAATCATATTTATATAAGCACATAAGTAAAGACGGTTTTTAAAATTTTACTTTATGACTTTAAAATCAGTTAGCTATAAATTTTATTTTAATAAATAGCAAATAAAAATTATAATTTCAATTTATGGATTATTTTGGATATAAAGATATATTTTACTAAGCTTCAGTTATTAAACTTTTAAAATCAAAATTTAAAAATTACAGAGATTTAAATTTTTGGGAAAAATATTGTAGTTGTCCTAATTTTAATCACTATATTTATACTATTAAATACTTATTTTTTATTTAGATAATTCAAAATTCTAATATGTTTGGAATAATACCAATAAAAATAATAACTAATACTAAGCCTCTGAAAGAATACATAACAAAATAAATGCAATAAACATGATAATTAATAAATAAATTTATTTTATATATTAATATTTTATATGTAAATAAATATAATAAAAAAAAATAATATTTATTAGTTTTGTTGTGAGAAATTTATATAAATATAATTTAACAATTAATTTTTAATTATGTGTATGAATTTTTATAAATTATATGATCATATTGGTTAAATAATTTTATTTAGATAAAGCATATGTTGGGTTAATATATGTTTTATAGATAATTAATTACTTGATTTTAATTTTTTTTTATAATTAAATAAATCATACATCAATATTAGTTTTATGAATTCTAATATAAATAAATATCTAAAAAAAATATAAAAGTATATAAATTTATTTAAATTGTTTATTATTTAAAAAGAATAAGTAAGTAAAAAAAAAAGTTCACATTACAAAAACTGTAATATCTTTATTGGTATTTTAAACATCTGATAATATATCAATTAAAATTTTAAAGTTTTTTAATAAATAAATAAATGAATAGTGTTAGAAATTTAATATATTAGTAAAATTAAAAATTGAAAAATGAGAGAAATGAGTAAACTTAGTCGTTATACCCTTAGGATTATTAATATAATATCATATAGAAGTCAGCTTAGCATTGTTTTTAAGAAAATATTTTATAATTTTAAAATTAATAAATACTTTAAGAATAGACAATTTATAAAAAATAATCTCAAAATTCTATAATTAAAAATAATAACAATATAAAGGAAAAATAAAACCTAACCAAAAAACTTAAATTTAATCAACACTATTTGAATTAAAAATTAAAAAATACATCGCAAATTTAAAATTTCGAAAATTTTATTTAATAATTCGAAATAAAAAGTATAAAAATAGATAGTTATACTATTTTACAAGATTCTAAGAGTTAAAAAAATAAATTTGTGGTATTAAATGAAATTTATTAAATATTTTAAGTAATTTATTAATAATTAAAATCATGAAGGTTTATAATATACTAGTTGATATTTCAAACATTGAAACATGGAAAATATAGAAAAGGTTTTCAGAAATCTATGAGCTTAAAAAAAAAGTAATACTTAAAAAAAAATTAACTTATACAATATATTTATATTACATTAAACTTTCTTTACTTAAATTTTTAAAAACATAGTTATAAAAATAATACCCAAATATAAAATTTTTGTTTCCTTCCAGATTTATGATAAAAAAATTTAATGTTTAGAATATTTTAGATAGAATAAAAAAACTGACTTGTAATTTTAATTTTTGAATAATTTTAATTTTTATTGTTATAATTTAATACTTTTATAGATTTTTTACAGTAAGTAACACAAGATTAATATTTTAATTAAAATTACTTCATTTTGGATTTTCTTTAAATCTAAGGTAATGATATAAAAAGCTTTTTGAATAATATATGCATAGAATTTATAAATTTAAATTTATATAGATTTTATGTTAACATATACAGAGGAAAAATAATAATAATTTAAAGAAAATATATAAAAGTCAAGTTAAGTATAGTTTAATATATAAATTAAAACAAGAAGTGAGGATGAAGTATAGCTATTACATATATTAAAAATGTGGAATTTGGATAAAGGATCGTTATCAATATATTTAAAGTAAAAAATAATAAGTATTTATTATTAAAAAGTTTATATATAATAAAATATCCTTAAAATTATAGGTAATTCAAAGTATTTTATTTTCATAATGAATTCGTTCCGTAACTTTCTCTTGACATGATACATTTGCTCATAATAGTAATAATTTTTAATTTAATGAATAACAATGTTTAATGAATAAATAACTTAACTAGGGCGAAGAAGATTTTATAGGACTTTTAGGAATCATTTAATATTCATCAAATTTAATATAAATATAATAACTAAATTAAAAAAAAGATGACAGTTCTCATTTCTTGTGTGAATTAGCAATATCTATATTGAATGATTTGTTATCATATGAAAGAAATAATTGTAAATAATATAAAACTTAAATTATTAAATTAAATAAGTAAATATTTATTTATTTATTTATTTATTTATTTATTTATTTATTTATTTATTTATTTATTTATTTATTTATTTATTTATTTATTTATTTATTTATTTATTTATTTATTTATTTATTTATTTATTTATTTATTTATTTATTTATTTATTTATTTATTTATTTATTTATTTATTTATTTATTTATTTATTTATTTATTTATTTATTTATTTATTTATTTATTTATTTATTTATTTATTTATTTATTTATTTATTTATTTATTTATTTATTTATTTATTTATTTATTTATTTATTTATTTATATATTTATATATTTATATATTTATATATTTATATATTTATATATTTATATATTTATATATTTATATATTTATATATTTATATATTTATATAGAATCAGAAGAATTTAATATAATATTTAAACAAATAACATTTCGTCAGTTTAGAAATTTGAATCTATCTTATCATATTTTGAGTGAACCAGATAAAAAATGCAAAATAGAGGGACTTAAATTAATAAAATAATATTTAGACTAATAACCTAATTTAGAAAAATAATTTATTTCATTTCTAGTATTTAATTAAAATTTCATTTTATTATTTATTTAAAAAATTAAAATAAAATTTATTTTATTTACTTAAGGTTGATGATAAAAAAATATTTGAAGAATTTAAAAAATGGTAAGGATATAACCCGCTTTTTGAAAATAATTAATCCAAAGATTCTGATAAAATTTATAATAAAAGATACTTTGAAGAATTAAAAATAAACTAATTTATACATATAAACGAAAAATAATAATCTTATTATTAAAAATATAAAAAAACTGGCACCATTAAAAAAATTAAAAACTTGGAAGAATTTTTAGATTTGTAATAATTAGTTTGGATAAAAAGTAACAGTAAAAAAAACAAATTTATGAAATGCAAATATCTTCGAAACCCAGAACTTATGACGAAATTTTCTCTTAAATTTAAAGAAGCTGATGTAATAACAATTGGACAGGCATTATAATCTAGTTTTGTAAGGAAAAAATGGGATTTAAATGTAAAAAATTTTTAATTATTTTTAAATATTAAATATTTGATAAAAAATAGGCCAAATATATAAAAACTATGAAACATTTGGAAGACGGAAGTACTATCACATAAGAAAATTATGATTGGAATAATAATGGAAAAATCGTCACGTTGATCTTATTTTTTTAGAATTATTATTTAGTAAAAAAAGCTGATTTAATTTTAATAAGAAAATTACCGCTTAATCCGTAAGATCAATAAACAGAGTAAATTTTTTTATAATATTTTTAACCTCCAAGAAACGATAATTTTATTTTTGCAATGTGTGAATTAGTTATAAGGTAAAAATGTATTTTTTATAATTTCATCTATATAATTAAATAAACATCAATATAGAGCTAAGCTTGTAAATGAAAATAAAAAAAATAAAAATAAATAATCTAGAACTCTTTCGTGGAGCTCAGTTTAAATAAAGAGAAAAACCCTGAAAGATTCATAAAGTTCGAACTCGTTTTAAGAATTATATTCACCCACTTCTTTATATACATATGATGATTATGAAGATCCAGGAGATGAAGATGGTGAAGACTTTGAATATGACGAGGATGAAGAAGAAGACACTTATTGCGCAGATGAATATGAGAAACACTCAGAAAATATAAATGAAAATAATAATTAAGAATTTATTTTATAAAAAGAGGAGTAATATTAACCTAATTTGATAAATTTTACAATTAATTATATTTAAATTCTAAATATTTTAATAATATAGCATAATAGGTAAGTAAAAATCGAATATTAAAGAAATTATGTAAAACTAAGCACTAAGATTGCAAAATAAATTATAAAGTGATTAAAAATAATAATTTAAATCTAAATTGGAATTTTTAATACATCCACACTGTGATAGAACCAAGTTATATTTGTCACCAATTTTTGAAAACAATTAGGATTCATTCTCCAGTATTTAATTCCAGTACTTATATTAATATATACAATAATAAACACAAAAGAATAAGCGAATATAAGTAAAACACTGTACTGATAATAAAAATGCTGAAAATATTGTTCATATTTAATAGAATTGTTAATATTAATCTAATCGTAATTAAAACAATTTATTATAAATTAATAGTAATAAAATTGATTTAAATGATAATATGAAATAACAATAAACTAAAACTAAACTTATTTAAAGACTTGTTTAACTTAAATAAATTAGTAAAAAAGCTGATCTTTAAAATTGATTAAATATTATATATATTTACATATTATTAGTAATTTATTATGTTTCAATAAATAGTAAATGACGATTCTTTGAAATAAATATAAAAAGGCATATTTGCATTTTAAATCAAATTTATAGTTATTTATTTAAATATTAATATTCAATTGACCAAAACAATATATTTGAAATTCAAATAATAGATTAAAAAATAATCAACTTACTTAAAATAAAAAATTCAAAATATTAATAATAAACAAACAAAAAATAAATCATGAAATAAAGGAATTATCAACTATAAAATAATGCTTTTGTAATTGACTTACCTCAAATTTCATACAATAAGGACCTAAACCTGTTATAATTTAATAGTCTCTTATGACTATTATATGATTTATTTTATTTTAATAAGAAAAAGTTTTTAATCATACATTGATTTATTTTTACGTCAATAATAAAAATCAAAGCAATTTCCAATAATTTTAAAAATAAAACTTATTAAAATAATTTAAATATACCTGGTTAGACTTATAAAAGATTTTAATTCTTAAACTAAAATTTAAAGTTATTAAAATTTTTCATCGACTTAAAGACCTTTATTTCCAATTCGATAATCCACAATTTTTAAACAATTAATAAAATATCTTTGAATTTTAGTTTAAAAAAAAATCTCGTCCATTTCAAAAATAAGGTTTAGCTTTCTGTAATGTTCTTTAATTTATTTTCTTTTCATTTCTTTTATAAATTTAGAACATTAAACAGACTAAACTGTACCCTAATTTACATGTATATAGGAGAGATATACACATATTAAACTTTTTATATTTTAAATTTAAATTTAGGAAATTGATAAAGAAGAAAATGAAGAATAACGAAGAAATAGAATTATATAAAAATAAAAAAATTATAAAAATAAAAATAAAAAAAATAAATAATTTAATTTAAAATAATACTAAATTAAAATTTTAAACATATAAAAATTTAAAAATTACTTAAAAATATAAAAAAATTTAATATTTTAATCAAAAATTAATATATTATTTAATAATTAATATTATCTATAAATACTTCAATTATTATATTATTATAAATTTAATCTGATTTTAATTGTAAAAAATTTTTAATGAATATAAATTATTAAATTTTCTTAATTAAGAAGTAAATTTATCATTAAAAATAAAAGATCATCCATATAAAGTATAAATAAGTATGCGTATATATTGTTTTTGGTTATATTTTACTATTTTAATTCTACAGATTTAAAAAATTAATTAAATACAGTATTATTTTCAAAATTAAATAATATAACAATTTTTTTATAAAAAATTTTAAAAAATATGTTGTTCTTCCCATAAATAAAAAAAATAAATATTATTATAAATATAATATGCTTTATTTAAATAATTCAGTCCTTTTAGGGTTAATATAAAAAGTAAATAAATAGCACAATAAATGAACCTAGTGGTTAAAATATAGATTAAAAATTTTATACCACAAAAAATATCTTAGAAAAATAAAATTATACTATGACAGATTTACACTATATAAAAGAAGATTCACATTATTTATTTTTAGGAAATTTAAGTTTAAATGATATGGAATAGTTATAAATAACTAATAAAAATAATAAATGTATAAATATATAAGAACCTGATTTTTTAGAATTTTTGAACTTAATCAAAAATAATAATAATTTGAATATAATAATGGAATCAAGCATTTAAACTTAATAGTAATTTTAATGTGAATAAGTATAAATTAAAAAGCACGCAAACCTATTTAGAGAATATAAGTATGGAAATTGGGTAACTATAAATAATATTAGATAGATTTTATATCTATTATGTGTTTTATTTAAATATTAATATAAGTATTTAAAATAAACTTTAATTTTTTATATAAAAATAATAAAAAGTTTTTAATTTACTTTTGAAATTATGAACAAGAAAATTAAAATACAATATTTATAATTTCTTTATGACTGAAATTTAAATTTTTTTAAATATAAAAATGTTTAAAATATATAATATCAAATTATATGTTGTCTTATTAAAATAAAATTAATTAAATGATTTAAATACTGCATAAAATTTTTATTATATTAATAAAATTTAATTTAGTGTGGAATCCATTATGGAGGCTTAGATAGTCATTGTAAAAAATATTGTATGGTAGATCTAGAGTACCCTACTTAAGATTGTATTAAATGTTAAACTCCATCTGATTATGCAGACTAGCAATGCATGTTTCATGATTTTTGCCAAGAAAGATTCGAACTTGGTATTGGTAATTTTTTTAAAAGAATTTAAATTATTTATTCACTCAAACTCAATATTACAAATATTTATTTAAGGTGGAAGTGATATATGCAAGAATTCTTATAACTTGGGAGCTGAATTTCCAACCGCTTGCAATTGTTCTATTCATTTAAAAAATGGTTTAGAATTTTCCAAATTAGTTTAAAATTGTGATGGCTTAAATTGTATAATAAATGGTATGATAATAAGAGAATCTGTGGATAATCTAATTATGGATTGCGGATGTACATTTAAATAATGTGGTTTTGACGGTGAATGCTATACAAAATAAATATGTACAGATGCTGAAACTTGTGAATCGTTTGGTGGATACTGATTAATTATAAAAATTCAATATGATATTCATTTATCTAATATATCAAATTTTACATATTACTACAATTATAATTTATATTATTTAATACTAATTTAGCTAATAAGTTTTACTATAATAATATAAAAATAACATTTAATAGTGATAAATTATACTAATTAATCACTATAATTCATATTCTTATTTATCGAATTATATTTCATTTTATTCATTTATAAATTTAATCTAATTATTCTTATTTGCTATTGGAGATAAAGCATTATTAAAATAAAAGAAATTATCTATATTTTACAGTTTACTTAAACTAGATTTTGGGGAATTTATATTAGAATCTATTTTCGGAAAATTAATTTTATTTTAATTTATTTATACATGATTATTTTGTTGAATCTCATTTGAATTAAATTTTTTTATCGCTTAGGCATATAATTCATTCAAATTTTAAATTTTATTTTAAAATTTATGTTTTTCCTTTTTAGGAGGAACAGTTTTTTATATTTTGGATTTATAGTTCTTCAAATCACTTTTAGTTATATTATAATTCTTTTTCAAATACTAATTAGGGGCCAATTACATACCTTTATTTGCAATTATTTTAGATATTTCTTTATGCCTTTCCAATTCTTCTTTAACGTTAAAAATTCCTTCAGCTTAAAACTTATTTATATCGTTTAGGCTCTATAAAAAATTATTTAATATAAAAAAAAAATAACTTTTGAAATTATTTTTAATAAATAAAATCTATCTAATTTTAAACCAAAAAAAATTGTTCATTTTAATATATTATAAGCCTAAGAAATAAAAAAATTTGATTTATGCTTTTAAGACATAATATTCATATTATGATAATACAAAAATAAAAAATTTTGTTATTTCTACTAAAATTTATCTTGAATCATTATATGTATTTTTTTTTCACTGAAACTGTTTTAAAATTGCAAAAAGCATAAAAAATTTTAATAAAAATTACATATTTTTTTTGCGATTTTTAGAATTACTTCAGCATAACATGGCTATTTTATGTTTTTTTCTTTATATTAATTGCAGCCACCTTATTAGATTTATTTTTGAATTATTCAATTTTTTTTTTTTTTATTTCTTCCATTTGATTTTTAATAATATAATTTTAAATATCTTACTATTTCCTGATAGAGTCTGCCATATTTATTTCTCTTTTATTTAACATTTAATATAATCTTTAAGAATTATTATAAATTGGTTGTTTATATAAATGGCTACGCTAAGTTGTATCATTTAAAGTATCATCTTATAGTAAATTTTTTTATAACTAAGAATTCTATATTTTATTATTATTTGGAAGTAATATTGTGTTATGAATATGATTTTATAGATTTATACTATCAATGCTTTTGGATTGCAAAAGAAAACTTTTTTTTTCTAACTGCTTTTTAAAATAGAGAAATTTAAGTTTGTTTAAATATTATTATTCTTACAATACGGCTGTTTATTTAATATTTTAATTTTTAATTATGCTTTCATCAATTTTTAAATTTAGTTTTCTATTAAATTCCATATTTTAATTACATGATCTTTCTGTATTTTAAGATAATATATTTTCAGGTAAAATTTTTTAGTTTTTTTTTTATAAGCCTAAACTTTATTTTATATTGTCTTTATTGCGAATTGAAGATTAATTTATCGGTATTTCTTAATCATTCATACTTATATTTTCTTATTCTATATAAGACTTAATTTCAAAAATCTATTTTGGAGTAAGAAATGCTAAAGTCTTTTTACCCTTTTTATTGTCCAATCTGGATATAAGAGATTTATGATTAATTAAACCATTAAGATTGGTTTCATTATTATGATTACAACAGTTAGCTATTTCTTAATATTATTTAATTTCGATTTCAATTTATTTTTAATGCTTTTATTTGAATTATTAAAATTCTTATTTTTGTAGCTTTGACTTTTAAATGGACTAGTATTTAAAAACTAAAGACTAAAATACAGAATCTTATCTGGTCTATATAAATTCTCCTCTAATTAAACCATCTGTTATAAAAAGATCCAAATACTGATATTCTTGTAAAATTTCGAGTAATTTCTGTATTTAAATAGAAATTAGTTGGAATTTTATATATTTTAATTAAAAATAAAAGATAATAATTTAAAATTAAATTTACATATTTTGATATAAAATAAACTTCTACCACTGATGAGATGGCTTCGACTTTATTTTGCCTATAATTTTAATCATTAATAATTTCTTGTTCACCAAATAAATTGTTTTTTAAAAGTGTAAATATAGTTCCTCTTTATTTTGTGAGCTCTTTTTTTAAAGTTTAAGTTCCTTATATTTAATAATCTTCTTATTTTGACTATTAAATATCAAATAATTTAGTGAATTCTACCTAAATTTAAATTAAGCATATAAATTAATTGTTTGAAGATTGAAAAATTTAATTTTATTAAATGAATTACTTCACCGTCTTTAATAAAATATATATTTTCGACCTTATCACCTTCATTATAAATAACGTTATGCTTATTAAATTTAGCTTATTTTATACTATGTAAAAACATTAAAAGTCTAGGTTTAGGTATATATTTTAAAAATTCAAATTTTCCAAAATAGTCTAACTAATCCTACTATAATCTTTTTTGATACTCATACATAATTTTATTATACCCCTCTCTTGTTAAAGTCAGCAAATGCGTATCTACCCTACATATAGCAGAAGCAGTTCTTATATTTTAATATTTATTAAAAACCGTATTTTTGTTGAAATTATATTTACTTTATTTAAAACAAATTTAATATCATAAAATTTACCTTTTTTAATTTGTAATTAGAGCTATTTCTCCAAATCCCTTAGACTACTGGAGAGTAATAATTTAATTTGATTATCTTCCTTATTCCAATTATATTTAAATATTTATAATTTTTATTGAAATATGATTTTAAGTAAATTGGAATATATGAAATTATAAAAGAAGTTTTATACTATAATTAGCTAAATTTATTTATTAAAAGTTTTTTATTAAATATAATTTTTGAAATTAAATAATAATAATAGTTATTAATGATTACTTATTTTAAGAAATTATTGAAAATTACGCTGTTAATTAAGTTACTCAAATATGTCCATATAATTTTTTTCTTATATTTTTTCTTTATTTTCTTACAATTCTTATAAATGTTTTTAATTTATTTCATGAATTTCATCAATAGTAAGATATTTATCTTAAATAGCAGAATTATTTAATAAGCTTCTTTAATAAGTTTACTAATTATTAATTTCTTTTTTTCTTCTTCTTTTAACTAGTTTTACTTGAAATTTTAGCTTAGCTTTCAATTTTTACTTTAATTCTTAATCAAATTCAAGTTCCTAATTTTTTTGCTAAGATTAAATTTAATTATTTTCTAACTCACCATTTTCGATATTGGTATTTTCAGTAATCTATTCGATGTCTGGATCTTAATTTTCCTTTAAGTCCAGTTTAAATTTATATAAATCTATCTCTCCTAACAATCAAGTAATAAAATATTTTTTTTTATAGATTTATTAAAAATTCATTTAAAAAAAAATACCTTTTAAAATGATGAAGTATTTATTTCCATAAGTACCCTATTCAAATATAACCCAATTTTTGGGATAGAATTCATATTTAATTTCACAATTTAGAACTTATTTAAGATAATGCATTTTATTAGTAAAATATTCTCTTTACTATTTAAAAATATCCATATTAATAAACAAATTAGTCAAATAAATTATTTCTTAGTTATTTTTTTTTTCTTTTGCTAGAATTAGAAATAATACATTGAGATGATCTGAAATTAAAATTTCAGGCTATTTAATATTTAAAATATTTTTATATTCTTATTCATTAATAAAGTAGTTTTTCAAAATTTCGTTTATAAAATTTCTTTTTTTATTTTCCTCTAATTTTATCTTTTGGTTTGCTATTATTGCAGAGTATATATTTTATATATCACTATCATTACATATGTCATCTCTTCTGGATTTTAAAAATTAATTTAAATTTATAGATTTTGATTCTTAAATATATTCGTTATTAGAGCAATTAAGATTTTTTTCTTTTCCATTAAGACTTCCTTCTGAAATAAGCTTATTATATGTTTAAGATAAACTAATTTCTATATTACTTGAATTATCTTAGGTATTTTATTTATGTCCATGACTTTGTACTTTAATTTATTGATTTAAATTATTTTAGCTTTAAAACTTCTTTAATTCTATATTTATAAATTAAGAAAATTATTTCTTTATTGAATTAAAATAGATTTTTTTAATGTAATTATGTTTAATAAATAAAACTATTAACTTTACTTTGATTAATATTGTTTTCATTTTTGCCTTACTATGCATTTAAACGCTATTAAAGTTATTTATTAGAACTACCTAAAACTTGAATTTCCTAAATGTTTTATTCAAGTCCTTTTTAAATAATAGATGAATTATTTATTTTTTATTAAAATTAGCTATTTCTTACACTAAGTAACCTTTTACTTAATTCGAAGTTTTCATTTTTACTTAATTTTTAAGATTATTAGTAAATATTTTAATCCGATGGCGAACCTTTTAATTAATCATTAGAATATTAGGGAGAAATAGAAAGGTTTATATTTTAACCATCCTAGTCATTTTAATTTAATTTTATTGATTAATATATATTTTAATCCTTATTACACATATTTAAATTGTATCTATTTTTTTTTATTTTGTTTTTTTTCAGAATAATTATATTTTAATATATTATAATAACATTTTAGAATTATTAGTAAGAAAATATTTTAAAATTATTTATAAAATTTTATATTATATTTATAATAGAATTTTTTCGATCTTTTTGTAAAAAAAAATAAAAAATAATTTTAAAATGTATCAAAAATAGCTTTAATTTCAAAATAGTAATTAAAGTTAGAAAGATTATTTGTAAAACTATTTTAATTATGGAGCAGAGCTTGTATTTTAATGTGGAAAATATTAAAATAATTCCCAAATCTAAGTTAAATAATCGAAAAATTGTAATTTATTCTAAAAAATTAATTTGTTTTAAAATCAATAATCTGAACTAATTGGTAAGATATTTTAAACATAAACCGGAAAATATTTTATCTTAACCAATGAAGGGCACTTGTATAGTTGGAAGATAGTAAGTTTTAAAATTCTATTTTATTATTTTATAAACTTATTTAAAAAACTTAATTTAAAAACAAGCCAATTATTTAAAATAATCTAAGTAAGGATATAAAAAATTAAATTTATAATATAATAAAAAATGACAAAATAAGTGAGTTATAAAGAATTATTAAAAATAATAACAATATTGATTATTTTGAAAATGTAAATCAATCGGATATTAATTAATAGTCATTATTTCATATTAGTATAGATTTAAACAGTAGAAAATGTTTTGAATATATTCTGTATTCTATCAAAAATAGAAAGGATTTTATTTAAATTTTAAAATTAGAAAACACCTAAAAAAATAATGCTATATTTCAATGCCTTTAATAACAATAAATTGATTTTTTACAGTCCATACTTAAAGCTATATAAAATAAATAAATATTAAAATATATTTTAGCCTATAAAAACTCAGATAAGTAATAAAATATTTATTTTATATTAAAACTTTTAGAATATATATTAATTTTTCTCAAAATATTTAAGCTATAATGCCTATGAATATGCATTAAAATTAAACCTGAACCAAAAATTTTAAAAACTTGTATTTGTTAATCAAAATAACCTGATAATAAACTTAAATTAAGATTTGAAAAATTAAATAGATGAAATTAATCCTGAATAAATTAGCTCTCTATCCAATGATATTATAGTCGATTTGGCGGTTGGTAATAATATAAATTATTTACTTATTAAATACTAATTAAAAAACTAATTTATCTATTAAGGATATGATCATATATTAATTCTAAATGATTAGGGTAATTTATACTCGTTTGGATCAAATTTATTTGGATAATTAGGTTTCCCAACTAAGGACTAATATTATTAATATTTACCTTAGCTAATTCCAACAATAAAAAAGGAATCATTTATTTAAGTTTATGCAAAAGGTAATTTAAATAATATATATAATTTATAGATCTAAATAAGTGAAGATTTTAAATACTATATAAAGATAATTCAAGTTTAGCAGTATCTAGGGAAGGAATTTTATATTTCTGGGGTCATTCTTAACAAATTAAAATCGGTGTTAATAATTAATTAATTTAATATCCATAAATTATTCATTAAGATCCTTGGGATGAAAACATTTTAATATAAAATGATAAAAAAGTTATTTATGGTTAAGATATTTACATGGTTTACTATAGATTTAACTATCCTAAAAACGCCAAACATGTTCATTTAAATATCACATTAAATTATGATTTAAACGAAGAATTTTCATCTAATATAGCAATTAAAAATAATCAATCATAATAATATAAATAAGATCAATATGAATTATATTAATTATAATAGTTAAATAAAAAAGAAATGAATTAATAGAAATAGGAATAAAATTAAAATCAAGTTGATTTTATAAAATAATTACAATTCTAATTTAATAATTTATTGAAAAAATCTTTAACCAATCAAAAAGAGGTAAAAAAAATATTTAACTTTATCATTTAATTATAAATGTTTTTAAGATATAAAAGCTTGAATTATAAGTGTATGGATAAGGAAGTTAATTAAATAAAAGGAATTTTTTAGTCTCAGAGCTCCAAAATATAATCGAACAATTAAAGGCTGATTTTAATCAACTTAATGTAGCATATATGTAAATAAAAAAATATTATTCTTGTCGATTTTTGGATCAAAATTGATTTATTCAGAGAGTTTTTTAATTTTAAATTGTTATTGATTTTAATTTACTTAGATGTGTATGTAAAATAACTTTAATTAATATCAATATTAAATTAACATTAAAATACTCCCTGAATAAATAAATTTTAATCCCTAAATTAACAGGATAAATATAAGAGAAATTGAAGTTTAAATTAAAAATTTTTATATCTTATAGGAAAACTATTCAGGAAATTGATGGATTGGAAAATGAACTAAAAACTTTAAAAGAATAACTGTTAATAATAAATAAAAAAGAATCTTAAAAACATTAAGAACTTTAAAGTATTGAAAATTAACTAAGACATACACACAAATAAACAGAAGATTTTGATTAAAATTAAGAGTATGTCTTACCTGAGAACATACATAATTAAAAATAAAAATTAATTAGAGATGCCTAGAGTATTGAAGAACTTTTAAATGCTCATAACACTATTAAAAATGTGGTTATTAAAAAATTAAATTAAGCGGAATAAAAAATCGCCTTACTTAAAGAATAAAAAAAATAGTAATTAGCTAACATTGAACAAAATTAAAATGACTAAAAATTTTATTAGTAAAATTTAGACCAAACCTAATTACTAAACAAACATAAATTTGTTGATGAAAATAAATATGCTTTGGAAAAAATTGTAAATATATTAAGTTTAAAAATAAATATTGTTAAATTATTAATGATTATGCTTTTCTTTTTCTTAATTAAAGATTCAAAAACTTAGTATGTTTGCACAAATTGTAAAAGATTTAGAACCTCAAAAAATAGCAGAATATTCTAATTTAAATTACGGATATAAAAAATTAATTAAAAAAAGTAATAAAGAAATTAGTATTCTCACTAAATCAAAGCATCAAATAAAAATATAAATAGATGAGGATTAATCATAAAAAATTATACAAACTTTTATGACTTTATTATAAAATTATTCTGATGTTCAAATTTACAAAAACCAAGTTTAAATGGATTATATTTAAAAATCAGAAAGTATATATTTTAATTACTTAGAAGAATATAATTAATTATTTAAAAAGTAAAATAATTAAAATTAAATAGATGATAATAATTATAATCAGTATATTAAATAATATTAAAATGTAATTTACGGAAATAATTAGGGCGCATTCACCTCTAATTATTTTATATAAAAAGATCATGAATAAAAAGAAAAAAAAAGTACAGAAAAGAAAAAAAAGGGGTTCTTTAATCTATTTAAGTGACTACATTATATTTATAAGTTTATTAGATTAATTATCTTATATTATATTTTATATTTGTCTCATTAATTTAAAATAAGATTTTTTATATTATGAATTTTAATTAATTTTTAGTTACCAATAATCTTTGAAAATTTGATTTGATTTCTTAAACTGAAAATTTGATTTGAATATTAAATTATATAAAAAAACAAACAAAACAAAAAATATTTTATAAAAATTTATAATTTAACCATGATTTCTCAAAATGAATAATGCAAATAAATTAATAGAAAGATTAGATAAGGTAGATTTAGAGCCAGTTCATAATAGCTAAATTATAGCTCATCCCAGTAAATTTTAATGAATTATAATTTAAATTTTTAATTTAAATAATTTTTTAAATTCAAAAACTACAGAATTAATTCTAAAATTAAATTTAACTAAAGGTCTTTTAAATTTCATAATGAAGCTCAGGATGTAAATTTTGATAAATATAACAATTAATACCTTCTTTAAAATAAGAATAACTTTTAATCTTATTAACAAGTTCAATTTCTACCACAACATAATTTATGTTCGTAATAATAGTAATTTTTATAAGAGGCAAAAGAAAATAAAAAAGAAAATACTTAAAATAATTAGGATAATGTATTTTTATAAAGAAAAACAGAATAAAATAAGGCAAAATTATTCGATAGTTAGCTAAATATAAATTAAGATATATAATAAAAATAAAAAAATGAAATGTTTGATTAGGTATCAATCAAACAAAATGATTAAAATCTAAATGATACGGTTATATAAAACCAATAATAGAGTGCTTTAAACTCTTTAAATAATAAAGAAAATTAGAAAAACTATTCAGAATCAAATAAAAATAATGTTAATAAATTTTCGAATGAAACATAAAGTCATTCATAATAAAAATTAACAA
Source organism: Pseudocohnilembus persalinus (assembly GCA_001447515.1). Taxonomy (NCBI): domain Eukaryota; phylum Ciliophora; class Oligohymenophorea; order Philasterida; family Pseudocohnilembidae; genus Pseudocohnilembus; species Pseudocohnilembus persalinus. The sequence goes on from LDAU01000179.1 coordinate 95,225, forward strand.
AACATTCCAATAATAAATAATAATAGTTGACACTATTAGATGGCAAATTAAATACTATAAATATTGAAAATAAAATTGATAAAAACCCTAATTAGAACTTATACATTAAAAAAAGGTGTCACTCTGAAGTAAATGATAAAAAATTTAATTTAATAAGCCCTTTAGATGATATCTTATTTTAGGAATAAAAATAAAGTAATAAATAATTTGGAAATTAAAAGATTCCCAAAGTTAATTAGAGGTATAACAATTCATGTAATAAAAATAGTAAATATACATAAAGGCAGATAAAATAAATGACTTTATAAAATTATGAAACATAACATAATAATGAAAGTTAAAATGATGCATAAGATTTTAGTCACTAATCACTTCCTACTTCTCCATTATGTATGTTTCAACAAAGTATCAACTTCAAATAAAAGCCAAATCATCATGAAAATAATCAATTTTAGTCGAAAATTAGCGTAAAAGCTTAAAATAAAGTAATGACAGAAATTAAATAAATATCTCAATAAAAGTGGCTCAAATAGTAATAAATGGCTAGATCTATGAGTTTAAACTAGGGAGAATTTTTAAAAAATAAAGTAAACTAAAATTATACTTCTTTTGATTTTAATAATTAGAATATATAATAAAATTAAAAAGTAATATCTTTGGTATCTCCTTTACAATAAAATTAATAATAATAAAATAATTATTTAGTTTCTAAATATTCATAAGATAATTAATAGTAAAATTTAAAAAACATCTTATTTAATTAAGAATAATAATAATTAAATAATGAGATAATAAAAAAGCTAGAAATATACAAAGATTTTTATGATGACCTAGATAATTAAAAGTAAATCAAACAATAAATTTTTAAAAAAAGTATTAATAACTTAATATAATATATTAAAATAGAGAATAAATGATTTAAAGAATGGAAGGAGACCATAATTCTATTTCTGTTTATTTCTTAAATTTACATAATGAATTGACTTTTTAAATTTAGGATAAAGAAAAATTACTCAAGTAAAATCTTAATGATAAATGGACAAATCTAACTCATTAAGAAGAGGAGTACAAATCTATATTTGAAAACTTGAAATTAAACCAGTCTTAATTCGAAATTTTAATCTAAAATTAATAAAGTAATATTTAATTTGTTAGTTATATTTAAAATAATATATAATTATTTTAGACAATGAAGAAGAAACTTCGCATTATCATTAAATCATTTAAGAATAAATTATAGAAATATAAACTATATATTCAAAGCTAAACCAGTAATATTCAAAAATAAATTCCATTAATTTTTCATATAAACTTAAGAAATCATTATGATATATTTACTTAATTTAAAAATAATTTAAACAATAATATTATCATTTATTCTAAAATTTTACTAATAAAAAATTTTGTATTTGTATTTTAAATATTTAGTTAAGAGCTGAACACTCTTAATTAATTTTATCAATTAAAATAATTATTAATAAATAAATAAATTTTGGTATAAATTAACTAATAGAATAAATTTATTTTTATTTCATTTTTTATAGATATTATTATTAGAAATTCGAATCTTTATAATAACTTAAATTATCAAAAGCTATTTAATAATGCAAAGAAGATATATAAAATATTCTTAATAAAAAGTTTAATTAAATTTAAGAATATTTTAATGAAAGTAGCATAAATGGCTTAAAGTCTACCAATTAAAATAATGAAATAGAAAATGAACTTTCATAATAAGAAAATAAAATTTAATAATTTGATTCTAAAGACATTTATTTATATGATAATAAAGAATTCCAATCACAGTATAATATTTGGTAAAATAATTTAGGGGCTAAATCTGATAGAAGTAAGTCAGAGTTATCTATTCGGAATGGAGAAATTTATCTGAAATAAATAAAGAATTCATACATACAAAATACATTCGAATAATAAAATAAATTACTAAATAAAAATATTCAATAAAAGGAATAATAAAAAGTTTAGTTAACATAAAAAGAATAAGGTTAAAAATTCTATAATGATGGATTTTATAAATAGTAAAATGAAAATTATACAAATCCATTAGATACTTTGAAATTTATATAGTTGGAAAATATAAAATACTTTGAAAATAAGAAAAATGAAGATCCTTATTCTTTTTATAAATAATATATTAATTAAGTATAATAATGCTCTACCGAAAATTAAATCAACAAAAGCTAATTCAAAGATGAAAAATCAAATTATGAGTATATTAATAAAGTTATTATTTAATACAATTATTTATTCTTTTTTAAATAAATTTAATTCATTTTAATTTTTTAGTCATAAAATTTTTGAATAGCAAAATAATAATAATAATGTTTAATCTCACCGATAAAATTCAATGTCCATTACATTAAGTGTTTCTAAATAATAGACACCTTTCCAAAAACAGTAATTTTAAAGTATTTAAATTAATTATTAATATTTATTTTAATGTTAAATAAAATCTATTTAGTTTAATTAATGGTGATGTTGACGCAAAAGAAAATGCTTCAAACTTCGAGATTGAAAGTAATTGGCTATCTGAATAACCAAGTGCCGCTATTAAATAAAAAAATAAAACAAACTTACAAAAATAACAATCTATTAAAAATAAATAAAATAGCAATTTTAACTAAATACATGAGTTTGAAGAATTAAACAAAGAAAATAATTCAATGAGTCAAAATTAAAATTGTTTGGAAAGTAACCATAAAGATGTAAATATTTCAAGCAAAAAAAAATTGCATAAATAAAATGGTATTTCTCGAAAGATTTTGTAAAATCATAATTATGATAATAATAATTAATCGGTTTCTCAAAATATATCACAAAATAATAAAAAAAAATTCGACAAAGTTCATAAAAATGATTCAGAAATAAAAAATATAATAGAAAATATGTCTTAAATTGACCTATCGTAAATATGGAAAGACACATCATCTCATTAACTTTCACAAAATACAAATAAAATTAATAAATTAGAAAATTAAAGTGGAAACAAACGTTTAAAATCATCATTTTTAAATTAAAATTAAGATTATTTTTAGTAATAAATAGATAGAAATTTTCAATAGTAAGTGCAATTAATAAATTAAAACTAACATATAACATGTAGATAGGTCAATTCAATTTCCTAAATAATAAGTAGTAGAGATGATGTTAGTGAGTAAAATCACTCAAGTGTTTATTAAAAATTAAATGCTCAAGATTTACTTTAATAAAAATAATAAACTTGCGTTAATACATTTGATAATCTAAACAGCCTTCATATATAAGAAAATTAATTTAAAAAGTAAAATAATTAATTTTATAATAAAAGCCTATTAAACCAATTCGAAATTTAAATCTTTTAAAATAATAATCAAATGGGTTAATATTAGAATAATATAAATATAAATGAAGATCATAAATAACAAAAATAAAACTAACATTTATAAAAAATTCTGGAAAATAAAAGCCTCAATTATTGCAACTTTGAAATAAATAGTAATTAAATTAAGATAGAACAAAGTGAAAAACTAAAATAATAAGAAAACGAAATTAATAAGAGGTTTTAATAAATATAATAGCGATAATAAGAATTCGAAAAAAAAAGTTAAATACTAAAAAATAATCAATCAGTTTTTATTTCTCAAAGCAACATTTTTTAAACCGATACTTAAATGAATTAATCTCAAGATGGAAATTTCATTTAAAAAAAAGAAAAAAATTTTGTATTCTTTAATAAAGACAATAAAAGTATTGAAGATATAGAATTATAATAATGTAGAACTTTAAATTTAGATACTGAAATAGATATGCATAAAATTATATTTATTGAAAGTAATGAAAATTGTTAAAATTTTATATCTTTAAAAGATAAAAATTAAATTGTTATGGTCACTATTGCCAATAATGATAATGACAACTTAATATAAATAAAAACAATAGTAAAACATTGTACTGAAATTTAAATGATATAATACTGTTCTAAATCAAAAATTCTGTATATTTTAGACATTCAAAATAATTTATATAATTTAGAATTAGAATAAAAAGATAATTTATAGCTGATTAATGTTTAAATTGAAAATAACAATGTTATTAATGATATAGTTGTTTTAAAAAAGAATTAATTACTCATTTTGATGGATGAGTAAAATTTGTAGATTATAGAAATAAAGGTTGATAATACAGTAAAAATAATTGAAGAACAGCAGGTATAATTTAGGGTGTAAAAAATAAAATAATTTGAATATCATCCAGAGCTTATTTGCCTTTTCAGCCCATAAAATGGTTGTAAAATACAGTTCTATCAAATATCTAATCATTTAGATAAACTGACCTATTTAAAGACAGTAGATAATTTCTTTGAGATTTAGGGCGTATTATGTGGATTTAAAAATTAGTAATTTATAGCTATTCAAGGTAACTAATAATAAGAAATAATAAATATTATATAGGTAATTTTATACGATTTTTAAATTAATATTTTTTATATGTAATTTTAGAAAGACAATGTTTAAAAATATGGAATATTGAGGAAAACTCTCTTTAAAGGGTAATAAAATTTGAGGATGAAGATGTTATTTCAGATGCAATTATAGTTGAAAATCAAATTTAAATTTAAAATTATTCCTAAATAATCAATACATCAAGAAGTTAAGATTATTTAGAAAATTAGTTTATATAAGTTATTTTTTCAAATAAAAATAAAATAGCATTTTATGATAAGCAATTTCATAAGGTAACCACTAAAAAATTGGAAAATTTAAGTTTAAATTAATTTATTGCAAATTAAAGCTAGCAAGATAAAATTTTTGTTATATAATAGAATACAAAAAACAAATTGATAGAAATTTAATTGTTGTGATATATATTTTTGTTTCTTTTATAATTAATTAATATATTAATTGTTATAAAATTTACAAATTTATATTTTATGAATTAATAATAAATATAAAATTATAAATTTTAATTTATAAAATTAGCTTTAAATATAATTCAGATGAAATAATTAGGAATATTATTATTAATTATATTTTATTAATGTTATTAATTTTATTAAAACAAATTTTGAGCTTAATTTGGCATTTAAGCATTTCTTCTTATTACTCTACTATTTCTTGGAATAACGATGCACTTCAAAAAAATTAAAAAAAATAAAAAGAAAACTATCATGAAAATTATATCCGAAAATTCGCTGATTTCTTCTTAACTAAATCCAATTTATTATTAAAGTTAAATCTAATAATTCAATAAATCTCCACTTTCCAATAAAATAGTCAAATATCTGTATATTTAATTAAATTATATTTATATAATGTAATTTAAATTATAAATATTTATTTAATATTATTCTTTACGGTTGTTAATTTCTCTTAATTTGCTAAATATCTATATCTGCAATATTTGTAGCTATTAAATCTTAATTTGTTTACTATAAGAAAATCTATACTTAGTTTTCATTGTCTATTATTTTTAATAGACTTATATCTACAGATTCATATCCTAACAAATCTTAAAAATTAATAGCAAAGACTCTAAAATTTTTATTATTACTTTATTCTACTCCATAAATAAATATATATTCATGACTAGCCATCATTTTTTTTACTTTATATCCTTGGCTATTAAATACATCTATTTAAAAGAAATTAGCAGGAACCTTATTGTTATAGCTGTTAAAATTAAAAATTATTTATTATATATTTTAAGTTATATAAATACTTTTTAATTTACATATCAACATTAATGTCTAACAAATATTTATTGAATAATAAATATAAAACCACTTTTGTTTGGGGAAAATATTAAGACAAAATTTCTCCCTATAAATTTGTTTTAATATTGTCTTTAAACTTGTAAGATAAATTAGTTATATCTTTATAAAAAGTGGTTTAAATTAATTCCCATTCCAATTGTTCAATAATATCAGTTTCTAAATTATTATCCTATTCTTCCGGTTATTTTTACTATAACCCAAATAATGAACCCTAAATTAATAAATCGTCGAATCCACCGCTAATAAAATTATAAATTAATATAATTTAATTAAAAATGTAAGTTTTTTATTTAATTTATTGTTATATTTTTTACATAATAAAGGCCACATGTATAATTGCCTCATAATCTGAACTTTTTTATTCAATTATATCTATAGATATGGTTTTTTATAAAATCCTATCTTTATTAGTTAACATTTAATGGCTTGTAATATTATGCCACGTACCATTATAACTAAATAATAAAATAATTTAAGATATACTTTTAATGATATGATATTAGTTTTTTACAAATATTTAGATCTAAAAAGTACATAATCATCTTCAAATGTGTATACCATTAGTTTTTCATTCGAATCTAAGAATTATAAATCACCATATTATTATTCAATACCTACGTCCCATTCATTATATTGTTGCTCAATATTTGATTATTAGTATATTTTTTATGCTTTTTGTAAGAATTATATTTATTAAATACCTGATAAATTTTATGTATTTGCTTTTTCTTTATATCCAACAGCAAAACTATTTCCTTAATAATGACCATATTCTTAAAAAATTCCTTTTTCACTGCTTTTCTAATATTAAATCTCAATATTTGGATCTGTAACTAAGTCTTCTTTTTTCTACCATAAGGTTTTATCGTTATATGAATAGACAATTAGATCTATAAATTTAAGTTTATTAATAAACGACAGACAATAAAAATAGAGTCTGTGATATATAATATAAAACACGTGTATTGAATTTATTATAAATATCTTAATTACTAGATTGCTTGTTAAAATCATATTCCCCATTTTCTGTTTATTTTTAATAAAAATTTGGATTTATAAAGTGATCGTTATTGAGGTATAAAATATTTATTTGTGGGCTTTACTTAAAATCTTCCTCATTATAAGTCATAGGCAAAATTCGCTTTATTGTGAAAATGTTTCCCAGTTATTTTTTTAATATTTATTTTACTTCTCTTTTATTTTATGTTTGTCTTAATTCATGTTCAATATGTCTAAAATTTTACTCGATTATAGATTCTTAAATTTCTTCTTAGCTGATAAATTGACTTTAAAATATATCAGACATATTATAAAAATCTTCTTAATTTTTATTTATATTTAAATTGAATTATTAGCTTAAAGTTGTGTTTGAATTAGATTCGTTCGATTTTTAATCCGGAAAAATTTAATTATATCTTTAAATAATAGATTCGCTCAACGATATTTTTCTATGACTATTTTTATTGGAATTTTTTCTTTATGATTCAAACTAATTTAATTTACTATGCTTAAATTTTTCATAATTTTTGATAGAAACAATTGAAATTGCATTAGTCTTAAATTAATTATAATATAAATCTGGATTATCTATGGTTTATTATAACATTTCAATATCAAGATATGTATCAATATAAACATAGAAAACAGAAATTATTAAAAGAAATACAATAAATCTTATATTATTCATTTTATATTATATTGTTTTCTTAGTTTATTTTAAGTAATTTTATTAATTTATTCTAATTATTAATAATTTTCTGAGTTATTAAGTTTATTCATTTAAAAATAATAAATATTAGTTTATTTTTTTAATATTGATACATTTTAGCATAAATCTTAAATAAATAAGAAAAAATATATAAAAATTATTGAGTGGTAAAGAATTTAATGGAAGTAGAAAAACAATAGAAAGAAATATCAGAAGAAGCATTGTAATTATATGATAGATAAAGGTTTATTGGTATAGAAGTTTAAAAAAGGTAGATTAAATTAGTATGTAATATATAATTAATTGATTTAAAAAATTGATTATTTTTTAGATAACTTTCATTACAACATTTATTTAAGGTTATTAAATGCATAAGTATTTATTACACCAATGAATGGTATAAATACTGAATTAGCAAAGAATTTAATATTAAGTGGTACAAATATTACAATAGCTGATAGCGAACTTATTAATGAAGATGATGTAGAAACAAATTTTATGATTGCGCCATCAGATATAGGACAAGTTGTAAAAAAGATTTTAAAAACTTATCTTCCATGCAAATTATTTATATATATTTATAACATAATCTATAATTGTAATATCAATAAAAAAGAGAGGAGAAGTAATTGGAAAAAAATTAAAAGAAATGAATCCAATGGTAGATATATCTATATTTAAAACATTTGATATTAATAAGTATTTTGATGCTTATTATTCCGATAATAAAGGGGTTTACTAGGACTATAATAAAGAATTTTTGAGCTAATTCAATATAATTACGTCTTCTACAAAAAAATTCTCTGAAATTGTAAATTATAATAAAGATCTTATTTTAAATATTTAGATTTCAATACATTAATTTTATTATATTAGAAAAAATACGAATTTATAATAAGTAAGCTGAATATACCTTATTATAATTTATTATGCTGTGGTTTATTTGGATACTATTACGTAAACTTGGGAGAAAAATTTGAATTTATAAAGTAATATTTATAATACATTCTTTAAAATGGGTTTTAAAAATTAAATCAATTTTATATATAGTAAAAAACATCAAGTCATATAATTTAAAAATGGGTAAAAAGTTGAATCTGAACATGAATATTTTGAAAAAGTCATTATAGATGGGTATAGTTTATAAGAAACTTTGAAATAGGATAATAAAAGTGCAAAACCTATATATAAAGCCATAAATGGTACATAATAATTTAAATTTTATATTTAGTTTTTTTTACTATATATTAAGATTTTAAAATTAAGTAATGTATATTGCGGAGGAAAGGAATTTGACATATAACCCATTTTAGCATAATGAAGAGGTTTATTAATAAATTATTTCAATAATTGATGAGATTTATCCCAATTTAAAATAAGATCAGAAAAATACTATATAATAGTTTGTTAAATTTTTTGGAATAGACTACTGTCCTGTTTATTCTGTTATTGGAAGTATTGCTTCATAAGAATTCATAAAAGTTATAGGAAGTAATAATAATTTTTATTAAGTTCTTTTTTTATTTATAAATTTCATTATATAATCATAGGAGATTAAGAACCAGGACTTAATTATTTGGTATATGATAGGTAAAATTTGATTATTTTTATTTTTTTATTTAGATTAATTGGAAATAATTATTTTTCTTTTTAGTTAAGAAGGGTATGGTAAGTTAGAAAATATTTAAGGTGCCAAAAATTACAAAAGATAGGATCTACCTGAGTTGACCAGAAAAAAAGAAATTTGAATGATTTTAAAAAATATTAATAATCTTACTATAGGCACTTATAAAATATATAATAGATAAATGTATAATTTTTAACAATTTGTCAAAATAAATTTCTTTGTTTAATCAGGCTCTGAAATAAAGTAATAGTTATTTTTTACTTATTGAAAATATTTTAAAAAATACTAGCAACTAATTTCTGTGATATTTTTAAAATTGAATTAAACAATTTGATTAATTTAATAAATGAATATGTAATAATGGCTAATAATTTGTTATTTAATTATTGTAAAATATTAATTCATTATGTATTTATTTTTATGAAATATTAAAATATAGACTAATGATTCTTAATAAATACTTATTAACCAAATTCTAGATAAAATTTTTAAATATTAATCATAAAAAATTTTAATCATAATAATACCATAAAAAAAAACTATTCCTATATTAAGAAAATAATTAATCTGACTATAGAATAAAAAACAAAATAGAAAAAATAAAAAAAAAATAGTTTTAAAATAAAGATTCATAAAAATATAACTAATAAATAAAAAATAAAATTAATATTAAGACATCAAATTTATATTGTAAAAAAAATAAACTATGGAATAAGAAGAATCATTACCTTAGGAATATTAGGTATAAAAAAATTGTAAAAAGTGCTTAGATGATTTTTCTCTGATAATAGTTGTGGGAGAAGGTTCCTTTGCAAAAGTAGTATTGGTTCGAGATAAAGCTACAAAAAAAGTGTATGCGATGAAAATAATTAAAAAAAAACATATAAAAAAACATAATTACGAAAAATATGTGACTACAGAAAGGAATATACTTGTTTAGATTAAGCACCCTTTTATAGTTAAATTACATTATTCATTTTAAACTGATTCTAAATTATATTTCGTTATGGAATTTGCACAAGGGTAATACAATAAAATAAATAAATAAAGTGTATTAAAAATTTTTTCCTATTGGTTTAAAATTTCAAATTAATTATAAATGTCATATGTGTTCGTTAAATATTAAATTTTTACAAATTAGAGGAGAGCTCTTTAATTTGTTATAAATAGTAAAATAATTTGCAGAAAATACCACTCGTTACTATGCTGCCTAAATAATATTAGCTTTAGAAGCTTTACACGAACAGGATATAATTTATAGAGATTTAAAGCCAGAAAATGTGTTACTTGACGATAAAGGATATATAAAGCTTGCAGATTTTGGCATGTCTAAAAAGGGAGTAAAAGGTAAAAATGATGCTAAAAGCGTTTGTGGCACTCCTGAATACTTGGCTCCCGAAATTTTGACGAAATAAGGCTATGGTAAAGCCGTCGATTATTGGGCATTAGGATCCATCATATATGAAATGCTAACAGGATTCCCGCCTTTTTATATTCCATAGTATTTTATTATAATATAAAATATTTTTTTATACAAGTAGAATAGTATATTATTTAGAATTTTATTTTATGTTTTAAAAAAATAAAATACTTTAGAATAAAATTGACTTTATTTTTGTAATAATATAATTATTTCATTTAATTTATTTTATTTCATTATTAGGGATTAATAAAATAAATAATATGATGAAGGTTAAGCCAGAAATGATCTTTTTATGCGAATACTTAACGAAGATCTTAGATATCCTCCACATTTAACCAAACTTTGCATAAATTTTTTATAAGGATTATTGTAAAAAGACCCTAATAAAAGACTAGGTGCCAAGAATGGAATATAAGAGATAAAAAATCATCCCTGGTTTAATTAGCTTGATTGGAATATTTTGATAAATAAACAATACTAAGCACCATATAAACCGGTTATAAAGGAAGATGATTACATAAATTTAAACGAACAATAATAATATACACAGACTCCATTAGATGATAGTTTATAAACAGCCAGCTTATAAAGCCAAACTGATCCAATTAACTTCAATAATTTCACATATTCTGGAACTTAAATAGACGAAAATAATATGGATATTGAAGGCTGAATTATTATATGTCTCAATACTCTTTATATAGCAAGATTTATTTTTTGCCTACTAAATAAATATAAATAATTAACAAACTTCAAACTTACTACAAAAAAACTGCATTATTTAATAAATAAAACTGTCATATTTTTAAAGTAAAGATAAAAACTTATAAAATTAATTTGTGCATAATGTTATAATATAATATATTTTATAAAATTTATTTTAAAACATAATTATATAAATAAAGCTTTTTGGGTGCCTTATTTATAAATAGTTTTGTAATTGTCTTTAATATATATTAAAAAACTTATAATAAATAACAATAATTATAAACCATTTATTTGATCAATTTATCATTTTTCACCCAAATTTGGCTTTAGAGAAATCCATTTCTGGGTGCTATTTCATAAATTATTATAACATTTCTTATTTCTTTTATTCATCTGATGTGGGTTTACCCATTTGTTTTTATCTCATATCGAACATCATTTTTTCTACTGTTTGTCTAGTTTCTCCATCTAAGTCAGATAATTGTGAATTTTCAGGTTAAATTTTCTACGTGTTAATTTTAGGCCCTCCTTGAACAACGCAGTCCCACCTGTATAAAATAAATTTGATTACCAATGAATATAAATTAAAATTTATCATTTTTTACTATAATTAATTAATATATTTATTTTACCAATGCATTTGGTTTTTCCATTTTTAAACTTATAAATGAATATATTTGCCATTATAATCTTAAACGTCACCATCTTCTATAGTCCAGAAACTGTCTTCGGAATTTATAGGTTCAAACCAATTTCCCTTTAAAAATGATTCAACAGATCCTTTAATTTGTACATTAACTTCTTTGGGCTATATATTAATATCCAGTTATTTAGCTTTTAAACTGCTTTCGATGGGAATATAAACCTATAACTCATCCAAAGTTTAAGTCCAATAATATTTATCAGTTTTTCCTCCATTTCCTAAAATATAACATTTATATAAATTAAATAATTATGAATAAATTTATTTATAATAGTTCTAAAAATAATTTACCTATAGGAGCGGGAGTATTATCTTCTTCTTCCTCCTTTTTATCACCCTCTTCGGCTGACTTTTCTTATTTTTATTGTTTTTATTCCTCTTCTTATTATTATTTAGCTATGGCAGCTTCTTATTCTTTTTTTTATTTTTCCTCTTTCAATTTTCTTTCTTATTCCTTTTTTTTTCTTTCTTCTTCTCTCTTTTTTTTATCTTCTTCTTCTTGATTTTTGCCTTTTTTTTATTTTTCCCAAATTTCAAATTATTTAGAACAAGATTATATCATAACTTTTTCTGCTTAGGCTTTGTCGGCAAAGAAATCAGTTTGTCTTCTTAAGAAAGAAAAAATAGAATCAAAGAATCCATTTATTCCTTATTTCTATTAAATTACATTCATAAAAATGCCGTCAAATCTTGGATCGTCTTCGCTCATTTGTCGTGATTTTTTTTATTATTTTTATTTTATTTTTTTATTTTGAATTTCAATTAAATGCAAATATTTTAAATTTGTAAATCAATAAAATGTATATAAAAAAAACAATTGTAAAAAGAAATTATGAAATCATATAAAGAAATTTCTAGAAAAAACAATTTATAATAAGAAATTTATTTATTTTTATTAAGTTATGATCGGTTATTTTATAGCAAAAATTTTTATTATATTAAAATAATTGAATTTTTAAAAGTTTTTAAATGACTATATTTGTTTTTATTATAGATATTATTAATAATCATAAATGAATTGAAATCATTTTTAAAACTTTTTTCAATAATTGAATAAATAAAATTTATTTCTATTATTTAATCAAAAAATTAATAAATTTTAAAACAAAATATTAATGGGGTCAAAGTAATCAATTACTATTTTAAATAACACAGAACAGAATTTTTATTTTAAAGTATTTGAAGATGAATTTAATTCATAAAAAGAATATATCAATTTAGGAAATTAGTTTGGGGGTAGAAACTTAGAAGAAACTGAAAAATTGTTGAAAAAAATTAATATAGAATAAATTGAAAAAGTTTTGACTTTTATGAATTGGTAGAAGTTAGAAAGTAAAAATTTATCAGAAATTACTGTTTAAAACAAAAAAAAAGGTAATATATATAATAAATAGCTATATTTTAGACCATAAATGATTTTTTAATTATTTTTTAAACTTAATTAGGTGTATTTTTATTTTTTTATGGAGAATAGGATAAAACATTTATTCCAGCTATGTTTTACAATAGAAATAATTTATTATTTATTCAAAATTGTTAGAAAATAAAACAAATTAATAGTTCTTAGTTTGCTAAAATTTAGAACCTAGTCGATAATATATAGTAATTTTTATAATATTAAAGTAAGTATAAAAAAACTAAAAATTATTAAAATTTTTTATAATAGAAACTAATAACCAGACTTAAAAAGTACACTGGGAGAATTTCAAAAAAATCAACTTGTACATAACTCTATGAATAAAACATAAAATTAGTAAATTTTTTATACTCTTTATATATAATTAAAATTTAATAATTTTAAAATCATTTATTACATTTAGGTTTATATAAGAATAAAAGAAATAGAGATAAGAAAGAAATATCAAAGAACCATAAACAATAGGTACTTATAATTATAATCAGTCATTAAGAAGACATAGCATGCAACCACAGTATAAATAATATTATCTCATTTTATCATTTTTTAATTCTTTTTTATTAAAACTAATTTTTATATTTCAGGTAAAAATTTTATGACTAAAATAAAGACTACGAAGCCTATTATCTATACTAGGTAAAACCCTAACTTGATAAATTATAACTAGATGACGATGAATTGGTTTAAATAATATAAAATAATCAAAATTTGTTAGATTTGGCTAAATAAGTTAATTGGGTAGGCTTAAAAGAATCATAAATATGATTAATTAATAAATTAAACAATACAAAATTTTCATTTTTTTTATAAAATTATATTATTTATATTTGATAAATTAATTTTATAAAAATCAACTTGAATGAATTAAACCACAAAACTAATAATAATAGTTTTATTAATGCGTTGAAAAATAAATAAAAATATAACCATAAACAAAACAAAACTATAAAGTAAAGATGTAAAGCAATAGTTTAATATATTCACCAATATAATCACAGCTAAATTTTAATTAATCTTGCTCAAAATTTTAAATGAGAAAATTTGACACTCTTTTTTCAAATCAAACTTTTATCTATACCCCTCCAAAGGAAGATGATGATATTTAAATGGTAAAAAAAAACATTAAATTTTGTTTTTCTGAAAAAGACTAAGGACAAGATTTACACGTACTAAAAATGCCACTCTAAGAAAAATTAAACACATTTTATAATATGCTTCATCCTAATGTGATACAATTAGATTTAGACTTTAGGTATTTATATAAAATTAAAAAGTTATTATTTAAAAATAAATTTGCCATTAAATTTAATTTTAAATTTTGATTTATGCAAAATAGATCAATTTATACTTATTAAAAATTTATTGTATTTAATATATAAATTACCCTTCTATATACTTTTATACTTTTAACAAAAATTTAAATAGCTTTTGTTCAGAATTAAATGACGAATATATGTTATAATTTATGAAAAATATTCCTAAAAAAATTTAGAGTTTTCACCTATCTCTACTGTAAAATATATTAAATTTATTTTTAGTTTTTTTAGAATTGTTTAATTAAATATATTTAACTAAGAAATTGTGATAATATAACCGATGAATCAGCATTAAGAATATTAGATTACCTACCAATTTAAATAAAAAATCTCCATCTTAATTTCTAGTATGTTTTATCATTTATTATTTATTCATATTTTTCTTTTTATTGTTATTAAAATCATAACCTAGCTTATGTAAAAACATATCTGAATAAGCTAAAAATTAAATCAGAGAAAGAGCTTTAAAAAGTTATGAAAATGCAGTAGTACTTAGATGAGTCGTATATGAAATTTATATATAATATTTAGAATGTATATAATAATTAAATTAATATAAAATTATTAAAATAAATTGAGTTAAATTAATGCTTTTAAATTAAAAATATAAATTAATATAAAAAAATTATAATTTAATAAATACAGTTTTATAATTTCTATATTCAAAGAACTTATGTATAATCATGATTTAAAATTTCTTTGATGACAGGTATAGCCTCTTTGGCATTTCTTATATCTTTTAGGAAATAATTACTAGGTCTTATAGCCCAAAGAGAGTTAGAAATTCTATTATTGCAATTTATAATTAATATTTAATAAAATTTAAATTTGAATTTTATTTATATAACCTAAACAGTTCCATTAGTACACAAGCAGTTCCTTTCGAACTTTTATAAGATTATTCAATTTCATAGTGCGCAAAATGTTTGGGATATTCATTTAATTAGAAATTACAATATATATCAGAAACATCTTCAAATGTTTTTCCTTCAGTGTAAACTGAAATAAAAATAAATATGCTGTGAACAGCTTAGTTTATCTATTATATGCTTATATTTATCATTTCATCCTCCTAACTATCTTCATTTCCTTCTCTAGAATCACTATTTTTTATTTAAATTAATTATATAAATATATTAGTTTAATACTACAAAAATAATATTTTATATTAATTAAAAATTACCCTCTGTGTATTACTGAGCCATCTTTACTTTTTAAGTTTCCGAAAAATACTGTATCATACTCATTATAATTTCTATCTAACATTAAAACAGAACTATCAATATCAATTTTGCTATTCCATCCAAGTCCAACAACGAAATTTTCTAAATTAATAATTTTAATAATATATAAATATTTATACTATGTTATCCTAAAAAATCAATAATAAGGAAACTAATTTTATAATTAAATACTATTATATTAATTAATTTGCTATTGTATAGCGAATACTATATTTTAAGCAATTAGAATTATCTTATTAAAAATGGTAATTATATGAGAATTTAAGTCTTATTTTTTTATTTTTATAAACTGATATATTAATGTATTAAAATAGTTTTTACTGTAAGCGCATTTAGGAATAGGGAAAAGCATATCTTTTACTAATTGGTAAGTTTAGTTAGAATTTGGTTCCCAATTCGCTTATTCTTTGTCAAAGGTACCATAGCATTCAGCAGATGCATATTACTCAGATAAAAACTTAGATAACTTTTAAAAATTAGTATATATTAGTTACGAATACAATTAAAAAAAATTTTATATTTAAATTACGAAGGTGTTATTCAAATTTCTAATTCTAACAAACTTAGAACACTTTTTAGTCTAAAAATTTCCATTTTGATCTCTATAAATAAATAGCATTAAAACAGTATTTGATTTTGTAAAATCTTTAAAATCTTAATGATATTTTGGTTTATCATTCTCATAAATTTAAACAAACCCACTTTTAAATTCTAATAAATGTTTTTCGGTATTGCCCATAATACCTAATGCTTTTATATAGCTTGGCAATTTTGATAAGTCAACTCTTATGAAATGATCATAGCATTAATTTTAAGCAATTTTTTCTTTATCGAAACCAGAGTGGTATATTGCTTTACATTTACTTTCATTGTAACTAGCTTCTATAACTTCTTCTACCATACTCATTTAATTAAGTAATACACACTAAAAAATTAAAAATTGGTATAAATAAAATTAAAAATATATTCACATATTTGCAAACACTTAAATTTATAATTATTTATGGTTACCTTAGTGTTAAAAAGGTTTTTAACTCCTTCTAATTTAAAGTTTATAACTAAATAAGCATTTTTATCAAATTCTTATTTGTGTTAAGAAAATTAATAATGTCTATCAATTTGAATACTGGATTAGGCCAGCTATTTAATAATTATTATTTATTTTATTACATTTTTTAATATTTATATAAATGAAAAATAAATTAAAACTAATTTCTACTAGTTCATTGTGAGTGGATAGTTTATTCCAACATTCCATTTAAAATTTCAATTTCGAGTACTTTTTCTATATACTTGCAATTTCTCCAGAACACTAAACAATTTCTCTTTAAAATTGATCAATATTCTTTTATCCATCCTGTGTTTTTATAATCTTTTCACTAATTAATAAAAATTATGATTAAAATTATTTTTTTGTATACATATTTAAAATTAGATTTTTCCTTACATTTATCTTTTAGAATCGAGTAATGTACTTGATTTACAGTTTATACAATTTTCAACATACTGTATTTCTTACTTTTATTAGGCTTAGGAATTTTATTTAGATTCATGAATTATATTTTCTTCAATTTTAATTACCTTTTTCAAAGATAATTTTATAATGTAATATTTGCCAAATAATCATTTATAGATTATGTTTAATATTATATAAAAATAATTTTCTCTTTAAAAATATGATTATACCGAAAATAATATTATAAATGTATTTTATATTTATTATTTTTAATTTTTAATACCTTTTTATGATAATTGTATTTTTGTTTTAACATTTCATTTTCTATTTATACTATTCTATCCAAATAAGTTTTTTCTAAATCTTAAGTTTCTTTGTTTTTCAAATCCAATGAAAGATTTCTTTCTTCTAATAATTAATTTAGCTAATAAATATCATCTTCTAATTTTTTAACTTACTATTCTAATTCGTTAATTTTTCTCTAACTAAAAAATTAATAAAATAAATTTTGAAATTATAAATATGTGTAAAATTTTTACCTATCCACAGTTAATTTAGCTATCCTATGACTTTTGTCATCATTGTCATTTTTTAAAGTTGTGATTTAATGGTGTAATTCTTTTTCGTTTTTTTTCTTTTCTTAATCTAATTTATACATAAATTCTTTTTTCAATGTCTTATATTCTTGATTAATTTCAAATAACTTTTAATCTTTCTACATAATTTCATCATTTAAATCAGTTTATAATTTTTTGTATTGATTTTTATACCTTTCATTTTTATCTGTTAACTCTTTAACATCTCTTTCAAGTTTATCTGCTCTGTATTTTATACTGTCAAGTCTAAGATCCTTAAAATAAAAGCAATATAGTTCAATTGTAATTTATAAAAATTGAATCATATTTAATTTTATTTACTTTCATTTAAAGCTCCTACCTGATTTTTTCCATTTTTTCCGCTATAACACTGAAATAATTATAAGCCTAGTTTGCTTCTGCAGATCCACTTTTTGCACAGAGAGTTTTTAAAAATTTGAAATATATAAAAAATTCATTTACTGAGCTTTATGCAGTTTATTAATCTTCATCTAACTCAATAAAAGTTTACATACCTGCATCAAATGTTTTAACAGCTTCTGTTTAACAGGCTGTTCCTGTTACCTAAAATAAGTTATTAATTAATTGTATTAAGTTAATTTTTTTTTATTTTAAATAAATAATTATACTTTTTAATCTGGCAAAATTTATATAGTATTTTCATCATCATTCATAACGAATTTACTAAATTGTCTTTTTTCAATAACAACTTTTTATTCATTTTTTTTTTTTTTCAAAAGATACCCTACTTCTTTAATTCTCTCATTTATTTCAATATTACATTCCAATATTGCTACAAGTTCATCATTACTTTATGGGCCTTTTTTTATTTCTTCAAGCTATTTTAAACATAAAATTACATTTAAAAAAAATAAATGAACTTAAATATTAATATATAAATATCGTGTTATCACAGGTATTTATTTACTTTATTTCTACATTTTCTAGTCATTTACTCTATTTAATTGTTAAGAATTAGTTACAGTTATTAAGTATCACCCACTTTTTAACCAACTTCTTAAAATTTATTGTCTTATTTTGCATTGTATTCGCCTATTAATTTATCTATATTATCTTAATCCCTCATAATCATCATTAATTTATCGCTCATTTCTTCTAGTTCTTCATAAGTATTAGAACACTCGGGCTGGGCTTTTTCGGAGTAATAAATTTTAAGATGTTCTAATTATTTTTCCATTTCTTTGTATTTTACTAATAATAAAAAAAGTATATGAAATTTGTTTAATTTTAAATTTAACTAAATTATGCCAGAAATAAAAAATTAATATTAATTTTTACAAAGAAAATGTTCTAGTCTGTCGTTTAAATCATTAATAACATCATTATCAGATTAAAATTTAGGTTTTTCATCTTCAGTTTATTTTTATTCTTCTCTCCATTTTTCCATTGTCTCCAATAAAGTCTGATTTTCCCTTTAAATTTGCTGAATTTTTAAATCTTTTTATTCAACTATTTTTTCCCACTCAAGTTCTTTGAAACGTAACTATTCAATTTATAATTTATAATTAAGGTAAATAAACAATGTTATTTATTTATTTACTTCTTTTCTTTTGTCGGCTTAAATTTAGTAGTTTTTATTTTTCATTTTAAGGTCACTTATTTCGTCATTTAAAAGAGTATTTTAATTTGTAAGTTGCAAAATTTAATCATTTTATTTTTCAACTTAATCATATGCTCTATCCAGAACATCTTTATATTCTTCTTTACAGTTACACATCGATATATTTCCATTTGCAGGCAAATTAGCCTTCATGTCTTTAAATATTGAAAAAATTTCTTGCTAATCTAATTAAAATATTATCTTATTTTAATTATTGGAATCATTTTAGAAAAATATATTATAATCGAAAATAAATTTGAAAACAGGATTAAGTTCTTATGTTGTATGTTTTTTGCTGAGATCTTAAGCACAAACCTTAAATTTTTTATAGATAATTAGTTAACATATGATAAAATAACTGCTAAAAAGCATATAAAAAATAAATTTAATATATAGTTATACTTCAATATTTATTTTATCATGCTTTTCTCGATCATCTACCAAATTATAATTAATTTAATCCAAAGGAATAAATTCTTTAACAGTTTTTTGTTCTGATATATTTTACAATTTTGTATCATTCTTTTCTTTTTAAATCCTATTTATTTTTTTGGTTTTTCTTAAAATTTCCTAATCCGAATCATCCTAGTATAAATATAGAAATATTATAGTTTTATAATATAAAATAACTTCATAACTAATAAATGAAATTTTTACCTCTGTATTCAAGTTAATTTTTTTAATTTTTTTTAGATTAGTAGCCTATTTAAAAAGTAATAATAATTTTAAGTTAAATAATAATTCTGTGATTAAAACCAAATAATAATTTTTACAGTTTAGGGTCTAGATAGGCCAGCTTTCCTTCTTATTAAAATTTCATTTTTACTACTACCTGGTCGGTAATTTAATTATTCACCAGCTCCGTTTCTTGGGGTGAACGATTCGAAAAATAATTTTTAAGTTTCTCCGCCAATTGATTTATAATTATTACTATATTTAGTTGAGCTTTGTTCTATTCATTAAGAAAAATAAATATAATATTTTATAAATTTAAGATGAATGAATTTATTTTTATTATTATTTAAAAACTAAATTGTTTTTTATAATTATGATAAATTATTATTACCTATACTAAATGGGTCCCCGTGATGCTTATGATAGATCCATCTTTGAACTCCTAGTGTTTTAGAAAAATTACCTTAGCTTGAACTCATATTTTTTTTTATTAAAAATAATTAATGTTTGTTAATTCTTATAATTTTATTTTAATTTTTCGTGCTTTATTTGCGAATACTATATAAAAACTTATTATAGTTGAATTATTGTTATATTTTTTAAGTAAGGTTTAATTAGAATGAAATTTATAGATTATAATAAAAAAAAAATTGCAAATTTAACTTACAAATAAAAGAATTGAATTAAACATAATTTTACAAATTTAATAGGATTATAAAAAATATAAATAATACTTTAAGGCAAAATGAATAAAATTTGATTAAAATTATTACAATAATAAAAGTGACGAAATAATAATTTAAATATAATATAAACAAAATAATAATATTCAAAATAAAAAATAATAATATTATTAAATTATTACTATTCCTCAATTAAAATATAAATTTGATTTTATATGATGTATTTAAAGCGAATAATATTTAACTAGAAATTTTTATGGTTTTTATTTATTAAAAATTTGCAAAAAAAATAAAAAAAATAGGAAAAATAAATAAATAAAAAATATGTATCTACCTAAAATTTTTTCCCATTGTATAAAACAATAAAATTTAAATTTTAATAAAATAAAATTAAACAATAAAATCTATCAAAATTAAAAATTCCATTTTTCGGACCAGCATAATAAAATAAATAAATAGTATACTCAATAAAATATAAAATCAAATTCTTCTCAGATAGATAAATAAGTTTAGCAAAGTCAGTAAAAATAAGAGTTCGATTATGATATAGAATTTATAAAATCCGTAATTAAAAATTTACAAAAAAAATAAGTTTTTATTATAATATTTAAATTTTTAATGAATTTTCTGAAATTTACTAAAAGAAACTCATTAATCCGGAAGAATTAAAAAAAAAGAAAAAAGTACCCAAAGAGTCATACTAAGAAAAATATTTTAGAAAGTAGCAATAATCTTTTAAAATAAATTTAAGGGTGTTCAAAAGAGAAATAATTAACGATTCAATGTAACTGCCCATAAAGTATCTGGCATATTATTTATCAACTGCAAAGTAAATAAATTAAATTAAGTTAAAATAAAGTTAAATATTAATATATACTTTATTAATATATATATTTTATTTTTAAACTATTAATTATTATAAGCTTTACCATTTGGTTTATAAACTGTTATTAAAAATTTATTTTTTACAAGCCATGCTACATTTTTTGCAGAGTTTATTAGATCTTGCATTGATGCGATAAATCACTTGATAATTTTAGGAACTAATTATATAAATGTAAAACCTACCATTTAATATCCGTATGGATTAGATAAAGTAAAAAATATAGTAGTTATGATTCCTGCAACTTTGTTTTTCGGATTTGGCTGTGAAACAATTTACGGGGCATTTTGTGATTATTTAAGTCCAGAAGCTGTATCAGAAAGTGGCCACGCTTATTCAGTTTTAGTAAATATATAAAAAAATATAATATTTTTATTTTAATTTTTATTTTATTTATCTTTAACAATGAACTGATTTAAATCAAATTTTTTACGCTTTATAATTTAGCTTTATTTCCTAAGTATGGGGATCGAATTAACTGTCATTGCTAAAAATTTAGTCGACGTATATAAATCTTAAAATCCTGATCAGGTAAATGAAAAATTGAGCTTTGTCAAAATATTTTAAGCTTTAATAAAGAAAAAAGACCCGTTGCTTTAAGTAATTTTATTCGAAAACGCAATTACATTAAGTAGTACAAGTGTTCCTATTATGTGTGGAAGTAAAGACAAAAATTTATTTCAAATAAAATTTAATTTTTAATCACTAATTTTAATAAAATTATAATTAAATTAAAATAATTAGTTGCTTCTATGTTTTACCCTGCTGCTTGGCTTGATCTTTTAGGGGCATCTTTTATAGGGATAATATAACTGTAAGGTTATACATTATTATATAAAATTTACAATATAATTTAAATAATAATTAACATTATAAATTATCGATATTTTATTATATAATTTATATAATAATTAATATTAAAAATAATCAATATTTTATCTCAGAGCATGTGGGTATCATCTGGGAAAAGAAAACATTTACCCTTTGATAGGCAGGGGAATTGATCCTGAAGAATTAAATGAAATTAAAGCAATTATAATACATAATAAATTTGTAGAAGGAGTAATGGAAGAAAAAGCAATTTTAATAGGCCATAAAAGTTTCAGGTTTTTTGCTGAATTAACTTTTGATGTTGAAGTAATTTATGAAATAAGAATTATTATATAAAACTAATATTTTAATTTATCATTAACTTTTTTTAATTTAATTTAGAAATTAAGCAAATTGATCGTATAAGAATATTCTCAGTCGCTTGAAAGTATAATTTATTTAAAAGACTACGAGGATAGAGAAGATGAATTAAAGGAGTTATTGGTTTCATTACCTATAAGACTTTTAAAAGAAATTTAAATATAAAAGGAATTAATAGAAAGATAAATATAGAAAAAATTTCCAGAGTGTATTCACATTGATTTGGAACTAGATTAAGAAAATTTATTGAACATTTTTTAGGATGATGAGAATTTAAAAAATTTCTTTTTTGATACTCTTTAAAGTAATGATACAACGGAAGAGGGAGATGAGTTAGCAATTTAAGAATAAACACATAAATTGTCTACAAATGGGTATAAAAAAAATAAAGTTAATTTTAAATTAAATAAAAATTATATTTTGAATATTTATGTAGGGATAAAATATCAGAATTATAAAAATTTAATGAAAAATGGATAAATGAAGAAACTCAAAAATATTTAGCAATGGATATATCGGAATTAAAAGTAAACATAAATGGCAAAGTACCTTCCAAAGAATTTGTAAGAGAAAGATCTAAGTTTTACATGTAACATTTTAGTTAATTATATATAAAGGAAAAGGTAATTGTTGGGGATAAATATAGAAGATAATTAGTGGAAAATGATATTTATACAAATAATAATGATTACTATTAACAATTTTAAGACCCTATAAAATAAATGCACGAAAATTTTTTAAAAACGAAACAAACTGAGTAGTACTGAAACTTTATAACAAAAGGGTTACTCAAAAGAAAGTTTTGAATGTAATTGTAATTTTACAATAAAAAAAATTTACCCTTTCTTCATATAATTATATAAAACATTATAAATTTGTTTATGTATGTATAAATATAATAAATTAAATTATATAACTCTATTAATAATAATTTTTTTTATATTACATAGTTCTTTAATTAATGATAATAAACTATAGTTTTACTCTTTTTTAACACTCTATTTATATATAAATATATAATACTATTAGATATTTATTATATTTTTTATTTATAATGAACAAATTCAAAAGTATATTTGTATAATTTATAAAAAAGCCTTTGCTAATAATTTTTTTTATTCAGAAATGTAGATTTAATTCTTTAAAATTTCTTCCATGAGTTAAATTTGATTTGAAGATAGCAGAATCTTCTTTTGAAACTCCTGTATTTCTTAAAAATAAGGTCAAATTTTGTACAGTGGAATTTCTTCTGAAACCATCGATTACTTCTCTAACTCCATCTTTTTTCAAGTCGTTATTATTCAAATTCAAGATAACTTTTTCGGCGTTAGCCAATTTAGATAGGGTTTTGGAAATTTTCTTTCCTCCTTTTTCAGTTAATCCATTATTATAAAATTGAATATTAACACTTTTCAAATTTTATAATTCTTTTACTGATAAGGCAAATTCTAATGTGAAAGAATTGTGTAAGCCGGTATATCCTAAATCTAATTCTAAGTCTTAAAGTCTAGGCATAAATCTTAGGGACTTTATTAAGAAAGTAGCACCTTCATCTTTTATTCTATTTTTAATATTGCTGAATCCTCCAAAATTCAATTATAAAATCTCCAAATTGGTTAATTTTTCTATAGTAAAATTAAAAATTATTAAAATTATAAATTTATAAAAATGACGAAAATAAAAAATTTATGATTTTTTTTACCTAAAGAGGCGCCCCAAGCCTTGGCTCCTTCTTCTTTAATTTAATTTTGAGAAAAATCTACTCTTAATATAGTCAATTAAGTTAAAGTAGTGATTCCTTCAGCTAAAGCAGCAGCTCCTTAGCAGTGTAAATCACTGAAACTGAAATTTAGTCTCAATTCATTTAAATTGACAAAATTGGACAAAACTTTAGCCAAACAAATAGCAGCTATATTTTTATTTTTTGACCCGTAACATGAAAACTCTAAATAAGTCAAGCCAGTCAAAGTTTTGACTTAATCCAAAAGAATAGTTAAAGTTTCTTCGGAAATGCTAGCTTATGAAAAATCTAAAAACAAGTGTTTTAAATTAGTCAAAGCTGCCAAGTGACTTCCAATTTATTCGGCTAATTCATTAGTTAATTTGTGGCCTCCAAAAATTAATCTAATTTGAGTATCAGGCTGATTTTAAAAATAATTAATGGTTAAAATGTTATTATTAATAATTTTTAACTTTTAAAAAGTAAAATATACATATTTTTGAAAATAATTTTAAATATGGCTAAACTATTTAATTTACCTTAACCATTTTATTAGTCAATAGCTATAATTCTTATAATTAGTTTATTTAAAGAGTTATTCCTTCACTAGACTAAAACATGTTGGAGAAACAATTAGATTTTCTTTTAATTTCAGAAATTAATTTTTCAAGTCCATTATTCCAATATTCGATAAGGTATTCTGCTTAGTCAAAAGTAGGTTTTTTATTTCCTTATCCTTCAACTAAGTCTCTGTAAAAGTCTTAGGATCTTATCCCTATGGTTCTATAAAAAAAAAAAAAAAAAATTAAAATTAAAATCAAATATACACAACATAACATTTTAAAAATTGATTATAATTACCTTAATTATATTGAGGCTTCTTTCCATTACTATTTCTTTCTAAAAATATTTCTCATATAGTCTTCAATTTAAGATAAATCATTCATACCTTAAATAGTACTTTTGATTTCGTGGAATTTTGGCATTTCAGCATCTTTTTCGTAATCAGCTTCAACTTCCTATTTTAAAAAAATAATAATAAAAAATTTCAGATAAAATATTTCAAAAAATCAGTTAATTACCTTTTCAAATTTATTGTAATTGTCGGCGTATATATCTTTTTATTCTTCTAAAACTTCCTATAATGAGGCAGCCAATTCGCTGCATTTATTTTAATATTTATCGTTTAATTATTTAACAGTTTAAGTGATTTCAAACTTTTATTGAGTAATATGGTCATTAAATTAAGAGATATTGGAAGATTTAGATTTAACAATATCTTTAGCTTCTTCAGAGGGAGTGGAATTTAACCCAGTGCTTTCAGATAAAAACTTTACAAAATCTTCATAAACAATTAAGGGTTCAAAGTTTTTAATATTTTCCAATTCGCTAGTAACACACCTGGAACATAAAAAAATTCTATTTTTTTACTCAGGGTTTCCGCAAACGAAATTAATGGGAGATCTGTGAATACTACATTTCATTTCGGGGAAATCCTTTAATATACACAACAAAAATTTAATATTTAACATTAATAGAAAAAAATAAAGAGAAAAATTTTTTAAATTTATAGGTTTCTTAATAAAATTAAAAATTAATATTAAATTAAATATTGTTAATAATTAATAAAAAAATCATAAAATCTTTCTTAAAAAATGATTTATTTTAACAAAAAATTAGTACAATTTTAGGAACAGATTATTTTCCAGCCTAAAATTATTAAGTTTATTGTTGGATTTCGGCCATTTTTAATTAATTTCTTAGAATTTTTGTTTTAATGTATTATTTTTATTTGTTTTGTTTTATTTCTTTACTATAATCTTTTTTATTAAATTATGTTGATAAACAATTAATAATAATATATTCCGGTCAAATACGAATTTTAAAAATCTATAGTTTATCTATGATTTGATTGGCTAATTAAATATATACAGGATTAATAAAAAATTAAAAATACTATAATTAATAAAGATAATATACAAAAAATAATATATTAAATGTTTAATCTTATTTTAATGATTCTTTATTTAAATTTCATTCAATTAATGTATTTTTTGAATTTAAAGATTAGTTCTCCTCTTGATCTTGGCCAATTTATTTCTCATCATTTATACTTATTTTATTTTTTTATTATAGTATATATCTGAATTCATTTAGGTAAACTTTTAAAAACCATGCCAAAAAGAAAGATGCGATAACTAAAGTGTATATATTATTTAATAAAAGTTTCAATTATATTTAATAATTTTAAATATTTACTCGTTGCAATAAATATTCTATTCAAATAATTTTATACCAATGAATCAAATTAAATTTAAAAAAATACAAAGGCTATTATTAAAAAAACAGTATATAATAAACTAGGAGTACTTTTTTGTAAAAGCTAATAAAATTATGCCAAACTTCTTTAAGTTATTTTATCAAATATATAACCAAAATTAACTAATATTCGCAGACCCATAGAAAAAATATTTGCTAATACTAGTCCTTTTGCCCCCATATCTGTAAATAAAAAGCAACAAGAAATATAAACAAATGTTATTATTCCTTATATATACTTGTAAATTTTCATCTCATTGGTCTGTAACAAATTATAAAATTAGTAAAAAATTATAAATTAATTATGTGAATTTCCAAATAATTATTATTTTACTGAGATTGTCGCCAATAAAAAAGCTTCTGTAATTCCATTTACACCCATAATACCTTAATAAATACAAAAATATTATAGAGTTTATACTGTACTAACATGGCTGGACCATTTTTCTCCGTATAATAAATGAAGAATATCTTTAGAAACAGGAATACCAAATACAATTGCAAATGATCCTATAATTATTACTAATTACAGTAATATAGTAATTATTTTTTAAAGTTATGATGCATTTTTAACTTTAGCTTATTAGACTTGTTCTTCGGTACTTTCATTGGTTTAACTTATTTTCGCGAATAAATTGTAAGCAATTTCTTCCAGTGGTTAGAAAATAAATCTAGGAATTATAGAACCCAAATGAGATATTAAGGTATATTCAGCATTTACAAATGCATCATTTTTAACATTAATCAAAAATATTTTTTCTATTTCTTATAAGAGTAGTTTGAAAAATGATAATATTGTGAATTCCAATCCAATAGCTTTAATTTTTTTATGGATATAATATGGTTGCTAATTATTTTATTTAATTTAAATTTATTCAGGAATATAATTCATACTATCTGATCTACAAAAGTATATATATTTAATTTATTATTTATATATTTTCATTTTAAAATTAATTTGCTTTACAACTATCTATAATAAATGGAAATCAATGCAAAAACTAATCCTCTAACTACTTCAGATATACCAAAATTTATTAAAGTACTATGAAAAGTGCTTTTATTACTTTCTAAAATATACAAAACAATTGTCTTGATAAAAAGGCTTAAAGATTCTGCTTTAGCTTATACAGAATAATCAAATTATAAAATGGATTTAACTAAAAATGGTTCACCGTAAGTTTCCAATGCTGCTCCCAATCCAAATAATATACATGATGTATAAAATTGTTGATTTAGCCCTGAATAAAGGTAATTCCAGATAAAAATAAACAGTAATGACAAAGGAATAGTAACAAAAGAGCCAAATATCATCTAAAATTATAAATATTAGTATATTAACGCAATATTCTTAAATATAATTATATTACCAAGTTTTAAGAAGATTTTAATAAAACCTACTCATTTTTTACAAGTCTTCTTTAATATGAATTTTTTAAACAATTTTTAGAGTAAAAAATAATAAAGTTTGTCAGCAAACTTAAGTGCATAGTTAAACCTAATAAATATATATTAATTATTAAAAATTAATTTTAGGTAGTTCTTTTTTATATATTACCAAACACTTCTGGGTCTATTTTTCTAATTACTAATATGTTTAAAATAAAGTCAACTATTCTAGTTATTATTTTTACTAAAAAAAGTAATTAAAATCCCTTTGCAGCTTTTTTGTAAATAGAGTCCATAAAATTTTTATTATATTATATTAATAGATTTTAATTATGAATAGAAATTTTAATACTAGAATAAAATAAAAATAAAAAGTATAAACAAAATTTCCACATAAGCTCAATAATAAAAAAAAAAAAATATAAATATATAGAAAATTAAAATTGACTTAAAATAATAGAATTTAAATTATTTAAGATATTTTAATCATTTTCTCCCTTTTTTCTTAGAAACATTAAGTGGTAAGAACATAACCTTAGGTGTATTTTATTTATTGGCTATTCCTTATATGGTTTCTAAATATCTTATTTACATAGCAGCTTTAAATTTATATTTATGATTAACGTAATATTTATGATTTTACATAAAAATATTTTATGAATAATAAAAATTTATAATAAAAATTTTTATTTACCTTTTGAATCTAAATAATCGGCAGCTTCTCTTAGTAATTTAGCAGATTCAACATCAGCTTTCGCAGAAATAACTTTACTTTAACCGACTCTTTTTTATTTTGCAGCTGCTGCCATATCGTCTTACAAATCTTTATTGAGTTACATATCTTTAATAAATACACTTTCTATAAAAACACCCCAGTTTTAAACATATTAATCAATATAAGATTCTATTTTTTCTGAAACTTCTTCTCTTTTTTCTAACATTTCTTACATTGTATATTCTCCACATGCAGATCTCAATGCCCCATAAGCTTTTTCAGAAACGGATAATTATAAGTTTTATACTCTATAAGCAGCCTTTCTAGATTCAATAATTCTATAATATACAACAGCGTCTAATAAATATTATAAAAATTTTATTTACTTTTATTTTTTAGCATATTAATAAAATCCCATAAGTAACAAATCATAAATAAAAAAAATTAAATATCAACTGATCTTCATTTATATTTCAAAAATATTCTTTATTTGAAATATATAATATACAAATTAATGTTTACCAATTCTAATAGAAATATTATCATTGGTCATAATTTGCTAAGGATGTAAATTGATAACTTAAGTTTTTAAGTTTACATGTTTAATTTTATCACTCCATGGATTTATCTAATGTAACCCAGGACCTAATTATTCTTTGTATTTTCCAAAATTTTCTCTTAATGCTATAGTCCCTGTTTTTACTTATATAAAAGGGTTGGGGCAACAGCAACATATACAAGCTGAAATATAAATTAATTAATATTTTTATTATACTTACAATTATTTAGAGATTTATTTTTGTAAATAATTCTAAATTAAATTACGTAACCAAGCTCTCAAACATCCAAAAAATCCACCACAACAGTTTAAACATTTTTCATAACAGGTATATTCCTTATCATCGGCCGCCTTAATATCATCGTCATCTCCAGGCATATTAGGTTATGCCATTCCTTAATCATCATATTACATTTTTATTTTATTTTTTATAGGTTTGGTTTTTCTAATATATAATTTTTAAAATGAAATAATATATAATTTGTTAATTATTAAGAATAAGATTAATAAAACATATTGCATTTTTATTTTAATCAAACAAATTTTATTTAAAATTTAGTGCAAATAAAGAAAATATAATAAATACTAAAAATAGGCCTTTTCTATCTTAAAATTATTAAAATAAAATAATTATGAGTAAAAAAAAAACTTCAGAAAAAAAAATTTTTGATTGAAAAGCTTTTTAAATTTGATAATAGTACTTTTACAAAATTATTCTTTAAAGATTTAAAATAAAAATTTCTTAAAAAATACATATATTTAAATTCTTTCAGATAAAATTTTTTCCCAATTAAACCTAATAAATATTTAAAAAATTAAATATATTAAAAGAATAAGTCAGATAATTGTTAATTAAGTATATTTATGCTTAAAATAAACTATCATAAGAATTTCTTCAATTAAAAAATAATTTTATAAAAAATATTATTTTTTATATTAATTATAATATTAAATTAAAATTAAAAAATAAATCAACCTTAATTTAAATAATTATTAAATTCTATGAAAAAATAAATTAATTTTAAAATATAATAAATGCTAGTCTAGATTTTCAGGAAAAATAATCATATAAATCGTTTAAAATATACGATTATAAATATATATATTTATATTTTATAAATATTATTGAATTATTAAATAAAATTTATTTGATTGAAATTTAAGTATAATTATAGTTATTATAAAAATCAATAAAATAATTTGAAAAATATATAGTAGATTTAAATTGACAAATAAATATATATATATAAAAATGTCAACAAATATATAAGGAACTCCAAGTAACGGTATTAGTAACACCATACCCAATCCAATATTGTATATTAATTTATTTACACTATATATTTTATAGATAATTAGTTATTTCATTTAAAATAAAAAATAATAAATTATGGTTTACTAATTATTAAATTTTAATTAGCAATAATAAATCCAATATTTTACCTTAATAACAATAATAAAGTTAAGGTTTGAATAGTAATCCATGTAAAAATCCTGAATGTATAAATGCATTCAATACAGTCATAGCTTAATTTTCGCACTATTAATAAGATTATGAAAATGTAATTATTTAATAAATCTAAGCAATATTAAATTAAATAGCAGAAAATTTTTCATCAATTTCTTTACAAATTATTCCAATAAAGTTAAATGATAATAAATTACTTCACAATAACTATATACTTTTATACCATTTTTTATAGGTTAAATCCTAAAAAGAAGAGATTAATAAATAAAAAAATTTGGTAGCAAAATTAAATGAAGCAAAAAACTAAGCTGAAAAGGAACTTAGATAATAAATAGACGACAATCAGGAAATCCAACTATAAGTAACTAATCTTACCAGAGAAAACAACAAACTTAGGTAAAAAATTATTTCTTTCATAAATTATTATAATAATAATAAGTATATCTTTTTAGAAACTTAAATCAACAATTGCAAAGAGAGAATACTGATATTTTAAATGAAAATTCAAAACAAGAAATAAACTAAAAAGATATATATGATAAATACAATAAATTGTAATAAGAATACCAACTAAAGTGTAAAGAAACAGAAAAAATTTACGCTGATAATAGATAATTATAATAATAAATTAAAAAAATGATTTATTCCATAGAAGACAAAGATTACTAATTGCTTGTAGATAATTTAACAATCGAAAATTAATACTTAAAAAAATAAGTAGGATAGGTATTAAAAAATTAAAATAAAATTATAATAAAAATATTTGTATTTTTTTTAAAAATTATATAAAACTAAAGCCTGGGAAAAACTATAATGCAGGAAATAAAATTGATTCAAATTTAGATGATTAAGATTATAGATACACTACACGAAATGATTAAGAACTTCACCATTTGAAATTATAAAACCAAGATTATTAAGATGAGATTGCAACTCTAAGAAAAAGGTTAAGAACTTTTCACGAATAAAGGTATTTTAATTTTCTTATTTATTTATTTATTTATTTATTTATTTATTTAATTTTGATTTTAAATTTTAGAATTTGGCATAATAATAAGATAATGAATGTTAAAAAAGGTAACTAAAATTACATTAAATTGTCTAATTATTGTGTGTAAACTTTTAAAATATGTCTTATTATATCATTTTAATCGAAGTGGCATATTTTTAAACATTTTATTAAAATTTTAGTTAAATCCAATTAGACAATAAGGATTAAGAATTGGTGAATTTATAGATGGATTATGATAAATAAATAAATCTTTATAGAAAAAAAGAAAGAGAATGGGAACAAATTAAATATAAAAATGAAGAATAAATTTAAATTTTATAGGATTAGTTAAATTAGTATAAATCTTAATTAAAAGTCCGGTATTATTATAAATTAATTTTAATTATATATTTATACTAAATAATAATTTTGAATTATATATTTATACTAAATAATAATTTTGAATTATATATAAATTTAGAACAACCAACTTAAAGGGATTGTCAGAGAGAGAGAAAAATTACTAAAATCAAATTTAAAATTTAAACGATGAGAGAAATATAGAAATTGAATAACTTAAAATAAAATTATCTAATTTAGATTAAAATAACATAACCCAAAAATAAGAATTAATAAAATTAGATAATGAAAATTAAGCATTAAAAAATGAACTTTTAAAATATGGAAATAATAGGTTAGCCAAAATTAAAGGTTTATTATTTTAGCACATTTCATTAATTTTATTATAATTATAAATATTTTTTTTAAACTTAGAATTAAAGGAGGATCTAGAAAATAAAGAAGAACAAATAAACTATTTAAAAAGTCTAATTAAATAGAAATCTAAAGAGGCTAATAACCACGATAATTGTCAAGGATAAATATCTTAATTGCTTACTGATAACAAAGATTTATAAGCAATAATTAGTGAAAAAAATTCTCTTTTGAGAGAAAAACAATAAGAATTTGATCAATTTAAAGAAAATTATTAAGATGATATGATAAACTAATATTAGGAAGAGTTTGATAAGTTAAAAAATAACTATGAAGATTAATTAAGTATTTTAAAATATATATTTTATATATTTTTATTATTTTATCTCTATTTTATATTTTAAAAAAAGAATAATAGAAAACTTAGAATTAAAAACTAAAAACAGAAATAGAGGATCTGAATTAAATAGTAAATGATTACTAAAATAATTAAAATTAAGAAAATGAAAAAATTTTAGTATAATTATAAGAAAAAGAACAGTAAATTAATGATCAACTTTAAAAAATTAAAGAGTTAGAAAAATAAGTTTTGTAAAATTAATATCATTATAGTACGATAATTTAATCTATTTTAATCATATTATTTTTTAAATAATAGTAATTAATAATCTTCACAAAAGAACTCTGAATAACTAAATTAATAAATAAAGCAATTAAACGAGGAAATAGGTAATTTTTTTAATCAATATAGTTTAATTATAGCTTTAAAAATTTAAATTTTTTTAATAAAGATGTTTTTAAAAATGATATCAGTATAATGATTTTTGATTTAGAAGATAAATAAAACACTATTGATACTCTGAAAAAACAATTAAGTGAAAATGGGACATAATCATAGTAAATAATTTTTATATAACTAATTTAATTAAATATATATGATATTATATTTATAGGGAAACTTAAGCTCTATAAATTCAAATTGGAAAAATATAAAATATTAATAAAGAATTACAAAGTTAAAATTAAAACTTAATTTCGCAATTGAATAATAATAAAAAAACTATAGCTGATTTAGAAAAAGATAAGGAAAGTTTGCAGTTAATTATAAAATAACTTCAATAGGATTTAAAATTCTTATAATAAAAAACACAGTAATTCCTAAATTCATAATATTCATTTAAAAATTTGTTATTTTAATAAATAATATTTTTAATATAAATTTAGAATTAATATGCCAAATAATAAAGATAAATAAGAATTAAAATTAATAAAAGATGATTTAGAAAAAAAAATAATATACTTGGAGAACAGAATAGCACAATAAGATAAAACAATTTAAAATATATCTAACTAAAAATCTTAAGACGAATTAAATTTTAACAGACAACTTTAAGAAAAAGACAAAGATATATAAATATTAATAAATGACGCCTAATAAAGATATAATTCGGTAAATAAATATATTTATAGCCTTTTATTAAGAAATTTCGTCTAATTTTATTTTAAAAGTAGTTTTGCTTATCTACTACGCAAAATTCAATTTTAGCAATTATATATATACATAAACAAGAAATTTTTGTAACCTTAAAATTTAGTAAAAGTTAAAAAAATTAATAATTTTTCGCATTTTAATGTCAAAATTTTTTCTGTTCACCTTTATGTAATTACTCCCAAAATTAAAAGTGAAATTACAAAATATATTTAAATCAGATTGGAATTATTATAAAATTATATCTGAATGTCTATAATTAGATTAACTAAATGAAAACCAAAATTACTTATTATATATTAAAAGTTAAGAATTTTAATTCATCTTATAATTAATTAATTCGGTACTGAGATTTCGTTAAAATATAAAATCAATGATTTTAAATAAATATTAAGGAAGAAACAGTTACTTCTAAAACATAATTAGCAGATTTGTTTATATCTTTCTGTTTAATTAAATAATTTATAATATTTATTTTAAAATTTTAATTTATTAGAATGACGAATTAAAGACCGCATATTAAATAGTATCACAAAGAAAAAATGAAATTGACCTTTTAAAAAGTGAGGTAATTTATGGTTTATATCGTACTAATTTTAATATATTTAATGAATTAAATTTTATTAAAAATTATAAAATTAGAATTAATAACTAAAAGACAAATTGAATAAATTAGACCAAGGTACCTTAAATTAAGAAAGATATGGTACAAATAGTATAGCTACTGAATATACTTTCAAAGGCTCAATTAGAGAATATGAACACTAAGGGACTATAAATAAAAAAGAAGGATATTTTTAAAACAACTCTAATTAATAAATAATTAAAGATCCTATTTATGATAATGCTAATAATGTTTATATTAATAACAATAATAAACCAAACAGTTATATTAACCTAAATGGACAAAATCAAAGTGAATTTATTTCCACAAATAATTAAAGAATCAATTAAGATAATGTTTAAACTTTTAATTCTAATGGTGTTTCAAATTACAATGAATACCAAAAACAAAGTTTTTCCCCTGCGTACGCTGTATCTTATAACCAGCCCATATCTAAAGGAGTCAAAAATCTAAATTAGTATAGCCCAAGTGATTTAAAAAGATGAATTTATATTTAAAATAGACAAACTATATTTTATTTGATAATTTTGTTTAAATTTTATTATTAATAAATAAATATAGATATTTTTGCTTAAATATTGATTTTAATTGATTTAAAAGATTTTTCTTTATTATTAGTAAATTATTATGATCAATTTTTTAATTAAAAAATTCACTTATTCAAAAAGTTAAATTATTATCATATTTAAATGAGTTCATATAATTAGGAAATTAGGAAATAGGGTAATGAAGAATTTAAAAAATGTAACTATCAAAAAGCTATTTAATTATATTAACAAGCTTTAGCTGAAGATAAAAATGACTATCTGTCATGCAATAATTTGGCAAATTCATTTTTTAAATTAAATGATAATTCATAATCACTATACTATTGTAAAGAATCGATAAATATAAAACCTAATTTAAAAGTAAAAAATAATTAAATATAGAAAATAAAATTAAATTTAAATTAATTTACATGTTTTTTTTATTAAAAGGGGTATTTTTGGATGTGTAAAAACTATTTATAAATTAAAGAATATGAAAAAGCATTTGAGATAATGATAATTATTAAAAAATTAGATTAAGAAAGTTAAAATATAGAATTATGTAATTAAGTCATAAATTTTACTAATTAAATGAATCATAAAAACCATAAAGGTAATATTAAATAAAGTTAAATCGAAAAAAAACTGTAAAATATGACATAAGAAATGTTTTAGTAAGAATAAGCTTTAAATATAGATAATTTCAAATAAGATTATATTAATATGAATTTCGAGAATACAAATATTATTTGCTAATTGGATTAGCTATATGAATATGTAAAATAACAAGAAATACTAAATTAAGATATCTTTAAAACTTGCATTGATTTTATAGTATAATAATTAGACTAAAACTTAAAAAAAATAAAAAGGATTAAAAATTTAGAAAATAAAGAAAATATAATGTAACATTTTGCAAATTTAAATATTTAAATAATCAGTCCAATTACTTTTCCTTAAAAATATTAAATGTTGGTAGAAAAAAGGGCATAATTCAGATAAAACTAAAATCAATTATTATTGGCAAGGCAAGATTTAATTTATATTTAAAAAAATTTAACAGGAGAGAATAAATCAATATTTTAAAATAGAATCAGGTAATTAAAATAAATAAATTAATATATGATTAAATAATTTTTTTTATTAATAAAATTTTTTATTCCATAAAAAAGCGAGATAGATGAACAAATTGAAAAATAATAATAATAAATCTAAATGGAAGTAGAAGATAATTCAAAGCTTAATGGGATTAAAGAAAATAATGTCGAAGCCAGTGAAGAATAATTAGAAAAAAATTCTTCTAACGAATAAAATAAAAACTTAACTTTAAAATCTAGTTAAAATGGAAATAAAAAAAAAATTTAATTAAAATGTGAGTATAGTTCATGTTAAAATTTCATTTCATTGATGTGCTAGGATTGTAAACTTATAATTCCCGATCAAAGTTTTTAAAAAATCGAGGTCGACGATTATTGCTATAGATGTTTGTAGAAATATAATCTTTATAAATAAAAATCATTATCTGATATAAAACATAAAAATTGTGGATAATTTAATAATGAAAATACATTTTATCACTGCTTAAAATGCAATATTAAATTATGTAATCCACATAATGAATAGAGCATAAAAAATTATATTAATTAGGAAATATATAAATAAAAAAGCATAAATCTTGACTTGTTCGATGGTTAAATAAATATCATAAAATACTATCTTAAGAACTATAAAAATGAAGATACATTTAAAAATAATCCATATATAATAACATCTTTAGTTTAAATAATGTTAATTTAAGGATATTTATCTGAAGTGCAAAATATTTTAAATTAGGAAAAAGATCGAATTCCAATTGAAATTTACAACTATTTGAACAATATCCACGAATTATTTTTAATTTAAAAAAATAAATAATAGATAGATTATAGTAAATACTAAAAGATACTTTTCGACTACATTAAATAATAATCTTAAGATTCGCTAGCATAGTATATAGAAAAATTTATTTTGACGTTTAAACATTAAGATTATTAGTATTTAAAAGTAATTTTAAAATAATTAACCATTCTTTTAATCAGCATTTATATTTTTTATTAAACATAATCATGATTTTTATATTTTTAAAAATATTGCAAAATAGAGTAATGTTCATGAAATTAAAACTCAAAATTAACTTTACAAAGTTCTTTAAAATATCTTTGAAGGTGATGATGGATTAGAAAATACTATATAATTTTTATAAAAATAGGATAATTAATTTATGTATCATTTTATCGAAAATGAGCCTAAAATAAATTACGATTTATTTTAGTTTATTATAATCTTTGTGAAAAGAATAATGTAGAATGAAAATAAATTATCTTAAATTTTAATAAAGCCAATAATAGAAAGTAAAAAATATTAAAATATTAGTGCTATTATGGATAATGATCATAAAGATATATTGAATTAAATAAAATTATAGCTCCAACTTTGATATAAATATATAAATTAAGTATATATTTTATATTTAGTTTATCTATTATTGTATATTAATTTAAAAATTGTTATTTTCTTAAAATATTAAAATTGTTTGTCAAGATTGTGCCTGTAGTATAGTGGTTAGTATAAAAGTTTGTGGCACTTTAGACCCGAGCTCGATTCTCGGCAGGCACAAAAATTTTTTATTTTTTTACTTTAAAAATTTATATATTATCATAAAAAT
Organism: Pseudocohnilembus persalinus; assembly: GCA_001447515.1. Taxonomy (NCBI): domain Eukaryota; phylum Ciliophora; class Oligohymenophorea; order Philasterida; family Pseudocohnilembidae; genus Pseudocohnilembus; species Pseudocohnilembus persalinus. The sequence goes on from LDAU01000179.1 coordinate 133,469, forward strand.
CGCTGAAAACATATTATACAAAGAAATTATGTCTTATTAAATATACTGTTAAGTAAATGGTTTAAACAATTTAAAATAAATATATAAAAAATATTAAAAAATTAAAAGTGGGTATTTACCTTATCATAAAATATTTAATTTAATTAGGTGTATGTACTTATAATTAATTGAAAATATATTTGTTTATTTATATATTATATTGTTTGTAAATAGAAATGTTAATATAAAAAATACTAAAGTTTGATATTAAACAAATATTCCATGATTAAAAAAAATATCTTCAGTCATGTGCCTGTAGTATAGTGGTTAGTATAAAAGTTTGTGGCACTTTAGACCCGAGCTCGATTCTCGGCAGGCACATTATTTTTTTTATTTTTTTTCATAAGAATTATGCAAAAAAAAATTATAATAAGATTTTTAAAATAAATGTTAACTTTATTTTATTAAATATTTATAAATAATCCAAAAGATTTTTTATCTTTATCATGAAAAAAATTGTTAAATGGTCAATTAATTTTAAAATTTTCATTATGTTTTATTTAATTGTAAAAATTATAGAAAAATTTATAAGCATTTTTTTATTTTTTGCTTAAAATTAATGGACTGTGTAAAATATTAGCAAAAAGAATCATTTATATAAACATTTTAAAAAAATTACATTTTCAATCATGTGCCTGTAGTATAGTGGTTAGTATAAAAGTTTGTGGCACTTTAGACCCGAGCTCGATTCTCGGCAGGCACATTATTTTTTTATTAAACTAGAATAAATAAAGTCTTTAATTTTAATGTAAATTAAAATTTATAAATCTCATACACACAAAATTGTTTTAATTAAAATTACATTTTCAATCATGTGCCTGTAGTATAGTGGTTAGTATAAAAGTTTGTGGCACTTTAGACCCGAGCTCGATTCTCGGCAGGCACACTATTTTTTATTTTTTTAATGAAATAACAATTTCTACTATTTTTTGTTTATTAAATAACATTATAAATTTTTTAAAATTTTTATATAAAGCAATATAATAATAGATATAAAGTTGAAAAACTTAATTCATAATAA
>LDAU01000137.1:0-24293 GCA_001447515.1 Pseudocohnilembus persalinus
AAATAAATAAATAAATAAATAAATAAATAAATAAATAGTTTATTATGAGTTTATACCTAAACAGGTATTTTGATATAAATAGTATCCAGAAGTGCAAGATGTACATGTTGAAGGAGAAGTTTCACAAGTGAGACAGTGGTCTGCCGTTGAACATCCTACACAAGCGGTTCCGCTTAAATAGTCACCAGTGTTGCTATTAAATATAAAATACAAATATAGTATTAGTGAGAAGAAATTATAATTTATTTTTATATATATTTAAACATTTTATTTTTTACCAACTAGTACAGTCAGTTTAAGTTCCACCTGTGCAAGTAACGCAAGGGCTCACACAAGCTTCACATTCATTAGTTAATGTGTTTCCCCATTATCCTGCTGGACAGGTAATTAAACAAGTATTTCCAGTGTTGAGAACATTTAAAAAATAGTTGTTCTTACATTCACTTTTTGATTTTATATTTAAAAATTAATTTAATTAGAAAATCGTGTTTAAATAAAAGGAAAAATAGTTAAGTATATAAATAAACAATTACGTGCATTCAGTATCGTATCCTCCATAACATAAAGAACATTTATAATCACAAGTAGAACATTCGCTTCCTACAGTGTAGTAGTAAAAACCATCATTACAAAAGCCATTTGTGCACCTTAAAAATAATAAAAGAAAATTTGTTTGGGTTTTTAAAAGTGGGAAATTTAGAAGTAATAGAATATTTAGAATATTAGTATTTTACCCAGTTTAATAAGGGCCAGTACACTGAGAACAAGAAATATCGCACAATTAGCACGTATTTGTAGATATACTAGCGTAATATCCTGCGGGACAAGTTGTTACACATGTGTCAGTGCCTACTATTTTATAAGCAGTAGTAGCACAGCTCGTGCAAGCTGTATTACCTGAAGCATAACAGCCTTTGCATCTAGAATCACAAGCTACACAACTTCTATTTGGCGAAGTACCGGTTAAATAACTGTTAAAAAGAAAAAGTTATTTAAAAAGTAATAGATATTTTTGTCAGATTTACTAATTGATAGGAATAATAATCATTAGTGTATTTAACATAAATATAAAAATACAATTATTTATAATATACTTATTCGTAATAAAATTTTGAATTATAATTCGTGCTTAATAAAAGAGTTAAATCATTATAGTATTTTTTATTTTTATTATAATAATAATAAAAATTACTAATTGGTTTTGCATGTGATGCAGTCCGTTTAAGAGTTATCGCAAGTTTTGCAATTGGTATCACAGTCAACACAAGTAACAGTACCTGGATTTTCCCACTTATAGTATAAAAAATATTAGGTATATTTTATTAATTGATTTTTTATTTTTTGTAAAAAGGAATGAATTTCAAACATATTAAATATATTTATAAAAGGATTAATTTTACCTAGCCACTAGGACAGTTTTAGGTACAAACCCATTTGGATGTATCAGCCGAATTCGCTAACAAATAATACCCATTTTAGCAAGAACCACAACCGACAGTGGAAGAATTTACACAGGTTACACACCCAGTATTACAAGCAGCACATAAATTAGAACCTGAATTTGGATAGGTTCCTGCGGGACAACTAGCAGCATTTCCGCAAGTAGAACTATTAGGGTCTTTGAAAAGTAATTTTCAATATTTAAATCATTTTCAATTTTTATATTTTTGTTATTTATTTTTTAATTTTTATGTAAAATAGAGTATTGTTTACTTAAATAATAGTTATCGTCGCAACTTTGGCAAGTTGTGGCTGAGGTACAAGTTAGACATTCAGTAGGACAAATTACGCAAGGGCCTCCTGTAGCTGGATTTGGATACTCAGAGTCAATACAAGCAGTACAATCGTTAGATGTGCCACCGTTACACTCCACGCAAGAAGGGTCACAAGTTTAACAAGTAGCACCATTTAGCCATTCTCCTGAATTACAAGTTCCGCTCTTATAAATATTAAGTTTAAAGATTATTTAAAAATAAAATTTTTATTAGTAAATTTTATTGTAAGTTTAGAATTAATTTTAAAAAATTATTTACATTGCTACAACTACCATCAGTTTGAACTACGTATCCAGCGGCGCAGGTTATGCATTAAGTGTTATCTGAACTATCACATCTATCACAATTAAAAACATTACACAAATAACAAATTCTGTTAGCGTCATAATAATAGCCTACATCACAATTAGTAGCTTAACATATAGAACCCTATAAATAATAACCTACATCACAAGATTCGCACTAAGTAGGCAAAGAACCATTGCAATCCCAGCAACTAGAGTCACATTATAAATATTAAACTATCAATCCTTAAATAAATATATTATTTATATATTATAAAAAATATTAACAAGTTATATATTTTAATTAAAAAACTAAATAGTTATTTATAAATAAAAATATTATTATATAATTATATATTTACCCGATACTCCATAATACATGGGGCTATTAGTCAAATTAGGGACTACCTTTATTTCTACGTCATTTCTAGTAAAAATAGGCAATTGAGCTAAAAAAGTAATTTTAAATTAAATTTGGGTTATTATATAATATATTTATGGTTTTAAATTCAAAATTTTTTTATAATTTTTTACTCATATCAAAGGTAAAGGTGACGTCTAATTCATATACAACATAAAGAAGTGTAGCCCTATTTCCAAAAATTTAATTTATAATGATTAATAATGAGTAAATAGTGTATTTTGGTTTCTAATAATAAAATTGTATTTTTACCAACTTGCCTCGTCGTAGCACTGGAAAGATCTATCATAAGTTTGCATATCATAAGTATTAACTGATACGTTGTTGATAAAAATTTCTAAATTATCGGAGAGGCCCCAATTGATTCCCGAATTTGGTATATATCTTAAAAGGTTAATTGTAACTTTTATACCATAGGCACTTACATTAGAAGCTGGAAGGTCATTAATTGTTGTTTATGCTGTATAAGTTTCATCCCACATTAAAATTCCATGGTTATCTAATAAATAGATTATTTTTTATTATATTATTTAGGTTGACATAAATATATAAATAATAGATATATATAAATATAAATAATAGATATATATAAATATAAATAATAGTAATAAATTTTATTGTTTAATATTTACTTGCAGGCGTAGATGTTGGATCAGTTCCGTCGAAATGACAATAATTGTAACAATCATAGGGTGAATTACTGTTTAACCAAGACCCTGCCGGACAGTCGGGATAATCATATTGATTTTCTGTTGTAAATGTTATATATGCAGCAGAATCTAGAATTTTAATTATTTTTATTATTTATCTATATATTAATAAATTAATAAAGAATTGAAATAAGATTAAAAAAATTACTGGCTTTCTAGGTAATTAGAGTTAATATTAAAATTATCAGTAAATTATTAAATTAAAGATATTATAAACTTTCTTTGTATTTTCTTCTACTTTTTTACTTCATAAAAATGTAGTTTATAATTTTTATTTTTTTATTTTTTTTAATTATTAGAATGGAATTATATTTAATTAAATTATAGAATTGAAAATTTATATTATAATATAAAGTAAGAGTAAATATTTTATGAAATTCAAGTTATGATTAAGTAACTAGCTTATATGTAAATATAAAATATATAAACTAACTTATAGACATGCAAATGTTTTGCAAAATGAATACATTAGGTTTTAAATGAAAATTATTTTTAAAAAATTTTAAAGTAAGTATGTAAGTAAGTAAGTAAGTTTATCAGATAAAAAACAAGAACAAATAGGCAACTACTAAGGGGATTTTAAGATCTCTGTGGACATCTTTTTTAAGTAGCCATTTCCAACTAATTAAATTGGTGCACTCTCTCATTATTCCTATTTCTATTCCTCTTCTCAAATATTTCTTCAACATTAAAAAAGTGTCACTTGAAGGGTCTTTCTTTATTTTCAGAAATATTTTTTTTTACCCCTTTTCTTAGCTATAAAAAATAAGGCAATTTATATAAGTAACAATAAAGATTTTTATTTTTTGTTTCTAATATTAATTAATATTAAAAATTCAAAATAAAATACTATAAAATAAAGTTTAATAAAGGATTCTTTTAGAATTGTTTGGAGTATAAAAAAATTTACTTAAAAAAACATAAATATGCTATTTTCGTATTATAAATATTAAAATCAATATTTTTCTAATAAATTTTTTATATATTTTTACTTAACTTCTTGTATTTCAATCTTATTTAAATCAGTAATATTTAGTTCTTTTAATTTATTTTTAACATACTAATGAGTATTTGTTTTAAACATAAGTGAGTTCATCACTTATGATTCTATGTTCTATTACCTAATAAAAATTATTTTATCACTTTGTTAATATAATATATATATATTTTGAATTTATTATAAATAAATTATAAATTATTTACGAAGGTGATAAGAATTTGTTCATTTTTGTTATTTTCTTTGTTTTATATTATTAAAATTAAATTTTAATATTTGGTTAGGATGAGATAGTATTTAAGTAGCTTTATAGAATTAAAAGAATTTTGTGCCACCTTTGAAAGAATATGTTTTAAATTAAAAATTTATTAAAATTAAAAATAAAAATAATCTTTTATAAATAAATTTTTATATTTTTCAAAAGTATAACATTTAAAACTTTTATTTTAAACAAATATTTTTATGGTATTTAATTTTTGAAATCAGTTTTGATTTCTACAATTCTATATATGAAATAGCTGATATTTTTGTTTAATTTATTTAAAAATAAATAAATTTTTATTACCAAAAAACATAAAAAAAATATAAGGATTGCTCTAAAAAATGTTTGCACCAAATAATAATTGGAATAAATTTCCTAATAAGTTGGTAGATTAATAAGTTTAGTAAAAGCAAGTTAAAATAGATATACCCCCTGGAAGACATCTGTAATAAATTGGAGGTAATTATTAGTTTAATACATTAAATTTGTTAGAAAAAATTAAAACTTTTTTAATTCTTAGGCGTAAATTTCATAATTGATAAAAATTACATATGTGATAAGATTATAGGTAGTGGTTCTTTTGGAATTGTAGCGTCAGGAAAAAATTTAAAAACTGGATAACCAGTTGCCATAAAAAAGGTAATGATATACTTTTTATAAATAAATTTATAAGAAAATCGTAGTTATATAATAAATTAACTAATAGTTTTTTTAAAAAAAATTAGGTGAAAGATGTGTTTAGAAACGTTTTAGATGCAAAAAGAGTTTTTAGGGAAATAAAGCTTTTAAGTAATAAATATTAAATTTAATGAGAAACATTTAATAATTAAAAAAATATAATATAATAAATTATTAAAATAGTGTTTTTGGAGCACAAAAATATTATTGGTTTATTGGATATCATTGAGCCAGTTAATGAAAATTTTGATGAAGTTTATTTAGTTTTTGAATTGATGCAGTCAGATTTAGAAAAAGTTATTAATTCTCATTAAAAACTGACAGATAAGCATATAAAGGTTTTCATGGAATAAATTTTACAATCAATTGCTTATTTACATTCTGCAAATGTTATTCACAGGGATTTGAAGCCAAGTAATATTTTTGTAAACAAGTAATGTCATATAAGAGTTGGAGATTTGAACTTGGCAAGGAAATTTGAAAACATAAATCATATTACAGAGTAAGTTTTTTTTTATAAAAAAAAACAATAATTTTATTAGATTCATATAAAATAAATATTTTTTTTATTTAAATTAAATAAATATTTTAATAATATTTGTTAAGGTATGTGGTTACTAGATGGTACAGAGCTCCAGAAATTTTATTTTCATAAGCCGATTACAAATAAGCAATAGATGTTTGGAGTATAGGTTGCATTTTTGCTGAGCTTATAATTAGATGTCCTTTATTTAAAGGTAAAATTTAAAGATGCTGTTTTATGTTTTATGAAATAAAATAAAAAAAACATATAAAATATAGATTTAATTATGATTTTTTAAAAGGAGAACATTTTTTGAATTAAATTGAGTGTATAGTTGCAATTTTAGGGACACCTGATGAAGATGATTTACCTTACAAAGTAGATGAATAATCTATGAAATATATTAAATAATAACTGCCAAAAAGAGAGAAAATTCCTTTTAAAGACCTTTTTCCTAATGCTGACCCTTTGGCAATCGATTTATTAAGCAAAATGTTAGTATATAATCCGAATAAAAGGTAAAAAATGTTTTTATAATTAAAATTTATAATTTTTAAAATGATTTATTTAAAAACATAAAAATATTTTTTATATAATTTAAAAAATATAAAAATTTAAAGATATACAGTTGAATAGTGCCTTTAGCACGAGTATTTTAAAGATAGATAGACTTAAATAAAAAAATGTGATAAGGTTTTTGACTGGAGTTTTGATAATCTTCCTTTGAATAAATAAATAGTTCAGAAAGCTATGTATGACGCCATAATTGATTTTAAAAAAAGTAAAAATATTAATATATTTGTAATTTTAAAATTAATTTTTTTAATTCCAAGACTTGCCTGCAAATTAAGTTACTCCTTTAAATCAAGTAAATAGTTAAATTTCAGATTAAGCTAAAGCATAATAGCAAAATCTTCTTAAATAGTAGCTTTTATCAAATAAGAATTAGTAAGTGCAGGAAATGAAAGATTTTAAAGAACAAAAGGAAAAACATTTTTAATAAGTTTAGCAACAATAAAAATCTAATTTTAATATGACACAGCCAATTTAATTTTGCGAGCAATTAAAACAAAAGAAAATGCCAGTGGTTGTGGAAAAACATATATCTTTTTCTGACAAAATTATAGAGAACTAAGTTTAAAATTAGAATTCATAAGATTAAAAATAATTAACGCCTAAACTTTCTTAATTTCAGCCTTCGCAATAATAGTAGTGTACTTTCGAAAACTCTAATTTTTAAATTAATTATTTATTTATTTATTTTTTATTTTATTTAATATAATTTTTTTTTAATAGAAAATTCTGAATAAAACCAAAAAGCTGTATAGGAGGAGGCTGATTAGTGCAATATAGATTAAATTGAGCTTATGAGAAGACATTCTTTTGGAGATCCTAACTAATTTAACAAATTAATTGAAAAAAAGAACATGATTGATTAGTTAAGAAATTAAAAAGAAAGTTAATCAAACGGTGAAAAAGAAAATGATGAGAAAAAGAAGGAAGGTAGTCAGATTCAATAGCAAGAGAGTCAGGATGATAAGAATTAAGATTAATTAAAATAAGATGAAAATTAAAATGGAAACGGTAATGAAAATGAGAAATTAAATTAAAATTAGAACGAATAATAAGGAGAAAAGGAAAAAACAGAGAAAAAAGAATTAAATGATTAAGAAGCGGAGGCAAATAAAAATATAAATACAACAGACAAATAAGAAAAATAAGAAGAATAAGAGAAATAAGAATAATAAGAATAAGAATAAAAATAAAATTGAGAAAAATTTATTATGAAAATATTGTTATAAAATATTAAATTTGTAAATAGATACTATACTTTTGATAAATAAAATTATAATTAGTTTTTTTATAAGTTAATTTTAGTTTTATTTATGTATTTAATTTGATTTAAAATAGTAATTTACATTTATTATTTTCCCGGTATTTTTTGTTAATTATCACTAGAATTAGTAATATTTTTTGATTAGTTTAGAGTTAAATATAAACTGCTGTATAAAACAAAACGAAAAATAGAGGAAAAAATGTTTTAATTATTTAATTAAAATTAGTAAAATGGATAATAAAATTAGAATTACAATTAGGAAAAGTAGAATACGGATGAAATAAAGCTTATGACTGAAATAATGAAAGAGAATTACTGTAAATAAATTCAGAAATAGTAAAGGAACTCATTGTTAGACTCAAAAAGGAAATAATTTTTAACAAAGTCCCAAGAAGATAAGAGTAATTTTTGTCATAAAAAGAATACTTAAGGTGAAAATTAGGTTTAAAATGACTTAAAAGGTTTTTAGTTACTTTTGTCTTAGCTGAACTAAGAAATGAGTTAAAATGGGAATTTTAAGCTAAAATACAGTTAATCTTAGCAAATAAAAAAGTTTTTGGGGTCTTTAAGAAATTATAGTTATATGATGAATGTGTGTATTTATTATTAAAGCGATGTTAGTTAAAGTTAATAATAGTGGGAGTATATATAAACTTTGGACTATATTTTGTAAAGGTTTAATTTTTTTAGCATGGATATAATTGACGAGTGTCTTTTAAATCTAGGGGATTTAAGCTAGCAGGTTTAAACAGGAAAAAATATTGTCAACATCTTTTAAACTATTATGAACATTATTCAGTGGGTTAGCACTTTGGTAAATTAGCAACAGTAAAATAATTTTTGCCTTAAAATAGTGAAAATTATTGGGAATGTTTTAATTGATGAAAAGGAACGGTCATCTGCTATTTTAGATAATAAAGTAAATATAAACTTTTAAATAAATTTATTGTTTAAAATATATAAGAATATTTTTATTAATAATTATAATTATCAGGAATTTTTGAGGATGGTAAAAGATATAATGTTGAGAAAAGATTTTCATTTGTTAAATGAGTCTATATGGTTATTTGGAATTATTTGCAAGCAAATAAATTAATAACAATTTAGCTGCTTTTTTATAGAGTTGAAAGGATATGAAATAATTAATAATGTTTTAAGTATTTTTATAAAATTTTTCATTAATAGAAGTGGCTTGATAATCTAACAAAATTCGTAATCTTTTTTTAAAATATAAGAAAATGTGGTAGAAATTTTATGGATTATTGCTGATATCTATAACCAAAAAGCAAATTATCAGTTTTTAGACGTATCAACAATTACTAAGCTAATTGATATACTAGGAAATTATAAAGATAAAATATAAATTAATTTGATGGGAAGAGCAGTGATATCTAATTACTTAAATCTTTCTTGCCATGAAAATGTTTAAATTTTAGTGTAAATTTTTTTTTTAATTTAAATAATTCTAATAAAAGTAAAGTATAAGATTTTTAAGCATATAAAATTTAATTTTTATTAAGATAAAATAATAATTTGGAAGATGCTTTAATTGATGGGTTGGAGTCTAAAAATTATGAGATTTTAAGAGAAAATTTGTTGTTAATTTCGAATTTCGCATTTTATTAGTCTTTGTTTATTTTATAGAAATCCATTTTAATAAATAAATTAATTGTTTTAGCACAAAATAATAATTTAGGAAATGAAATAATATAAGAAATGTTAAGTGTATTTTATAATTTATTCCAATCAAGAGAAAACATGGAATTTTTCTAATTGAATTATCAAAACTTAAAATAATTTTTGTAACTGCTTGTTGGAAAGTAAAGTTAAATAAGCTCATAAAATTAAAATTTTTAATAAATGACTAACTAATTTAATGAATATTTTTAGCAAATTATTTAATAGCTACAGTGAAATATTTCTAGTATTTTTTATTTATATTATTTTTTCAAATATTGATATACTAATCCTTATAATTAATAAATAACTATAGTAAAATTTTTTAAAAAATATTGTAATATTTATTAAACAAATTTTAAAATAATAAATAAAAAATTAAAGAAACAATAAAATTAAATAAAATAGTAAATGGTAAAAATAGGTTTCAAAGACAGATTTATTTTACAAATTTTACCAATATTAATATTAGCCATAGTTTATTTCCATTATATTCAGTACTATGTTTTCCCATTAATGAACAATAAATATCAGTACAAACACATGGGGTAAAATTTGCCATACATATTTTATTTGGTCGAAATAATAGAGTATTTTCCGCTTTTTATTTTTAACGAAAAACTGAGTGATTCTTAAAAAGGGATAAATATATTTTTTATAACGCATATTCCTTTGTTATTAGGAATCCTTTCATTTTTAAAAGCCAGGTACACAAAACCGGGGTATGCGAGTAAAGAGTACAGCGCCTAATAAGAATAAACTATTCATTAAGGTATAGTAACCAGAGACCCTAAAGTATTAAAACTAATTTTTGGAGAAAATTACGATTAAAGCAAGAAATGTACTTAAAAATTATTAAAAATATAATATAAAGATAAAATATTGTTTTAATAGTTAAATAATATAATAAGTTTAAATTGAATTTGAGATATTTGGACTAATTAGATTTTAATAGTTTTCGTTTTTTATTAAATTATTATAGTACTGAAATAGATATATTAAATTAAATGAATTATTTAAAATTAAATTATTTGTTAATTTATTTATTTTTAGTGGACGCAAAAGATATAGTTATGACTATGACGGAAAGAGGGATTTTTTGTAAATACTGTAACTTATATACGCCGCCTAGAAGTTATCACTGCAATATTTGCAATAAATGTGTGCTTAGACATGAATACCATTTGCCTGTGTTAAGTAACTGTATTGGGTACAACAATTTGAAATTCTACATATAGGGACACTTTTACTTTTTGATAACATTTATTTTGATTTGTCTAAGTTATTTCAAGTTTTTTATCGAATCTTGGGTTAATAAAATTTCTGTACTTAGTTCTTTGATAAATTCTTTTGTTTATATTATAATATTGATTTTGGTATTTATTTTTACTTATTTTTTGACTTTCCATTTGAAATTGGTCAGCAAAAATTTCACTAGTGTGGAAGTTCTTTAAAATAGAAAAATTAAGGCCAACTCCGTTTACAATTTTGGGACGCTTTATAATTTTGAATAAGTTTTCGGGAAAAATAAATATTTGTGGTTTCTACCTTTGAAAAGTAAAAAAAGCAAAGGAAAAGGATTTTGGTTTAAGTCTTAAATAGATTAAAATAATAATTAATAATAATAAGAATAAGAAAAAATTGTTAACTAATCTTTAGAGGAGCTTAAAAAAACTAATTGAAAAATTATTTTTTAATATTAATTTTACTTTTTTCAAATTATCTAACAATTTATAAATAAAAAATGTTTAATTAATGTATAAATAATTAAAAAAGGTTGATATCATAAAAAAAATAAAAATAATATTAAAATATTTATCAATTATTTAATTTAGCAAACAAATATTTTTTATTATAGGAACTGAATAATTCAATCCAATAAATATTATATTATCGTTTAAATCTAATTATTATGATCTTATTATTATATATGGAGATTAAATATTTTTTTATCTATTTTATAATTTATAGTGAATAATAATTTTCACGATTTATAATTTAATTTTTTCAATGATAATTATTTATATTTGATTCAAATAATTTATTTTATTTATAGATTTATTTCATTTCATTTCAATTAAATTAATTATTTTATTATTATTTTTTATTTATGGATATTTAAATTATATGTATTATAAAAATATTTTAAATGTTATTATAAAGTAAAAAGAAGATTAATTTTTAGATTCAGCAATATTTTAAATATTTATTAAACCAGACTATACAGGGTAGTTGGATAAAAAACTAATGATATAATAAAATATTGTTGTGATTATTTTTTTATGTTTTTAATTAATTTATTTTATTTATTTAATAATTATTTGTTTTGATTTCCAAATAATTTGAATTTTAAATATATAATTTGAGTGTTTAATTAGTATAAATGCCCAACTAAAAAATTTAATTTATTAATCAATTATAAATTAAAAATTAATTATTTTAATGTTTTATAAATATATAAATTGTTCATAAGTGAAGAATTAGCTGACAATATACAAACTTTAATTTTTATATATTATAAATATAAAAAAATAAAATTCTTATGATTTTAATTAATTAAATAAATAAATTTTATAGAGTGTATTGATTTCTAAATTAAAAGTGTGTTATTACTTTACTTAATTTAAAATCAATTTTTAATTATTTTAATTATAAAGGATTGAAAGCTATCTATATAAATCTAAGGAACATTTATATTATATTTCCATTTTTATTCTGTAATTACTCCTTTTTTGAATATAATTTATATTTTTATTATTATGTTTTTATTTAGTTATTTATTTATTTGATATTAAAAATATTTAATTTATTTATTTAATTATTATTAAGAATAATTTATTTAGTTTATTTGTTGAAAGTTTATATGTATGCTGATTTTAAATTTATTTTATTTGAAAAGTAACTTTATTTGTCATGTGCAGAAAATACCTACTCATTTTTTTAAATTACTGGAAGACTATGAATTTATTGACTAACCTCTTGCTGAGTTAAACCTCATACTTACATTAGTTGAATTATTTAATTATTATTATGTTGGTTATTACGTTTAATCATAGTCATATCCTTTAAACAGTTCTAAAAAATAAAAGTAAATGCTTAAAATTTTATTTTTCATATAATATATGATTATTTTGATATTTTTTAAATTAAAATTATCTGTATATAGCATTAATGAATTTAAAATAATATTAATATTTACAATCTATAGATTTTCTTCTTAATAACATTGCATTTTATTAACTTAATTCTTCATTTGAATTTTTTCTATTTTCACTTACATGGAAGTTCTCTTCTTTCTATAATATAATTTTATTTATTTAATTTTATGCTAGATTAAATTAAAAAATTTTATTTCAAAACTTACGCTAGGGACAAATTAAGCTTCTATTTCTTTATTATAAAGTTTTTCCCAAGGAAATCCTTTAAGCCAAGGGTGGTTTTTGACCTCATCAGGTCCATTGAGTCCCAATCTATTTACAGGTTTTCTTTATATTAACTGAAAAAAAAAAAAAGTTAGGAATTCGCTTTAAATTATGTTAAAAATTATAGTATATTTTAATTAAATAATTATATACTCTATTAGTAAAATCTGCTGCTTCAAGAGACCATCCTGGAGGGATTTCGCTTTTTTTTATTTGAACTTATTTTGCTAAAATTTAATCTCTGATTTCTTATCTACTTTTACCTAAATAAGGTCTTTTTCCCATCATACATTCATAAACTATGACACCTAATGCATAATAGTCAACTGCAACTCCATGATTATGTCTACACATTACTTCAGGGGCTAGTTAATTATTAAAGAAATAAAAAAAATTAAAAAATATTTTTTACTTATATCAATTAATAACTTTAATTTTTATTTTCTTTTATATTTATTTTATTATAAAAAAAAAAATACCCATATATCCAGGAGTTCCACTTGTATCAGAAGAGTTATCGGGTTTCCAAACTCTAGCTATTCCAAGATCTGTAATTCTTAAATAGCCTGTTATTTTTAGGAAAAAAATTAAAATAAAATAAAAATAATTCCAATTTTTAAGAGAAAATTTGCATCGAAATAGTTTACCTTTATTATCAAATACTAAATTTTCTGGTTTTATATCTCTATGTAAAATTCCATTTGAATGTAAATATTCTAATCCCGCTATAATGCACACAACATAAAATTCTAATTTTAAGATTAAATGATTATTTTAAATAGTAATTGTAGATTATTTTTATAATAATTTAATGTTGTAAAAATATGAATATTTAAGCAATTTATATCAATTACTTGTTTAGGCTTCTGAAAATTTTCTATTTCTACTGATATGGTATCTTAAATCCCCTCCCGATAATAAATCCATAACCAAATATAAATTTTCTCTATCTTAAAAGGCATAAACCATGTTAATGATGAAACTATTAAAAAATGGAATTTTTAAAGATTTTTTGAAAAAAGTTATAGTTTTATTTTTTATTTTTTTTTGTGATATTTTTTTAGAGTTTGGATGATAAAAAACTGTGATATTTTTAATTTTTAAGCAGTCTCAAATTATATTTAATTTTAATTTAAAATTTTTTGCACTAATGAAAAATTACTCATGCCTTAAAGTACTTAGCAACTATCTTTCATTCATTACAGAGTTAACTGATCTTTTTTATATAATCCTTTTTTGAAAATTTTTTTAATGAATATAAATGAATTAATAAAAAAATAATAAAAATATTTATTTTTTCAATTTGTGTTTGTCTGCATACTTTATAAATATTTAAAATAAATTACTTTGCCTTTGACATTTCCTTTAAGGCGAAGAATTATTTTGTCTTTTTGCTTTCTACCTTCCAAACCTTTACAAATAAAAAATTAATAAAAAGAAATTGGGTTTTTTTAAAACAAAATTAAAAATAAATGTAGGGCAGTAAATATTTCGAATTTGTTTTAATTTTGACGCTTTATAAAAAATTACCCTTAAATTTTAATTTTATTACTTTTCCAAATCCTCCTCTACCAATTACATAATGGGGGTACAAATTAGTTAATGACATTGCTTTGTAAAAAAGAAAAAATATTAGAAAAATAATTTTTCATGAATATTGATTATTGCTGAAAAGATCATTTACGAATGGTATTTAATTTAATTTAATATTTAATATTTTTGTGTTTTCAAAAAATTTGCTTGCAATTTAAAAAAAAATAAGGTACATGATTAATCTCCTTATTAAGGTTTACTGGGATGACACCCAATTATATTATTTCCCATCTAAGTGTTTATTTATTTATGGTTTATTTTTTCTTTGGTGTTAAATTAATGTTTCTTTAAGAAATTGTTTTGATTATTTTTATTAATATTATAATTATATAAGAAGGAATATTCATTTCTTTTATTAATAATTATATGTATATATTAAAATTACATATTACAGAAATATTTAATTCATTCGAATAATTTCTGGCTTTTTTATTATTATAATAGTAAAATTACTTTTTAAATAACTATTAATTCAATTAAAGACAATAACAATCCAGTAACATTAAAATTATTAGAAAATATAAAATGTTAACAAATAGCTTATTTTAAATAAAATGAATTTCTGTTTCATAAGAGTTTAAAAGGGGGAATATAAAGTATAAATATATCATCAATTATTAAGATTAATAAATTAGAAATAAATATTATAAGCTTAGATTAATTATAATTTATTTAGTTATTTTAAGGTTAATTATTTAATTAATTAAGTTTTATTACACTATATAAATGGGCGTATAATAAAAATTAATAATAATTATCATTATCGTAAAAAATTAATATAAGTTATAATTGGCAAATTTGAATTTAAAATAATTATGTAAGTTTATAAATTTTTATTAATATATTAAAATTAAATTATATAAAATGCATAAATTTATTTAATAAAAGTGCCAATAATTAGGAAATAATTTTACCATAAAAATATTTCATATAACCTATACATTACAATATTATATTTTATATATAAGCTCATATACAAATTTAAACTTTATAGTATTGAGCTTGAAAATAATAATAAAAAGTTTTTAATATTTAAAATTTTCTTTGAAACTTACTATTATTATATCGATAATATATATGGGCTTTATTTTTTTACATTCTATGATAATAAAAGTAATAATATTAGGCACAAATAACATTAGCTAATTTTTTTGATTTAGAAAGTTTTTATTCAGAAAATAACTATAATTCAAAAAATTAAATTATTACTAGCTTTTAAACAAATACGGAAACTAAATAACAAAAAATTAAATAAAGAAAAATAAATATAGAAATAGTAATTAAAATTGTGGGTGTTTAAGAGATGGCCTAGAACCAATACTAAAAATTTTAATTTCGAATAATTTCAACTTCCTCTGAAGAAACAGAGTACCCTGTTTAAGAATTGATAACTCAGAGTCCGCAGTCAAAAGGTTGGTAATCTGCAAGATTTTGCGATTTTCCTTAGGAAATAACTTTGTAATTTATGCAGCCTATAAATTTAAAGCAAATTCAGTTTTTATCACATCAGAGTAAAATTACCTCTAAGATCGAAATATACGTTTTTTTTCCAGATCCAAGTTTACCTTATTAAAATCAGAACATTAAATATAAAAAATTGGGGTATTTATCTTTAGATTCTAATGAAAGAACTGGGTATCAGGCCAGAGAGTTGAAATCCGTTTATGTTGATGCTCCTTGCTAATTTATGAAATTGTTATTGCATAAACCTCATATTAACAAATATAATTTATTTAATCAGGTAAATATTATCGGAAAAATTGAGAATTTTAATTTAAAAAAAGTGTTTTTTTTATTATTTTACATGCCTATATTTAGATATTTTAATAAAAAATTTGTAGGTTGGTTTGATTGCACTGAGTTGCTTTGGAGAAGATATAAACGCTTAAATAGTTGGAAAGCGTTCTCAATAAGGCTAACATTACAATGAAATTTAATTTGAAACGTAATTTGACCAGTAAACGTTGGAAAGACTAAGAGAACTGGAATAAGCAAAAGCTTATGCACTATAAAATGAAGATTATTAAGATGCAAAAAGAATAAAAGAAACTATCGAAAGGTTTTTTAACATATTTAAGTACTTTACTATTTTTATATATAAATTATTTTTAAATAAGGTTAAAAGTTATAGGAGTTTAATTGAGATAGCTGGATGAAAGAAAATAAATTGCAATTTAAAATGAAGATTATGATAGCGCGAGTATAATAAAGTAAGAAATGAATAGACTTAGAGATGCTATCGCTCCTTTTTAAAGTCAAAATTAAAATTAGCAACATAATAATAGTAATATGATGGGACAATATTAATAATAAGGAGGTAATTATGGCGATTATGGACATCATGACTAGTAAAACCAATATAATATGCAATAATAAATGATGTAATAAGATCCTGGTTATTAGTTTTAAGGACCCTAGGTTTTTAATAATAATTCGTAATAGCAGCAATAATAGTAATAATAAAATTAATGGGGCAATTAATAATAGTAATGGGATTAAGAATAAAATAACAATTAAATGAATCAGTAAAATGAGTAGCAATAATGGGAAATGCAAAATTAAGGACCTCAGTCTTATTAATAAGAATAGGAAATGCCCAATCAATCTATTCATTAAAGCTAGCATCAATCTTAGTAGTAGTTAGGTTAACACTAATATTAATAATAACAATAATAATAGTAATAATAAACTCCTTTTAACGAAAATAGAGACGCACACTAATAAGTTAACCATGACAGTTAAGTTTTACCTGCAAGTATTAAAAAAAAATATATATACTTTATAAATAAATAAAATAACTAGTATATGTATTTAATTTTTATAAAAATTATATTTATTTTTACTAAATTGAATAAAATATAATATTTTATATTAAAAAAATATTTATTTTCATATTATTTTTTATTTTAAAATAAATAAATTACAATTTTTTAATTTATTAATTAATTAATTAATTAGTTAGAAATTAGGGTAAAATGTAAGAAGACGGAGGAATTTAAGATAACAGAGATTCAGAATAGTAGTAAAACGAAGCTGAGCCTTTGAGTGGGTAGTCAATAGGTTTGGCTCAGCCATTGATTCCTAGTTTGGGAGAATCTTTATGTAGAATGATTTTCAGTAAAAATAGGAATTTTAGACTAAAAAGTTTGGAAGATTTAGATGATTTAACAACCAAACTTAGTACTGATCATAATAAATTGGCAACATTTACAGCTATTATTGGAGCGATTTCTAACTTAATTGTTGATAAAAATATTCAAGTAAATTTTAAATTTTATTTGTAAATCATATTTATTTATTTATTTGGATTTTATTAATAAATATATTTAAAATTTAAAATAAAAAGATTGGGTAAAAAGCCATGGTTGTTTTTGAAAGTGCTTGCTTGAATTACAAAGATTCTTTGGGTTCTATGAAGGGGGATTTAAATAACTATATGCATATTATTTTGTCTGCTTTAATCGAAAAAGTAGGAGATAATTAAAAAAGAACGCAAGAAGGCGCTGAATAAGCTCTAAATACTGCGGCAACAACTTAAGTTGTACAATTACACACAATTTTGATGGCTCTAGCAAAAGATTCGAGTATATCTAAAAAATTAGCAAGTTCCATAAAACATATAATTGGAAGGTTAAAATTATTAGACTAATTTGTTTGTGATCCCAACGTTTAATAGCACGATATTCCTTTGGAGCCAATGGTAGAATTGGCCTGCAGACATATTTCTCACCCTAAAGAAGAAGTTAGAAACTATTCTATAGCCTTGCTTACCACCTTGCACGCTTCTTTCGGAGATGGGAAAATTAGACCTTTATTGGGATGTAAAAAATAAAATTTTTAAATAAAATATGTTTAAATAATAAGTATTTATATATTTTTTTAAATAAATTAAATTTTAAAAAATAATTTAATATTTATAGCAATTCCTTAATAATAAATGGAACTTTTAGAAGAGAGTTTTGGGAAAGGATAGTTTTCTAAACCTTAGAAATAATCTTAAGGGGTTAAATCCATGGGAATAGGAAAACAAAGAGGCGGAAATGAAGAATAAAGTACTTAAATTGAAACAAAAATTAATGCAGGAAATAGTGCAAAATAAGGAAGCAAGCCAGTTAAAAAATAACAGTAGTAAAAATAAGCAATTTCCTGTGAATTCTGTGGTGTTTCCAGTCCTGAATTTTCCGATACTAATAAATTAGGTTATTTAAATTAAAAAAATTAAAATTTTAATAAAAATATAAAAATTATTATTTTTAATTAGATATTCATTTGTGGAAAGAATGCCCCATGTTGTTTAACTGCTAATATTGTGCTTAAGTAGTTGAAGTTCAAGCTTTAGGGTACATATATTATTTATATAATATATAATATATATATATTAATTATTTTTCAAATTAGATTAAGTTTAAGTTAATTTTTTAAAATAAATAGATTATAAATTTTTAATTCAAATATTTTTAATAAGATAACATTTGCTTGAAGAATGTGAATACAGAAATTAATTTAGATAATGTAGTAGATGTAAGGAGCCTATTAGTGTTAAAAAATTCGATAAACATATGTAGGAAAAGACTTGTATTCCAGTGAAATCTATAAGTATAGCCAATAGATGTTGTTTATGCCATTAAGATATACCTTAAGGTTAATAGGGCTGGATTTAACACTTGGTTGTTGATGGATGTCCAAATAATGAAAAAACTGCGATTTGATATAAATTATAATTTTATACCATATTATTTATATTATATTAAAAATAGGTATTTTTATAATACTTTAAAATTTAATTAATTAATATAAAAATTTATTTATTTAATATAAAATTTTTGTTTATAGTTAGTTTCTGAGAAAGTAAGTAGTCTATTAGAAAAAATATTATTTTTTATTTTAAGATTAAATATTTATTTTATATTAGAAATTTTTAAATATTATTTGTATTTTGAAATGTATTAGTTTTTAGGTAGATTAATTTAAAGTTTATATAAAGAAAATTTTAATAAAAAAGTAGTGGACGAAGGGACTCGAACCCTCAATCTTTGAAACCGAAAGCCAACGCCTTACCATTAGGCCACGCCCACAAACTTAAATAATTTTTGACTTACAAATGATTAAATTAAGGTTTAAATATACTTACACTTTTATTAAAATTTTTAATTTTGAAATTAAATTTTTTTTTTATTGATTACAAACAGATTTTTCCTTATTTTTTAAAAAAACGTTTAATGAATACCTCCCCAATATAAATTTTAATTATTTTATAAAATATAACAATTAACTGAATTAAATAAATACTTAAATTAGCCTTTTTTAAGACATTATAATTAGATAGATAATTTGAAATTATATTAGTGGTCAATCTAATTATAAATATATCGATATTGAATTTTAAAAAATTACATTAAGAATTTCAATTAGAGATTTATGATTAAAAATTACTTAGAAAACAAAAATTTGAGAGTTTTTTTATGATTTATTTTTAGAAATTAGTAATTTCAAATGTAAATTTAGAAATTGATTTTTTTTATTAGTCCATAATTTTTTATTATAATAACATTTTTATTTTTATTCATTTAATAAAATTAATCTTAAATAAATAATTATTCAGTTGAAATTTAAAATAAAAAATATTTTAGAAATTATTAAAATAAAAGTTACTAGGTTTATTAATTATTAAATAAAATAAAAAAATAAATTATATTAGCAAATAATATTAAAATAAATTTTTATGTCTTATAGCTAAAGTCCTTAGGCCCAGGCATATCCCAAGTAAAATATAATTATAAAATTCTTTAAAATATCAGATAAATTAAATTGATAAAAAAATGAATATATATATATAAATTACTTTACTACATATTTATTTATTTTGATAATCTTAGTAAAATTATTAAAAATTAATTTTTTTTTTATAATAATTAGCTCCGGTAGTTTATAGTAGTAGTAGCCTTTGAGGGAAAATAACTTTATTTAGAATCAGCAAATAATTCATGAACATTAAAGTTCAGTATCTCCTTTAAACTAGCATGGTATTTAAAATAATGCGAATAATTATGTGAGAGACTACATTTAGACTACACAGCCCTATTAAGGCAGTGGATTAGGAGGAATTTCTTCTATAAAAAATGAATTTTCAGGAAATTAAATTAGGGATAAAACAGTAGTAAATAACTTAGATCCTTCTAATCCTAAAGACTTACAACTTAAAAACTACTTGACTGTAAAAAAAAATTAAATAATTCTTTTTATTTAATATAAGAAAAATAATTATTTAATTGTTTGAATATAGTATGTATATTTTTATATTATTTTTAATTATAAAGGGAATGGAAGACAAAGTTTTAGCATAACTTACTTTGATTGATACTTTAACCTTGGAGGTAATAAATAATGATATTTTGGTTTTATAGGAAAATTATAAAGATTATATTTTATAGATTTTATAATTATTTTTAAAATAAAAGAATAGCAAATTAAAAACGGCTTAATCAAGAATGGAAGCAACAAATGATTAATATAAAGACACTTTAAAAAAAATGTACCTCAAAAATCAAGAACAAGAAAAGTTAATAGAAGTACAATTTAAATATATTAATTTGCAATTTTTAGTGGCTAATTATTTTTATTAATATTTTTAAAATTTAGTAAATGAGAAGGGATTATAAAGATAGAGATAGCGACTATGATAAGCTTAATAATTTCAATTAGGAATTAAATGTATATTAATTTATAAAGTTTGTATATTTTGTTTAATTTTAATTTATTATATTATATGATGATAAATTAAATAATATTTAAATTGATAAAAATATATCATTATTTAAAAAAAAGAACGACTTAAAAAATATTTTGGTGGACAGAGAAATTTTGGAGAAAAGATTGGTTGAAGGAGATAAAAAGTATGATTATGACATAAAAAGTTTGACAGCTTAATTGGGAGACAAAAATGAAGAATTAGCAGATATGAAGAAAAAAATCAATTAAGTTTTAGAAATAAAAAGAAGATTAGAAGAAGAAAATGAGACTCTTAAATTTTCTTTGGATAATTAAAGGTAAAAAACTGAGGCTGAGATTCGGGAAAAGCAAATTAAACTGGAATAATTAGAAAGGTAAATTATTCTAAAATTAGTTTTAATTTATTTTTAATTGATTAGTTTTTTTTATTTTTAGAGCCTTTTAGGAAAATATGGAAGTTAAAAATTAGGAAATTTCGGGATATTAAGACAAAATTAGAGAAGCCGAATTAGAAATTAGAAGACTTATGGATTAAAATAAAAATTACGCACACGAACTTACAGTGTTAAGTAAAGATATTAGATATAGAGATTACCAGGTAAATATTAAAATTATAATTAAAATAGAGGTTTATCAGTTTTTGATACATTTATTTTGAAATCGATATTTAATAAAAATTTATTTAAAACTCATAATTTTTATAAATTTTTATTTTAATTTTAAATTGAAAATTAATTTTCATATATAATTCAGAGTAAATAAATGTAAAGATCTCCTAATAAGGGAAGTGGTACTTAATTTAGACAAACTCTGAATTAAAGCAGATAATTTAATAATACACAGGGATTTGGAAGTGGACTGGTTTCAGATGAGGTTTATGAAAATAATAATTAATAGTAATAAAATCCTTTATAACAGCAAGATTATTAGCCTTAAAATTTATAAGAAAATTACGAATATGGATAAGGATAAGGATTTGACGGTAATAGTAATTAATTTGGAGGTTCTAATTTGAATTTTTAAAATACTGGGGGATCATAAATGGCCAGAATGAGTAATAACGGAAATAGAAGCTAAATTTAGACAAAGGGGAAAAGTAATTAAGCAAAAAATAGTTTTTTGGAAAGCATAATGGATTTGGCGGAAAAAAATTAAAATAAGAGATTGAAGTAGTTGCTAATGGATTTGTGGAAAGTAAAATAAATTGCTAGATAAAAAATATTTTTTATATAATTAATATTTTTGGTAATTAATGATAATTTTAAATAAATAATTTATTTTATTTAGAATAAAGCAGAACTAAAAAGAAGAGATAGATAAAATAAAGTATTAGTAAATTTGAAATATGGAGGGCAGGGCGATTAAGGAGGATAGGGATAGGGCTCGTAAATTAAAGGATTTGAATAAATGTCTTAAAAAAACAACGAAGTTTTAATTTAATTTTCATCTTTTGGGGGTAAAATTTAAAAATAAGAATAAAAATAAAAAATAAACTAAAAACTATTTTTTTTACCCTTATTTTTTTTAAGATTCTATCATTGGTATTATGAGTTATACAAGAACTAATATATCTAACTTGGCTTTTGAAATTTTTGGCAAGAGTATTTAACAGGCGAATGACAAACAATTGTAAATAAATTTAATAAGTTAAAATAATTTAGAAAATTTTATTTTAAATTAAAAAATTAATAATTTTGAAGAAATGCTTTGAATTTGTTTATGGCCAATATGTCAGAAATTAAAGATAAATATTGGAAAGGTCTAATTTTAGTTCTAGAAGTTTACTCTAAAATGAGAAGAGTTTTAAAAGACTTGTATAACTATATAAATCATAAACCTTAATATGATGAATTACATTAAAAAGTATAGTTGAGTTTAGGGTAAAAAAAATTATTATTTGGTTTTATATTTTTATTTATTAATTATTTTTTAAATTTTTAAAAAGAAAATTAGATAAAAATTAGGCAGATTTAAGGAATAATTTAAATAAGTATTTGGAAAGCACAATCGCTCACACAATTTAAAAGAAAGCTATAGATAAATTAGATAAAAATAGAGATTTTATTTTTTTGTTTAGATTATTAACTATAAAATACAGAATTAGATATCCTATGAGAGGAAAAGAATTCAAAGTAGATTTAGATTTAGAAATTGCATTAGACCATAAAATTGCTGCTGGTTTAAAAACTTTGTTGGTTCAAAACTGAAAAATTTATTTAATTTAATAATAATTTTTTTTTTTATTTATAATAGAATATAAATTGTACATAGTAAAAAAAAGTTATAAATTAATTTAGATGTTTATTTGAAATTATTTATTTATTTACAAAAATTAATTATTATAAAATAAAATTTTTATGTGCATTTGAAGATATTTTTATATAAATAATTTTTAGAAATTGATAATGATTCATCATAAATTATTTTAAAGTTTAAAAGCAATTAATGACCTTATAACATTTTCAGATTAGTCTAGCGTTTAAATGGATTATATTTAGTTTTTAAAGTCCTATTTTTATAGAGTAAAATTTGAAAATAAAAAAATATAAATTTTTAAAATTTAATTTAATTTTAAATATAAATTATTAGTTAATATCGATAAAAATAAATAAATTACCTCAATTATACTCTTCTATTTAATCGCATCTTTAAATTTTCCCTTTGTATAAAATTAATAAGCCTATTATTCTAAGTGTATGTTTATTTATTTAAAAAATTTATCTATGTATTCTCTTTGCTTTAAAATTTTAATTTTTTCGAAATTTTATTATTAATTTAATTCGTTATAATTATTATCTTATGTCAATTCCATGGAACTAGCATCTTAACCTTATATTTAATTTTATCCCAAATTTTAATTCATTATTGGAGAATTTGAATAACTATAAATAAATTTATATAAATTTTAGTTATTAATATCACTATTTAAGAATAAATAAAATCTTACTTTCCATTTTGAGTTTTCATTTAATTATTTAAGTTTTATTTGTTTATATTAGATTTATTATTTCTGTCTAAATAAGAAGTTGCTTATGGAGAATTACTACTATTATTATTAAATTGACTAATTGTTTGCTTTATATAAAAAAAATATAAATAAAAAAAACTATAAATTTTTATGAAGTGTGAAAATTTAAATGTTTTTTTTTATTTTACTGAGACTCCAAAATCTATTTGTTAATTTTTGAGTATCTTTATATTATTATTATTGTTATTTAGATCGCCTTCTTTTTCTTTTTAAAAATCTTGCTACTACTCTCTTTCGTACTGTTCCATAATTTTGCTAGGGTTTTCTCCTTACCTAATCTGCCTATTAAAGAAATTTATAATAGATTATTGTTTATTTATTTATTTTTTATTTATTTATTTATTTATTTATTTATTT
>LDAU01000029.1:0-74923 GCA_001447515.1 Pseudocohnilembus persalinus
TTTTATTCTATAACTATAAAATAAAAATTTGAATTAAATAATTTGAATGTAATTTAAAAAATAAAAAATTATGATAAAAAAAAAAAATTTTTTTTAAATATTTTTAGCTTAATTTGATTTATAAAATTTGTGATATTTATAACTAATTAAAAAGTTTATTTATATTAACTATACAAATTGATATTACATATTCATAAAAAAAATAGGTAAATTATCTCAGAATTTATTAATATATATTTTTTTTTTATATAAGTAAGTAAATAAATAAACTAATAGATAATATGGAAATATTAAAGGAAAATTAAATGTTTTAAAAAAATGAAAATTTATAAAATTATGAAGGATGTAGTACTTAAAATGAATTAAAAATATTTAGAACAATTGAAGTGATGAATTAGTTTGAAAGCATTTAAGGAGAAGAAATTTTCATTGTTGCATAAATTTTAAAAAAACCTTAATTAAATTAAAAATAAAATTTTAAATACGGCTATATCACTCTTTATAAATAAATTTAAAAAGAATTTCATTATTTTGAGGGTAAAATTTAATTTTTAAATAATAATATAATAGCTTTAAATTAATCTAGGAGAAATTATGAGTTTAAAAAGTTTTAATTAAGATATAACTTGGGATGAATCTTATTATAAAAAAATTTATGAGTCAATCGCTGAAAAAAATGATAGTTATAAGTAATTTTAATAATTTTATAGTAGAAACATGAATTATAATTATATTTTATAATCAAATATAAAGATATAGCTTTTTAGAAAGAGATAATAGTTTAACTATGGAATTATAAATTAATTATTTTAAAAATGGAATACAGTTTCCAATATTTAATATTACACTTAAAAAAAATGAATAACCTTAGCTAAGCTATATGTTTACATAAATGAAAAAAATAACGGAGAAAAAAAATAAAATCGTTAGGTAAAATATATTAAATAAATATACATTTCATTTTATATCATCATTTGTTTTTAATAGTAACTAAAATGAAAAAATTACCTAATTATAAGAAGAAAATAAAAAATTAATTAACTAAATAGATGAATTACTAAAATAAAAGTGTATTGAGGAAGAATAAATGTTAAATAAATTTTGCTTAATATTAAATGAAAAAAAATAGGAAATTAACAGAGGATTATAAAATTTAAAAAAAAATCCTTATTTAACCTAATCTTAAAGTTTTAATATAAATTATTCAAACTAATCATAATAGCAATAAAGTGAAAGTTAAATAAATGATATTAGCACCGTTCCTTAACTATAAGGCACACTATTCTAAGGATCGTAAAATTGTAAAATATCATAAAACCCATCGTAATTATAATAAGAAGCCAGCTTAAATTAATAAAATATACAAGTTATATAATGTAATTCTAAAATTAAAATTATAAACTTTAATTATTTCATTTAAATATAAATATGATATATAAATATATTATGTCCTTTCATAATTTATTAGATAATGAATATCTTGAAAAGGAACATTAAAATTAAAATAAAAATTAATTGAATTATAAAATAAAGTTTTAAAATTCTTAGAGTTTATCCAATAATTAAGAATAAAGTTTAAACTTAGGAAATACTAAAAAATGTTTAAATTAATAATAAATTTTAAAAGAACAATAATAAAATATTGGTAAAATAAAATAATCCATTATAATTGATGTGGAAGATGATGACGATACTAACTAATTAAATACGAATAAATGCATTAAATAAACAGACTTTAATCATAATTTTTAAAAAGATTTAGAATAAACAAAACAGGAAAAGTCATAAAATTTAATTATAACAGAAACTTAGCCAGATTTTTCTAAATAAATTAAAAAATATTCGAAATTTACTCAAGATATTTAATAATAAACAAAAAATATTATAAATGAGACTCATTATAATAGAATAATAAGATATGGTAACTTAACTGAAAAAAACATAGGTAGAAATAAATAAAAATTAAAAGATTCTTAAAGATTAGATCTTTTTTAAATATAAAACAAAAATAATGTAAAAATTGATAGGAAATTGGATAAATAAGAGCGTTCAAGTAGAGAAAATTCAAATTAATAAATTAAAAATGATAACTAATGCTAAAATTTAATTGGAGATGACATTGACTCATTATTTTGAATGATTTTTAATAAATTCTATGATATTAATAATTTGTTATTATATTATATAAAATCAAATTATAATAATTTTATATTATATATTATACTTTTTATTTACTTCTAATATATTCATAGTAATTAATTAAGTTTAATAAAAATAATCACATTATTTTCAATTAAATAAAAAATAAAATTATAATTTTGTTAGATATAAAATATATTAAAAAAAATGGGAAAATAACAGAAAACCAGAAAATTTGCATAAGTTAAACGAATAATTAGTACTAAGGATTAAAGATTGTAAATAACATAGTATTTTATTATATTTTAAGTTTTCAAATTAATGTTTAAAATACTAAAGGCAAAAAAATGACGAACAATCTAAAAAAGATAAAAAAAGATAAGAACTTCTTAAAAAAAAGGATCCAAATGAAATATAAATTAAAGAATTGTAATTTTAATTAAAGTATAATTTAGATATTTAATTCGTTAAGATTTAATTAAATAAACTTTTTCATTAGGCCAAAAGACCCCTCACACATGTTTTTTAAATACAATACAGCTTTAGGGCCTCCTTATAGAATAATTCTAGATACTAATTTCTTAAATTTTTCAATATAAAATAAATTAGATATATTTAAAAGTGCAATGGATTGCTTATTGGGAAAATGTAATATTTATATAATATTAATATATGTAATTTATTAATAAACTTAAATTTAATAATATTAAGGTAATATATTCATACCCGATTGTGTAGTTGCCGAATTAGAAAAATTAGGACATAGATATAGATTAGCATTAAGACTAACAAAAGATCCTAGATTTGAAAGATTAAAATGTGACCATAAAGGAACTTATGCCGATGATTGTTTGGTCAATAGAGTTAAAGCTGTAAAAAAATAAAATTTTTTAATTATTTGGCATTAATTAGTCATAAATAAATTTTATTAAAAATAGTAAAGAGTTTATATTGTAGCAACTTGTGATAAAGATTTAAAAAGAAGAATAAGAAAGATTCCTGGTGTACCAATAATGTATATATAATCTCATAAGTATACGATCGAAAGAATGCCAGAAGCATTTGGTGCTGGAAAATGACATTAAATATTTCTTATAAATATAAATTTTTTATTTTATAAAAAGTACCTATTATTTTATAAAAAATTCCTTTTTATATTTGCTCTATAATTTTAAAACTATTTATATTCTGTAATTAAATAAAATAAATAAGATTTACTATAAAAGTTTATAACAAATTATTCAAATTATTTTATAAACTAAAAATCCTTATTAAAAAATAAATATAATAAATTAATTAAAACAATCATATTAAACATCAATTATTTAGTCAGAGAATTGATCATACATATTTATATTGTTCATTAGGTTTTTAAAAAAGAGGGTTCTATCTATTTTAAAAACAAGTAATAATTAATTATACTAATATATTAAAAATTTTTTTAAAAATTACCATTTTTTGAATCAATTATTTGTACTAAACCATTTTTATAGCCTAAAGCTACATAACATTTTTAATAGTCAATTTAAAACAATTTAAATGAGCTAATTTAGTTTTATATTTTATGATTGTTATTAACATCAGGGCCGTATGATTTTATATGCTCGATGTAGAATTTAAAATAGCTATGCTCTTTTTATTTTAATTGTTACTTCTGTTCTTCTTAATTTTGAACATTTTTTTTTATATAATTAAAATTTTATTTTATTTTATCTACCTTATATATCCAAATTTGTTTTTCATAATTTACTACCAATTACTGCTAATCTATATATTATATACCAATTATTTTCTAATTCTTAACTATATTACTAATATATTAAATAAATTATATTTAGACTTGTGTATCTTTTTTCTAAATAATAAATATTAATTAATAAATAAATATTTATAAAAATTAATATTATAAAAAAATTCCACATTTTATTACTTATTAAGCTTTTATTTTATGGATTTCATCAGTATCTAATTTTTTTATTAAAAATAGTAAGAGTTGGCTTTACTTTGTTAGTACAAATAAAACTTTATCGTCTTTGGAAAAAGAACAATCCAAAATTAAATCACCGTTAATTCTGTTTTTAATAGATCCACCGCCAACTATATTTTTACTACAATCATTTATTATCTTTATTTACTTTTCTGTTTACAATGCTATATCTATTATTTTTCAATATAATTATTTAAAAATAAAATTAAATAATAAAAACTTACAATTTTCCCACAATGGAATTAATTTCAATATACTATCATCAGAAAAAGTTTTTATTTGATTATTTTAAACACATACTTGACTAATATTTTTTTATTATAAATCGATAAAATATATGTTTCCTAAATGAGTTCCTAAAAATAGAATTTTGCTTCTGATACAAATAGTTAAAATTCTCTCAGATATTAATCTTTAAATTAACATCTTATTTATTTTTAATAAAAATGATATATTTTTAAGGATATTAATAAATTAAAATTATAGATATTATAAATACCTTATAAGTTTTCAAATTTTTATCATATTTATAAATACTAAACCCTCCTAAAATTTCACCTTCCAAAATCGACCATACTCTTCCTAATTTTGTATGTGATCTGAAAAATGTCATATATTTATTAAATATTGTAAAATTTAAATAAAAATATTATGTACTGTGGGTTATTAAATGAAACAGCAAGAATGCCTTCTTTGTCGTCATAAAAAGAGGAAAAAATAGATATTTCTTCATAAGAATGAAAAACTCTAGCACTCTCCTAAATATGTTAAATGTTATCTAGAGATAAATTTAAATTCTATTTTCTTTGTTATTAGTTTTATTAATTTTCCAGTATTTATAGATTGAATATTTAATCAGTTATTTGATTACATTCTTTTTTCAACTGGTCTTCAATATCAAACTAAACTTTAAGTTCTTCAAGCTTTTCTTTTGAATATGTATTTTTTAATAAATTTCTAATTTGTCTATTTTCAAAACTTATTTAGTTTAATGCTAATATTTCTTTGATATTAGTTTGTAAAATCACATCATCTCTATTTATAGATTCTTATAATATACCTTCTACTTATTTAACTAATTATTTTATAAACTAATCATCTTCAATATCAATGAACTGTAAGTCAGAATACTAGAAAGCTTATTGTTATTTTATTAAAAGGTTATATAAATAAATTATGAATTACATTCTGCCCTTTAAACATATATATTTAGATCAAATAAAAGATTGATAAATTTTAAAATTTATATTTATGTAATATTCACTAAGTGATCATAATTATTCAATTTAATTTCAGTAGTAAATATAACTTATATATCTGGCTATATTTCAATAATTTCTATTTAAAAATTTAATAAAGATTATAAATATTATTTAAATAATATCTTACGAAATAAATTTTTTCCAACATATTAAAAAGAAAAATCTACGATTTTAATCTTTATATTAGATATATCTATATTAGAACATTATAAATTCATTCAGCCTTTGTCAAATATTTTAATTTTATTTTATTTTTATAATAGAATCTATCAGTGCAGTTATTATAATTGTAATAAATTATAATTAAAGTCATTAATTAATCATAATGATAAGAATATATATTGATTTATATATTAAAAATTAATATACTTTATAAAAGTACAATTTAATTAAATTTATTGAGCTACATAATAAAAGAATGTCAAAAACTGAACAAGCTGATAGAATCAAATTTTTTCATTTATTAATTAAATATTTTTAAATTAAATAATTTAATTTAAATTAATGTATAAAAAGTATCATTTTTCTAAAAAAGAATTTTAATCCAAGTTTGACTCACCATTTTCCACGCTATCAGATATATTGCATACTAACTTCCAATAATGAACATCATTCTACACTTAAAATACTCTAATTTGATTATTGTTATCTGAGCAAGACAATAATGTCCTTTGAAATTTATAAAATATAAATTGTTAATATATTATTTTTTCAATTAAAATATTTAAAATGGAAATTAATTAATATTCGTAAACGTACCCCATAATATTCCATGATACTCTCCAAACTTCTATATCTTTTAAAATTTCTATTGCTTCTATTTCAGGATTACCATCTTGTGATTTTGTAAATTTAATAACTTTTAATCCAAATTTACCACAAATCTATTTAAATTAGTATTATTTTAGATAATACGTATACATAAAAATATTATTACAGCTATTAAATGATAATCTTTTCCATTTTATGCGACCCATGACATATCATTTATACCATCTTTTTCAACACATTTATGATCTTTATCTTCATATATTAATTACCACCCCTAATACATATAAATAAATAATTAATTAAAATTTCTATAAATTTTTATATTCAATTCATAACTTTTTATCATTTTTTGCCTTTCGAAGATTTTATTTGTTTTTTTTTTAAAATCTTTAAAAAATATAGCTTGTATTTTTTTAATAAAATATATATCACTAGTATGCTAATTATATATATATAATTATATATTAATATTAAAATTGTATTAATTTCCTTAATTATTATTGATTTATATGTAGTACACTTAATCATTGAAAAAAATTTTAAATTTTATTTCATAATAGGCTAATATTTCTTCTAGTATTAATTTTTTTTTAATATTTCAAATTTGTATAATGAAAAATATCAAATTACATTTTAACCTCTTTCATAAATGAAAAAATAGCTCGAATTTTCAGGATTTTCATTATTTTAATTTGTCACTAAATCTGTCCTTACTTTTTAATATATATTATTTTAAAAAAGCTAATATAACCAAGATATTTAAATTTATAAAAATTATAAAATTACATGTTTTTGACTACTAAGCTTGATTATTTATTTAAGTATTAAACTGATAATTATATTTTGTACCAACTGCTAGCATCATTGATTCCATCGGACTTTTATTCCATGATATACAATTCACTCCTATATTTGATACTTAAATTTTATTTTCTGTTTGCCATTATTTTAAACTAATATCATTTTCACTTCTATAAATTCTGACTATACCATCTTTAGAAGCTACAGCTAAAACTAATTATCCTATATATAAGATACAACTATTTTATGTTTAAAATTTTTAATAGGAATTTATAAATACCATTTTCTGGGTGCCTTGGTCCAAACTTAACATCCTCAACTGATTCTTTAGCATCATGAAAAGTATATTATTTAATCCACTCTATTTTGGTTTTATTTTCTTTTTTATTAAATTCCTTTTTTTCTTCATATATACATACTGTTTTATCAAAAGAGCACGTGGCAACAATATTTCCAAACTATAATTATTTATAAAAAGATGATTACTTTTAAAATTAAAATAAATCCCCTTAATATATAAATTACTTCAGGTAATGACCATTTAACCTTCCAAATTGGGCCATCTTAAGCTTTAAATTCTGAATGAAATTTAAATTAACCATCAGTATCTTTATTCCATATTTTAACCTAAAAATGTAGTAAAAAATTTTTAATTATTCTAAAAATTCAATTTTGTAAAAAATAAACTAAAATTTAATAAAATCACAAATTTATCTGAAGACGTTGTTGCCATCCTTGTCCCAAAATAATTGAAATTAATATCGTGAATCATATCTTGATGCATTGTAGGCATACTTTAGATTAAATTTTCCATTTACCTATATATCAATAATTTTATTTTATTTGTATTTTTGCTAGTTTTTTTATACAAAAATATTTTATGATAAATTTATAAATACTATAATTATACATATAAATAGTAAATTAATAAAAAAAATAATAATATATTATAAAATTATGGTTTCAATAATTAACAATAATTCACTATTAAATTCATTCTAATTTTTAAGTTAAATTGTTCATTTCTTTCATCCTTTATTCAGAATTATCGATCTTTGTTTATATTTTTGAAATATTTTTAAATAAATCATTCCATTCAACTTCAGTATCATCTTCATATACATCCATAGACTCTTTTTTTTCTTATAAGTCATTTTTAATATATAAGTCAATATCTTTATTTATTTAATTGGCATTTGCATTATATCTAAAAATAATAATATAACATATTTGAAAGTAAAATTTATAAATAAAATTTAATTTACTAATTTTTCTATTCATACTCCATGAACTCTTTTTGAGATTAATTTTTCATTTAAATGTTTAAATTTTTGTCTTATAGAGTTAAAACTGATTACATTTCAACAACATTTTATAATTTTTTGACTTATCTTTTTTTTTAAAATAAATTAAATTGTTTTAATAATATCATTTAAATAAAATTTATACCTATCAAGATGCATTTTCGTCGTCTTATGTTCTTCTTACGATAGAAGGAGCTTTTTTTAAGTTTATTATATATTTTTTTATAATTCTTCTATTATTTTTTCATATTTTTTTTTTAGAGAATTAAATTCCATTAAATATGCATTCTTTTCTTCTGCCATTTTTGTCATTTATTTATCAAAATTTGAGTATTCAGATTTGTAAAACTATAATTATCCTGCTTAAGTTTCAATTAATTATTTATCCTTGGAATTCATATCTTCTAGTTCTTAGACCTTGAGAAAATATTAAATTGCTATAACTGAATAGAAAAATTTTAATTACCCTCTTGCTTTAAGCGAAAACATCTTTTTCTAATTTGATAATTTTAGATACATTTTCTTCATTTTTTAAATAAATTTATTTTTCTAGCTTTTCTTCAAATGTCGCATATAATCTATCATAGGAATCTATTATATAAATTTAAAATAATTTGATTTAAATTTATATATTATTTGTGTAAAATTATTTTAATAACCTTTGGTTTGATTTAATTTTATTTCTAAGCTTTCATTTTTTGCCTTATATTCTTTTAACTGGCTTTTTATCATTTCATTTTCTATAGTTAAAGGCTCCTAAAAATTTAAATTTTTAAATTTATTATTAAAAATGAGAATTTTTCTTAATTATTTAATAAAAGTTATAAATTTTAGGGCTCATCCCTATCTTTAAATTTTGTATATTTATATAATGCCAGTGCAATTATAAGTATTTGCTTAGCTGAATGGGAATACCTCTGATAATTTGGAAAAAACTTTTTAAATTATATTTAAATATTTAAAATTATTTATCAGCAGTTATGTTATATCTTTATATTATGTTAATAATGCTTTTAATAATAAAAGAATAAAGTTTGCAAAACTTTATTTGAAAATTTAATTTAATTTTCATAATTTTTTACTTAATTTTTTTCTATTTTAACTTTCTTTATTATTTCATTTTTTAATTCCTAATCTTTACTATCGCATTTTTTTATCTATACTTATAAGCTATTTTCTTTCTCCTGCAATAATTATTTATATTTTTCTACTTCACTAAGATTTAAAAATATATAAGTTATAAATAGTAGATAAAGAGTATAAATAGTTAGATAAAATTATGTGAAATAAAAATAATATATTTTTATAACCTTTATAGGCTTGCTAATTTTATTTTATGATCATTCATATCATCAGTTAATTATTTATTTTTATTTTAACTTTCAATTTATTATTATCTAATTAAAGTGATTTCTTATTCTTATTAATTATAACTATTTTATATCCTCTCAATTAATATTTGTTTGTCTTCAATAATTTTCTATTTTTAACTCAAATTTTCTTCTAAATTTTCAATTATTCCTTTAAATCTAATATTATCTTATAATAAATTGTTGTTATCATTTTTAATTTAAGTTTATATTTGTTCATTTTTTTATTATTCATAAATAAATTTTCTTTCTAAATGTTCAAAATCTTATAATGCTCTAAAGCTAATCTCTTTTTCCTATGGAATTATAAATATTATATTTTATTATATTCTTATTTTTATATATATAAATACTTTTTGTAATTAAATTTCTGCCTATTATAGTTGCATCATGTAGGTAGTAGCGACTCTTTTTAAAAATATAATAATATTAAACCTATAATTATAAAATAATAATTATAGAAATTTGACTATAAATTTTTATTTTACTACAAATTGTGATTGCTAACAGATTACATTTATGCCAAAAATTCTCCTAGTTATTTTTAATTATTATACTAATTTTATTTCACTTAGTTTGTCTATTTAAAAGCATTCTACTTGTTTTATTTATTTTTTCTAATTTCATTTTCTATTTTATCAAATTCACAATGTTTACTGAACTCCCCGGTAGATTTATTATCAATGCTTTTTTTGTTTGACATCTTGGGCAATTTTTTTATTAATTTTTAAATAAAAATTATTAGAATATTAATTTATTTAATACGTTAAATAGTTCTAATAACTTTCAAACTTAAATTTTATAAATTCTATAATTAATTATTAAAAATATTATGAATTTTAATAATATTTGCATTAAAATATAATTTTTATTACGGTTCTTTTTAAATATAAATTTATATTATAATATATAAAATATAGTAATTTAAATGTAATTATAGATTTTAAATTACCTTTAATATAATTATATAACATTCTAACTTAATATTAAAATAATTGATTAACATTTTATATATATTTTTATTTGAAAAGTTATTTAATAATAAATTAATTTAATGTTATACTAGTATGATAAGTAAGTTCAATTTTATGGACTTTAATTATTATTATTTTTTAAAGGCATAAAACTGCTTTTCTAAACTAGATTATTTTGAGTATCTACAAACCCCTAAACATCATCAGTGGTTAAATCTACCGAATGTCTGTGGCCTCTTGGGACTGGTTAGATTATTTAATCATTTCCTCCTTCGTATTCTTTTTGAATTTCATGCATTATAGAACAACTTTAAAAATCATCAAAATGCTCTTCTCTATTATTTGTTTACCTATCGCTTTAATTTTGAGTTAGAAAATCAATATTAGGTTCATCATCATTAAGGTTCATATTCAACTAACCCAAATTCATTTTGTACAAATTTTTATATAAATTATTGGATTAATCAGGTTCGAAAACATCTCCCATGCCATGTCCTACTGGAAGTAGTAATTCTGGAACATCTTAACTACCATTACGGGCTTATGCTTCAGCTCTATTTATAATTGCGGGTATAGGTAGTTACTGTGGGTTGTTTGTACTATTGCTTAAACTGTTTCCTCTGTTATTTCCGTTTAAAGGAGTTGGATAATTAAACTAATATGATTATATTTCTTCAGCTTTTTAATTTTGTCCTTTATTTATAACGTCATTTATGCTTTTAATATGTTAATGATTTTTTTAAGAACTTTAGAATTTTTGATATATATTCTAATGTTATATTTGTTTTGATTACTATTACTACGAATTTTATTAACTATTCAAATTTAAATTTTGAATCTAACCATCCTCATTTCCTATTTAAGAATTCAATTTTGGAGTCGTCTAGTATTATTATATTTCGTTATTTGGTAATGTCATTGGCTTCGCTGGAGATTCTATCGTAATAAAAATAAATTATTTAGCTATAAAATTATATAAAAAATATAGATACGCGATATTTCAGTATTAAAGTGCGAGTCATCATAATTTTTTTCATTATAACTTTCCATATTTAAATCTACTTAATTTCCTATATTTGTATGACTATTTTGACCTAATGTATTATTGTTAGGTTTTTTTGAATTTTCTCTCTCTTATTTAATAAAGTATTTTTGAGCATGAGATCTAATTTATGCACCGCTTCTTGAACCTACATGTTCTTCTACTTTTTTCCAATTCTAAATTAAATTTAAGACATAAAATAATTATAGATAAATAAAAACTAAAATATAATAAAATACCTTTCCATATAGTTATAAGGCCTCAACAAACCTAGAATGTTCTTCACTAGTCCATCTTCCTTAGTTATTATTGGGATTTGAACTCATAGAATGAACTCTATTTGCATTATTGTTTTCTTCAGTTGCATTATTATTGTGGTGGTTATTATTTTACATCATTTAAACTTAAGAATTTATCATCGAATTATTCATACTTCCATTTTCTTCATATGCATTATTTTAATTATTATAAACTTAATTATTATTATTTTGCTCTACTTTTAGCTGATTAAAATGTCTTCCAGTAGGACTTGACATACTTTTGTATTTTAAAGATTAGGGAATAGTATTTATATCTGATACAGAATGTTATAACTATCTAGGTAACCCTAAGTTTAATTCTTAATTTTGATTATCATGATTTGATGAAAAATAATCGTCATTATTAATGTTATCGTCTTAAAATAAGTGATGCCTATTTTCTTTATAAAATAAATAATAAAATATATTTTAATTAAAAAATGTTGTAAAAATTAACAATCTAACACAATTCGATTAATTAAGTAACTCTTTAAAAAATATATAAAATTTACCATCTTATTCATTTTATAGACTATTAAGAAATTCATTTCTAGCATATTTGGCTTCAGAATTAGGTTAATTTAAATTTTATATAGAATTAATATCTTATTACAATGAAGCTGATAATGGCGAAGATCCTTCTTTTTTTATTTTCTTCTTTTTGCGTTTTTCCTATAAAATTTTTTTGATTTGTATAAGTTAAATTATTTTATTAATTTACCTTTTCTAAATCCGTAGAAATATCAATTTAACTTTTTCTTTTAATCTAAAGAAATATTAAAATTATTTTAAATAATTTAAAATAGTTATTTACATTCATTTCACATCCTTGATTTTATACATTTTTTTCTTAATTTAAATCTTATTTTTATAAATTCATTTGTTCTACATTTTTAGCATTTTAATTATTTAATTATTACTAGTTACTAACTATATAGTTATTATAGGGTATAAATTTTTTTTATTCATAACAATCTATTAGCCACTACGGGTCCAAAATATGCATATTAGATTCTTTTGCTTTATTAAACTAATAGTTTGAACCATCTATAATTAAAAATCACTAAATTTTTAATATAAATATATCAACTAAAAATATAAATTTTTAAACCTTTCCACAAACAAACATTGCATTTCTTATTAATTTTATTTTCGCTGCTTCCCCCTAATTCTAAAATTTTTTATTGTAAACTATCATAATATTCTCTTTATTATTCATCGATAGCAATACATATTTTCTAGAATTAAAATATTAAAGAAGCTATTTAAATACTTATTAATATAAATTTACTATATTTTATAATGGTTTCTGTTAATATGCTCCATGGTTTTAATCTATACTATTTTTTATTTAAATGCTATCTTTATGGCTTTAACTTAATTCATTATTTTTTTCAAAGCTTTAATTCATAATTTCATTATTTATGTTACTATTAAAGTTATCCCCCTAATTTTAAAAGGATCTTTAAAAGTTATTTGACTATACATTATCCTACAAATGTTATTAATTAATATTATCTATTATAATTTTTTTATAATAAAATTTACTTAATAGAAATTTTAATTTTGATGACTATTATTAAAATCAAATTCATTATCTTCACTTAATTATCTCGAACTATTTCTCATTGACATATAAGCTATATTTGTTTAAAATAAAACCATTTAATTTCTTTTAATAGATATATAATAGTTTTCAAAAAATAAATCTTAATATCTATTTTTAAATTCTAAAGCAATATGATTTTGTTTATATTTAATAAATTTTAATTGATTTATTTAGCTATAGATAAAATGTTGCGTTAATTTATATTTTTTATATAATAAAAGCATTTCTAGTAAGTAGTTTATTATATATATATTTACATATATTAAATTTTTTGCCAATAAAAACGTTATAAACCCATTTTTAATTTACTCCAACTAATAATTAGTACGAAAAAACTATAAAAAAAATATATTAATTTACCATTTTACTATATTTGTGCTTCTTCGATATTATGCTAAATTGATTCAATATTATTCATTTTTATATTTGTGTTTTTATAATTTTTAAGAAATATTTCAAAGTTAAACTTAACTAAAAATTATATGGCTATTTAATTGTTATATATTATTTATTTATTTTTGTTTTTAATTTTTTATTTAGTATTGTTGTTTTCCTTCTTTTTAATAATAATTAAAAAATGAGAGCACTTACCTATTTAATATTATTTTTAATACTTTATTTGATGATTGCGTGTTTTAATTAGCTAAAATTCAGCCATAAAGTTTCTCAAAATAAAGGCAATTAATTAAATTTAGTTAATAAACAATAGAAAATACCATAAATTCTATGAAATATTTTTTTTGTAAAACTCAAGTTTAATACATTCAAAATATATATAAAATATATCTATTTATACATTAATATTTACTTTTTAATAAAAAAATATTATTAGAATTTCATGATTTAAGTATGATTTTTTAAAATAGATGAAAATTTTATAAATAAACAGAATTTATGTATATTTTATATGTGGTTGATTCCACACTATTTCATATATTTATTAAGATTCATAATATATAATACCAACAAATACTTGTTAGCTTTTAAAAATACTAATCATAAATCATATTAAATAATATGTAGTATTTAAATTAATTTAAATATATTTGTAATAATTCAATTTAAAAATAATTTATTTAATTTATTTTTTTTATAAGATTTTGTATTTAATTTTAATTTAAATAGATAATTTCAATTTAAATAGATAATCACAAAATTTAAAATTTTATTTATGGTAATCATTGTATATAAAATAATAAAAAATATTATATTCGAACTTAATGCCAGTTACTTATATGTTTAATTATATATTAAATTCTTTTTTAAAGTTGAATGGAAAAAAGAAATTTTGTTACTTTAGTTTATTTAAAGATTTAATCTGGGTTCACGAATCCGATCCTAGATAAAAAACTGAATAGGTAAATCTTTAAATAGTTTTTTTTATTATTTTTTATTTTATTTTTATTTTTACTTTTCGTTAATTAATAATTAATTAATTAATTCAATAATTTGAATTATAAATTAATAATTTAAAAATTTATCAAATATATATATATATTAAAATAATATAATATAATAAGGACGTTGAATACACTTTTATCAATTTAAATTTTTAAAATTATAAAAAAATAATTAATATATTATGTTAATAGAAATGCTCAAGCTCATATAAATGCAATAAAATTTTTTGTCTAAATTAAAACCAAATTGAAATAGTTTTAGGTATTACAAGTTTAAAACAAAATAAATTACTGTTGCTTTTATTTATTTATTTATTTATTTATTTATTTATTTATTTGTGATAAAACTGTAATCTTTAATATCTTATTTATTGTATTTCTTTTATTTATATCTATGTTAAATTTTTTCTTGTTAACCTCTTTTCATAACCTATGAAAGATATATATTATATATATTTCAATTTAAAGTAAATTTATATAATTAAAAAATAGTGTTTTTTCTTCTTTAATTTAACAACTTTATTTTTTATGAAATATTTTAATTAAGTATAAAAGAATTTTACTAATGGGTATTCGTCAAATAAAACTTCAATATTCTAATTGATTTTAGTTTAATATATTTCATATATTTACTATAAATAAAAAATGTAATTTGAGTTTAATATAATTTAGTTGTGATTGGATTGAGATTTTATAAATAATTTAATATTATTTTTATTTATAGAATAATTTAAATTATTTAAATTCATTATTCATCTTATTCAGTAGTGTTTAGCTATAATTATAATTAATTTTAATTTTCTTCAGTTGTTAATCTAAATTCTAAATCCTCTTCTGTTACATCAGTTTTCAAACGGTTGCTTAATTATTAATTAAATCCTTCCTCATATTTTATTAATTTAATTTCCTATTAAAGACTCTTATTTTAATATGAATCATAATTTTCTTCATTACAAATTTCTTCATCAGATTAATCAAATAAGTTTAATTATTTTATTTAATTTTTATGTTATTCCTACTTATTATTTTAATTTTTGTTACTCTTATTGTTTTCTATCTGAACTTCAAATTCTATTTATTTTGGTTCATTTTATTAAGAAGATATCCCCTCGCAAGATATTTCATTTTTTTTTTTTATATTCATAATTTCATCTTACCTTTAACTTTTTTCATTTTGCTAAATTTAAGCATAGATATCATTCTTTTATTTATTAAATTATGATATACTATCAATAACATCTTTATTTTATTTTTTTTCTTCTCTAAGTATTTATAAATTTTAAATTTCTTTACTATAAAGCTCAATGTCATCAATTATTTAAAAATTTTTATTTTTATAATCTGTGTTATAGCTAAATTAGAGTTGATTTATATTTTATTTATTATCTTAATTTAAAAATTAGTTTTAATTTAATGATTAATTAATATAAATTTTTTAATAATATATTTCATAAAGAATTTTTTAAATCTAAATATTTATTAAATTTTCTTAAATTGTTTGTAATATTATATCTATAAGATATTATATATACTTTTCTTATTATCTATAGTTCTAATTACCTTTTTGTTCACTCTAATTTATTGAATAATAATTTAATTATAGTATTATAACAATTTTTAAAATAATTTACATCTAACGTATATTAGGTTTCATTTGGTAGAATATTAATAGTTTAGCCTTAAAAATTTTAATTTTTATAGCTTTCTTTAATATGACATATAACCACTACAATTACGCTAACAGTGCATATTAAAAACACAATACCATATATTTTAATTTCGTTTTTTTAAAATTATAAATCTAGAATTAATATCTTGATATTTGAGTTATTTTTCTAAATTTATTTTTCAGGTATTAAGGCCAATCTAAAATGATATAATAAAATCAAAACTTTAAATTAATGATGAATTATTTATAAATTTTTACCCAATTCTTTAATTATCAATATCAAATAAAGTATAATACTATTAAAGGAATATTTGACCTAATATTATATCAGAATTTTTAGATTTATTAATACTAAAACTTAATTAGCATTGCGTATTTGAAATATTATCCTAACATTTATTTATATATTATTTTGGAGATATTATAAATTATGTATTTTTTGAATTTATAATTAATTTAGGGTATATATTTGTATCCTCTTAGTAGCAAACCAACTTAGTATTAAATAAAATTAGTTATGATTTAAAATATAAATATTTTAATAAAATACCTAATTAAAATAATTATATTATTATAATTCACATTATATATAATATTTATCTCTAAATATGTCTATAATCTAAATAATATCCTCCTTTTTAAAATATATTTAATTTAATTTTGTATCTAATGATCCAATTCTAATCTTCTAAAATTTCTCATTATTCTGTTCTACAAAATAATTAATTTTTTAATATATATTAAATAAATAATTGTAATTTATAGATATAGATTTTAAAATTTTTAATCATTTTTTTTATTTTAATAATAAAATTACCTATTATGTAGTTATTTATTTGAAAAAAACTAGTTGTTATATATTAAAAAATTATTTTTATATTGTAAAAATTTTATAGAAATAAAAGTATTAAAATTATATTTTCCATTCAACTTATATAAATATTGAATTTTGCAATTATATATTTATTAGTTAATTTAAGAAACAATAATTCTAGTGAAACAAAATTTTTTTATTTTTAAACATTTTTAGCCTAGTATTTTATTAAGTTTGTTTAAATAAACATTAATATATTTACACTTTTTAATATTTTTTTTAATTGATATTCCTATCTACTTAAGGCTTATTAATTTAATCTGCATATGTTTAAAATACAACTTATCAGAAAACCGAATAGGTTAATATATTAAGTTTTTAAAAATGAATATTTTATTTTTATTTGTTCTTTACCTTCATACTGAGAAT
Source organism: Pseudocohnilembus persalinus (assembly GCA_001447515.1). Taxonomy (NCBI): domain Eukaryota; phylum Ciliophora; class Oligohymenophorea; order Philasterida; family Pseudocohnilembidae; genus Pseudocohnilembus; species Pseudocohnilembus persalinus. The sequence continues at coordinate 17,871 of LDAU01000029.1, forward strand.
ATTATTTTGTTATTTCATGATTATCAAATTAAATTGAATCAACTTATATACTCCAAAAAGGAGTTTGCTTAGATTCTTATTGCAAAACTTCGATCAGTTTAATATAAATGATATCTCCTTGTACATAATTATGATCTATATTCCCAAATTATAGAAAACCATTTTAGCAAGACTTATATATTCATTAATACAATATATATTTATAAATTATTAAAATTTTTTTATACCTTGCTTGATAGGTATATCGAATATAATGATTAAGTTATAAAGCTTTATTTTTAAAACATCAAAGATAATTGATGTATACTCAATACCCCCTACATAAATGTTTATTATTAGTCTGGTTTTTAGCTTAAATTTTACTATGAATGGCTAATTTATAAAAGTATAATAATATTAAATTTTTGATATTATATTTTATTTTTATACGTAAAACCTTTTTAACTATAACTTATAAAGCTAATTTCTGTTACTATAAATATCTCAAAGTCTACTAAAGTATATTAAATATTTCTACCCTAAAATCTAATTTCCTCTTAAAATCTATTACCTTTTAACAACAAATTTTCATATACTAAATATTCTTCTCCATTTTCACTAACTTTTTAACAACTATTTGATATTTTACAATCTATTCCTCCTTTAAATCCTATATAAGTTTATTAATTTCAACTTTAATTTATATTTTTACCATAATCTTAGCAATTTTCACAATCTATTGATGGAATCCATGTTAAACTATGTGATATTATATATTGATTTTCATTATAAAAATAGTTTTTAAAGGTCTGATTGTTATAAATATTGCCTTCATACAGTTAGTTATCTAATTCAAACTTAAAAATTTTAGAAGAACCCAATTAAGCATCTACTAAAAAATTTTAATCCATCGTATTTAATAATGGTATGCTAATAAATGCCTATTCTTAATCTAAAAATTAATTAAATTAATTAATTAAAATATATTTAAAGATGTTATTAAATTATGTGTTACTTTAAGTTTTTATTTAATCAATTTTTAATAAGCATATAGTATTTTAAAGGAGAATTAAGAAAATAATGGAAAGTAAAATATATTTTGATAAGTTTTTCTTCGTAATCATATAATTTACTTTATTTTGATATAATAATTTTTGAAAATAAAATAAATTAACCAATTAAATAATTAGAAATTATATTTTTATTAATCAACAACAAATTTTGCTTTTATTTTTATATAATGAATCCTTAATATAGTAATTTTATTAAATTTACATAAATTTATTTAATTGGAATATTAGAAATAAAAAAATTATTTATATTTGCCATTTTATTGTTAAAAATATAAAATGCTGTCTTTAAAGATTTATTAGTTTATCACAATTTTGATGCTTGGAGGTGCAATAATGAACTCATTTTAAAAATACGAATAATATTACCCCATGTTAGTAAAAAAATATATTAATAATTATTTATTTAAAAATATATTTTTTTATTAATTAATTTAAATAAGATTGACTTGATTGAGCAAAAAATAAATTATTTGATCCTAATTAACTTTTTGTTAATGATATATCTTACCATTTAGTTAAACTACAATTTATTTATTTTTGGATAATTTACCGAGGGAGAAAAAATGGTATACATTTAATTTCATATATACCTATATATTTCAAGTAATAAATATAAATTTGCTAATTATAATTAGTTTGTCATAGATAGACTTAAAAGAAAAGTAATCGAGCTAGTATTTTTGGTTATAATTTTTAGAGAAAATTACAATTTCAGTACTTTTTTTTTTGGTAATATTTTTAGGATATTTTAATTAAATTCAGTCTTATTCAAATTTTTATAAATATTATTTAAACACTTTTAAGTCATGTTTGTGGCACTTATTGCTCTTTAAGTTAATCATTGGTTTATTAATAGAAGGGTGAACTCGGTAATAAAAAATATATGATAAATAAAAATAAATTTATTTACTTAATTTTATATTATATAAAAACAGGTTATAAATTAAGCAGGGCAAATAAACTATACAGGAATTATAAAATTAATGATATGCTTCATAAATTTATTTATTGTAGATATTTTGGTTTTCATTTACATTAAAGAATCAGGGTACACCTATTCTATTTTTTTTATATGGATAAATTTTATATTTCATTTTAATTTAAACTTAGATCAAGGATTTTGAATAATGCTTTTATTCCGTATCTTTTTTTAGTTGAAATATTTAAATCTGTAATATAAATAAAATTTAGATCATACGTTAAATAATAAAAATCATATAAATATATTTTAATAGTTTATTATGACTTTTAACTACTTTTTGAAGTTTTGGGTATTTTTGTCAGAAATTTTTACATTATAACATATTGAAAATAGATAAATGATATTCTCTATTATGGATTTAGTTTCATAAGGTAAAATCATTTAGATTCTTATAAATTAATTTATCTAATTGAATTTTTATATAGTATTAAGAATTGGAACAAGATGTTATTTTATGTTGTACTTGTAAAAATTGATTGGATTATAAATAAATTTAATTTTTGATATAATAGTAGATTTCATAGTTTTGATTAGGATTATAAGGAATTTTAGAAAAGCCTTTAAACTTGTCAAATAGTTAAAATAGTAATTTAAAATAATTTTTATAATTTTTTTTAAAAATATTTATATTCAGATTAGAAGATGCTACTCCAGAATAGATTTAAAATACAGATACTATATGCCTAATATGCTAAGATGACATGGATACGGGAAAAATAATAAATTGCGGGTATTTCAAAATTATGTATAGAAAATAATTTTATTAATTTATTTTCAAATTTTATTAGTCATATATTCCACTAATAATGCTTAAGTATGTGGATATAAAAAGCTGTTAATCAAATTTGCCCCAAATGTAAAAGATAAATAAACTTAGACGAATTAGTTAGCTAAATTTAGTAAAAAAAAAACAATATAGACATTAATTTAAAGTTAGAATAGTTGAGATTAGACAGTATGGATAACAAAATAATACTGGTTGGAAAATAAGATTAAGGTATAATTTAAGTTTTGGAGCAAAAATAATTTAAAGAATAATTTAATGTTTAAAATATTTTGAATAAAAATGAAAGCATAAAATTTAATGATTCAAAATTATAATAATATATAAAAGCGATGTCATCTTTCTTAAAAAAAATAGATACAAATTTTTAAGGTATTACAATTTTATAACAAGACTTCGATAGCGTAGAGAGTATATTACATTCATGTAAATATTTTCCAATTTTTGATTTATAAAAAAAGTATAATTATTTTATCTAGAAAAATAAATTGGATCTCTTCCATATGGTTTGGCTCAGGAGATCTAATACAGTTATAGTAGATAAGAATATGAAAACAGATTAAATTTAGAAAACTTTTATAAACTGTATAAGGTATTAAAATCGAATAGCCACTTAACAAAGTTATTATTTAATGAAAATAAAATATTTACTGAAAATGATTGAAAATTTACCTATACTTTTTGAAATATATTATAATTATAAAAGTATTAATTAGATGAGGTTTAATTAGATAATATTTAATTTTATCATAAAATATATTTTAATTAATTAAATATATTAGAAATAATTAAAAAATAAATTAAACCAGAAATTAAATATTAAATTTTTTAAAATAAATTTGTACTAACACATGGAAAAAGATTTTGAGTAGTAAAAACCTAAAAGAAAAACTTGCTATTACGAGCTATTGGAAGTTGATAGAAAGGCAACATAAGATGAAATAAAATCAGTATCATTATATTTTTAATTATAATATTCTGTTAATTAATATTAATAATTTTATATAAGTCTTATAAAAAAATGGCTTTGAGGTTGCATCCGGATAAAAATAGGGATAATCCTGATGCAAAAGAAATTTTTTAGCGTAAAATTTAAAGACTATAAATTGAATTAAAATTAAATTAAATTATAAATTTAAGAATTAAGCGAAGCTTATGCAACCTTATCTGATCCTAATGAAAGAACTTGGTACGATCATAATAGAGAAAGGATTTTGAGAGATAAAAGTAACATGACTTAAGAAGATTTGGAAAACGAAGTAAATTGCTTATAAAATAATATAAAATTTTAATTAAAATTATAAATAAGATTATATTTTTAATATTGTCTTAAAATTAAAGGCATTTGGATTTAATATATTTGAGTTTTTGGAATCTTCATGCTATGAAGGTAAAGTTAAAAAGGTTTATATATACTTAAATAAAATAAAAAATAATAAAAACATTAATAATAGGTTATGATGATAGCGAAAATGGATTTTATACAGTTTACAGAAATGTGTAAATAAATTTTTTTATAAAATTAATTTCAGTAAATAAAAATATATTTCAAAATTATAAATACCTAGTTTTGAGAAGATTAAATATGAAGAAGAAATGGCATACTAATTTAAAGACGAATTGGATGAGGCTGTGGGTGAATTCATTAAAATGCCAGGATTTGGAAATTAACAAACAGGAAACGAAAAAGTTATAGAATTTTACAATTCATGGGCAAGTTTTATCACTTATAAATCTTTTAGTTATGCTGACGCTTATGATACAAGAGATGGTAATAATAGATGGGTTAGAAGATAAATTGAAAAAGAGAATAAAAAGGTAATATTTAAAGATACTTTACCTTTTAAAATTAGCAAAATATTTTTAATTCACCCATCATTTATTTTAAATAGGAAAGAAAGAGAGAGAAAAAAGAATATTTAATAACGATAAAGAAACTAGTTGAGTTTGTAAAGAGAAAAGATCCAAGATGGAAAGATATTTTAAAATAATAATAGGTATAATTAATATAAATTATAAAAAAATTATAATTTAATATAAAACATATAGGAAGAAGAAATTAGAAAAGAAAAGGAAAGGAAACATTAAGAGTAAATTGCCAAAGAAAAAAGAAAATAATAGTTGAAACGAGCGGCAGAAGAAGAATTAAAAAGATGGGAAGAACTAGACAAAGAAAAGGAAAAATATTTAAAAGAAGAACAAATTTTAGAATAAGAGTAATGGTTTTAAAATTGTATAAATTAATTATTAATTTATAAAATTTATTAGAAAAGTAAAAAAAGAATACGAGGAAGAAGAGTTCATATGTGAAATTTGCGAAAAAGGGTTTAAAACTCTTAATTAATTTAAAAATCATAAAAATAGCAAAATGCACAAAAATAATATTAAAGAACTCCTTAAAGAAGTTGCAACTGAAGAAGAAAGAGAAATGTTAAAAAACTATGACGGTAAACGAAAAAATTAAAATTATAATGATGAGGATATTGAAAACTAACAAACACAAGAAAAAGACAATATTTAAAGATTTGATTAAGATGAAATAAATAGTGACGATGATAAAAAATAAGATTAAAATGAAATGAATTAGAATTAGAATTAAAAGGAAAAAAATATCCCTGCTAAAAAAAACAAAAGACTATAAAAGCAATAAAAGCAATTTTAATAAATGGCTCAATAAGATGAATCATATATAATTTAATAATAAAAAGAGCCTATTTAGAAAACTCCTTTAACAAAAAAATAAAAAAAGTAACTTCAATAATAATAGTAAATTCTTAAATAGCAAGAATATTTAGCTGAATAAGCTAAATAAAAGATGAAGGATATGTAAGACTAAGAATAAAAAACAAACAATGTACAAAATAAAAACAAATATAAATAAAACAAAAGTTCAGATTCTGATTCAAGTTCTAGTTCTGATTCTGATTCTTAGTCTAGTTAGAGTGAAGATGATAGTAGTAGTAGTGATGAAAGCGAAGAATTTGACATGGGTGATTTAATTAAAAATAAAAAAAAATAAGATTTTAATCCTATAATTGGAAATAATTTAAATAAGTAAAGTCAAAACGATACATAAATCAAATTGGAAACAGAATAAGTTTCAAAGAATGGATAAGAAAATATAAAATTGGAATAAAATAGTAATTAAAACACAGAAACACATTAAATTTCTCAAGATAATTAAAACTCTAATGAGACTGATGATTCAGAGGAATTTTTTAGTAAACACAAATCGAAAAGAAGAAACTAAAAGGAAAAAGAGAAATAATAAAATAAAATGAAAAATTAATATTAGTAAAAAGTTAATAAAGTTAAATAGGAGTAAGCAAAAGAATCGGGTAGCCTAAGATGCAAATTATGTGAAAAAGACTTTGATACTAGAAATAAACTATTTTAACATATAAAAGAAACTGGACATGCTGCACTTAAATGAAATGATGAACAACTAATTATAAAATAATTGAATAACCTTTTATATTTAAAGAAAGTTTTTCTATCAAACTGTAGTTTTAATTAATTTGAATATAAATATATATATATAATTATCTACCAAGTGACGTCGCAGTCGCTAATTAAATTAATCCCACAGAATTTTGTAATATATACAAAATCTATCTACTAAGATTCTAAAATATTTTATTCCATACTAATATATATTTGAATTGTTAACTATAATTTATATTATAAATAATCTAATTTAGAATATATTAAGTTGTAAAATATTTTAAGTAAAAAATATTGTAAATATAATTATATGCTAACCATTTATAAATAATAATCTATAAAATCTAAGATTAGGTATTGATATAAAGAATCTTCATCAAGTTCAATTATTTAATTATTGAATATTACGTAAAATTTAATTCACATAAAATTCCATTATCAGATTTTTTTATTTAAATAGGAAATAAAGTTGTAAATAAAAATAAAATTTAAAACAAAATAGATAAATAAAATAAAATAAAAAACATAAATAGATACATATATAAAATGATAAACTGTAATATAAAAAAAAAGTTAAATCTAATAAAGAGCATTTTTTAGAATAAGTAAAAATTAAATTTCTGTTCTGCACCTATTAAAAATACTCACTCGTATGCTTGTGGTCTAGGTAAAGAACCTCTGATATACAAAACAATTGGAGAAGCCTTATATGATGCAGCTGAAAAATACCCTGATAATATTGCAGTAATTTCGGAGCATCAAGGTACCAAATTGACCTACCAAGAACTTCTCTTTAAGGTAAATACTATATTTTTAATTTTCAACATCTATTTATTTATTGAAAACTTTAATATTAAAAGGCAGAATAAATTGCTGCCACACTGCACAAATTAGGGTGTAAAAAGCAAGATAGAATAGGAATATTTAGTCCAAATTACTAAGAATGGATAGTAAAAATTGTAGATATTTAAAATAAATAAATTTCTAATTACTTAATTGAATTTAGATAACTCAGTACGCTGCTTCTTTGGGAGATTTCATATTGGTCAATATAAATCCTGCTTATTAAGTAAAATAATTTATTATTTAAGTTTCAGTATTGATAAATTCCTTATATAGACACATGAACTGGAATTCTGTTTGAATAAAGTTAATATAAAATGCCTTATAATGTCAAACAAATTTAAAAAAAGCAATTACATTGAATAGATTTACAGTATAGCTCCTGAATTAAAATTCAACCCTTCCCCTGGTAGACTTAAATTAAAAAAGTAAAATAAAGTTTTAAATTATAATATTATTATTTTTTATTTTTACTAATCATAGATTGCCAGATTTATAGTTTGTTATCAGATTGGATGATGAGAAATCCCCAGGATTTTTAAATTTTAATGACCTATACAGTATTTCTTCTAATAAAGAAGTTGACTTTATTAGAGATTTAAATTCTAGTAATAAAATAGACCCTGACGACGCAACAAATATTTAATTCACATCAGGTACGACTGGCCTTCCTAAAGGAGCTACATTAACTCATTTTAATATTTTAAACAATGGTAAAATGGTAGGGGATAATCAAAATTTATAGTAATATGTAATTAAAACCAAATTTCATATACAAATAAAAAATAATTTTTAATTTACACTTATAAAATTTTTAATTATTATATCAAATTTAAATTCAGGATTAAATTGTAATTCCTGTTCCATTATATCATTGTTTTGGAATGGTGATGGGAAATTTAGCGGCATTAACTAGAGGTGCAAGTGTTATATACCCAAATGATGGGTTTTCAGCATAAAAAACATTAGAATGCATTACAAAATATAAAGCATCTGCCTTATATGGTGTTCCAACGTAAAAATAAAATTTAATAATTATCTTTAACTGAAATTTTTTTAAAAAAGAATGTTTCACGAATTTTTTAAAGAGTATGATAAAAATAACAAAAAATACGATATAAATAGTTTAAGAACTGGTATAATGGCTGGATCTTTATGTCCTGAAGTTTTAATGAAAAGAGTAATAAACGAGTTTCATATGAAAGATGTGACAATTTGTTACGGAATGACAGAGACAAGTCCAGTAAGTTTTTAAACTCATCCAAGTGACACTTTTGAGCAGAAAACATCTACTGTAGGAACAATTTTACCATATATTGAAGCTAAAATTGTTGATGAATCTGGAAGAATGTAGCCGTAAATTTTTTTTCTAAATCAAATTATTTTAAAATTTTAAAAAACTAATCACACAGTTAGCGTATTACTTTTTATAAAAATAAAAATTATTTTTGCATGAATTTATTTGATATTATTATCAGGCTATACGCTAATATATACTATTTAGTAATATTGAAGCTATATGCTGATTAACAATAACTTTAATAAATAAAATTAAAATAGTATATTTGAAATATTTAAAAATTTAGGCTTAATGCGCCAGGTGAATTATGGGTAAGAGGATATAGTGTTATGTCTAGATATTTTAATGATGATGAAAAAACAATAACCACTAAAACAAAGGAAGGGTAAATTAAAATTAAATAAATTTAAATATATATAATTATAATGTTTAAATTAAAAGTTGGCTAAAAACAGGTGATATAGCTACCTTAGATAAATAAGGTTATTTAAAAATAACTGGTAGAATAAAAGATATGATAATCAGGTAATATTAATTTATTCTTAGCTAATATTTAATTTTAAATTATTAAAGAGGAGGAGAAAATATATATCCTAGAGAAATAGAAGAATTTTTAACAGAAATGCCAGAAATATAACAAGCTTCTATAGTTGGAGTTCCAGATTAAAAATTTGGAGAAGAGGTATTTTATTTTTTATAAATTAATTAATTATTAACATCAATATAAAATAACTAGACTTTTGCGTGTATTATATTAACTGAAGGTGTCAATAATTTTGACATTTAATAAGTATATAAATTCTGTAAAGGAAAAATTGCTCACTATAAAATACCCAAATATGTTAAAGTTGTCGAATAATATCCTCTTACTGTAACTGGGAAGGTAATATTCTTTTATAAATATATATAAAATAGAATTATTTTTTTTATTTTTTTCTATAGATTTAGAAATACATATTATAAGATGATTTAAAAAAAGAATTAGATGATAATGAATAAAATTTTAAAAAATACTTAATTAGATCTTATTGATACCCAAATTTATAAATATAATATTATAATTAACTTATAAGTCTTTTGAAATTTTTTTTCATTAGGCAAAAGTGAATTATATTAATTACTTATTAATTTCGAACATATATATGAAATTTTACTAATAAATTCTGTTTAAATCATTATAAAGACAAAATGATTAAAAAATAAATTAAATATTAGAATAAATAAAGTTTAATATACAAAAAAATAAAAAAATAAATGGGAGAGGAGTAAGAGGAGTTAATTGAAATTGATCCAAATTAAAAAATTTCCATTAAAATTTTTGAAAAACTAAATTATCAGTTTTAAATAAAAAATTTGTAAAAATATTTTTAATTAAATTTACTAACCAGTGTTCTAATATTTATAAATAATAATTTATTCTAGGACATTACATAGAATTGCATTTAAGATTTTTTGTTCAGTTCCAGAAATAATGATAATAGATACATATTCCGGCATAATTGAGGTGAAAAGAAAATTATTTAAAAAAATATATATAGAATACAAATATAAATTGAAGAAATTTTTTTTAACAGGCACTGGATGAATAAATAATATAATTTAAATTGTAATACTTCCAAGATTAAAATTTAAATATGTACTTAGATGAGTGCATATATATAATTTAATACGATTTAGATTAGGTTGACGAAGATAAATTAAATGATTAATCTACATTTGAGGTATTTTTTTAATTTTTAATTTTTAAGAAGAGTGTCATATAAAACGTATTTTGTTTTAATTTTAGTCACCTTTATTTTTAGCTAATAGAAAAGTATAGATTTCATATAAAATATCATAAATTATAAACAACATATTAAAAATAGTTATAAAAAGTGTAGAAATAATTCTACCAATTATATAAATATTAAAAAAAAAAAAATTATTGTATAAACTTCTTTTTAGCAAATAATTTTTAAATAAAATATACAAAATTAATGGAAATAATTGAGAATTGATTTTGACAACTTTAATTTTTAATTTAATTTTTTATATAAATAAAATTAATTTAGGACCAAATATAATATTTTGAATAAATTGATCCTAAGTAATTATCAGTTTCTAAATTAGACCTATATATGGACACATAATATTATAGTTAGTTTTTATAAAAAGAAAGAATTGGTGAAATTATTCAAAATGGAAATAAAGACGAGATACAATAGAGTGGCAGTATAGTAATCGTAGAATAACCTTTGTAGGAATAATATGAATTTAAAAATTATTAAATATCTTCATAATTACAAGTAATATTTTTATTATTTTATAGAGGTTTGTTTATATATATATTTAAAATAGAATGGAATCCCTAGAAGTTAATTTGAAAACCTATTAAATTTTGAAAAAAATACTAGAGCATCTTATTAATAAAATAATAATAAAGCTTTAATATCTTTTGAGAAAAAAATTGTAAAATAATTAATTTAACAAATTTAATAATTATTTATAATTGTTAATTTGATAATAGGACTTACATCAAAAATTAATAATAGAATAAATAAATGGAAAAAATTATTTTTTAACCATTGGGAAGGTATAATTCAATAATTTTCAATTGTTATCAATTATTTATTTTAATATTCTTTTTAATAGATACCCAATTTTTTTAAAGTTCAACTACTTAAAGATACAAAATATTAATAAACTCTGGTTTTAAAGTTAGGGGTTGCTTATATGAGCTCAATTTAATCCAATTAAAATTTTACGAGATAAAGTTAATATCAAAATGATTAATAGTAAAACTAAAATGATAATTTAAATTAAAGTATGCTAGACTAAATACAAAACTTGGTAATAGATGAAGATGATTGTTCAGATTAAAATGAGGATTTTAATTTTAATGAAAAATAATTAGAAAAATAAGAAAATGAATAAGTGAAAGATAAAAAAGATTCCAAAGAAGACATTAGAAAATTAAAAATATATAAACAAAGCAATGATGATTTAAATTATATGATTGTTTCCGAAGAATAACTTAAATAAAATTAAAAAGAATAGTTAATAGAACATTTCGAATAAAATAGCAATTTATAGCCTAAAATTAAATAAACTGACAAAAATTAAAAGGAAAGAAATTAAACCATGTACTAAAGAAATAATACAACTGGGAATTTTGTTAGTGCTGACCCTACAAGAACTACATCACAAAAATTTGAAACAAATAAATAATAATCTGTATACTAAAGGGAATAACTAGAAAGTATATCTTAGCTTAAATATATGTATAACGATGATGAATCTTCTAGTTCAGACGATGAACTAAGTAAATAAAAATTCAAGTAAACTAATATTCTTTTACTATTAAATTATTTTTCCCTAATATATTTATATTATTAATTATATTATAGATCCCATACTCTGACTTTGAATACAATAGAAGATTTATGTAGTAAATTTGAAAAATTTAAAAAAGATAATGAGGAAAAATCAGTAGAAAAATTTAATGAATTAGATATAAATCCTAATTCAAATCAGTCATTTTCTGTGGTTAGATTTTCTTAAATTTCTAACGATGGATAATTTATTTTAATAGTAAATTCTGAAAAAATGTAAATAATCTACTTTATTTTATTAAACAATTTTTACTAGTTACTATTATTTTTTAATTTAGGATCAATATTTATGATACAAAATCAAGTAAATTATTAAAGGAATTTAATTAATTTAGAGGCAAAGGATAAAAAAATTAAATAATATTCGTTTACCCCTTTAAAAAATTGTAAATAAAATCATTTTTTCCAAATTTAAATGGATGATTAAATTTTTTAATTCTAGTGATTTCTTGATTTTTATGTCTGATTCTTCTTGTCATATAATTTCTTGTCAGTAGTTAAAAATTGTCCAATCAATGGTTACTAAAAGAAACCAAATTCATTCAGCTGCAACAGATCAGTATTTTATTTACCATATTTATATATATATAGATTTAAAAATATAGTAAAGTATTGTTAAATTTATAGATTGACAGGTTTAATTGCTGTTGGGGGAATAAATTAAAGCTTGTTGAAGAGACTAGGGAAATAAACTAAAAGACGAAATATAAAATTATACCATGTTTCCTAAGACAACTTTAAACTTGTTTCTAGAACAGTAACATATTATAAACTAAAATAATTACAAATAATTAGTTAAAATATATTATTTATACAAGCCACTTCCTAAATAAGATAAAACTATAAAACATTTGGAATTTTTAAATAACGTACAATAAATAGACATTAATGAAAATCCCAATTCCGATATTAAATACAAATCAAGATTATGTGCTATATTAGAGGTAAATAATAAATTAAAAAGCACAATATTTATTAGTTTTTATTTATATAAATAGGGTGACTTTAGACAAGAAAGTAACAAGCTTTATTTAATCGATATTAATCTTTTAAAAACTAATAAGGTTAAAACATAGATAGTTTTATAAGCAAATTTAACTGAAGTGGGAATTCATTAAATAAATTAACTATTTTTTTCTAATTTTTATTAAAAGTTGATTATTCTTCCACCATTTAAAAATTCAATATTCATATTAGATAATGAATTTGGAGAGTAAAAATTAAAATATAGTATTTTTAATATGTTAATATTTGTTTATATTTTTTATATTCTTACTATTTTAGAGATAATATTAATTGCAATTAAATGAAACTGGTAATGGAAGGACAATAAATACTTAAAATTGCTCAGTCGCATCACAATAAAGATCATTTATTTATCTTACTAAAAAAATACTTTATTGTAAAAAAAAAATATATATTAAATTTAAATATTACTTAAATAATTTTACTAACAATACTATTGTAGATTTGGAATTTGAAGACAAAAGAAGTTATTCGTTAATCAAAATTTTTTTCAGCTCAAGCAGTAGACCTATATTTACCAAAGCAAAATGACATAGCTTTAATTATCACTGAAGATATGAAATTCGAAATATTTTTACTTTGAGAATTTTTATACTATATTAATTTTAAAATAAGCTTAGCTTAGCTTGGCTTGAATTTTATTTTTTGTTCTATATTATGAAGTTATTAATAGTATATAATATCAACTTATAAAGACATGGATATCCTAACTTTTATATAAAATTTACAATTACCGAAATAATTTAATTTTTGTAGAAATCTTGCAATTTTAAATTTTTAAAAATAAAGTCTTTTATGAGAGTATTTATTTAAAATTAGACATTTAAGAAATGGTTTTTCTTATATTTTAGAAAATAGTAGATTGATATCCCTTATTTTTATTTGATTAATTAAAAGATAATAGAAATTTCTTTAATTTGTTAAAGACTATTAATATATCTAAATAATATAAATATAATAAATATATTAAACTTAACGAAAACTATAAGTTTTATATATGTGTTTAAAATATTGTTTATAAAAAAGAAATCAGTTTTCATCTTAAGCGGTATCTTCGATCCATCTAACTCTTTTACCATCGGCCCATTCTCCTTATTTTTCTTTTCCTTATGTATTGATATACATACCTTCTCCATGTCTATGGAAAAAAAAAAAAATTAAGTATATATTATTTTTTAAATAGTTATTTTGGTTAATTTTTTACTATTTTCCATTGAGCCATTATCCTTTATATTTTCTGCCATCAGGCCATTCGAATTCACCGTAACCGTGTTTTTTATCTTCAACATAGTTTCCACTATATTTTCTGCCATCAGGCCATCTGAATTCTCCTTTTCCGTCCATTTTATTGTTTTTCCATTCACCAGTATAAGTTCTTCCGTCAGCCCAGGTGTAGACTCCTCTTCCATGAATGTTATTATTTTAGAATTCTCCTTCGTATTAAGATCCATCAGTCCAGAAAAATTTTCCTTGACCTTATTTTTTTCCTTGAACATATTGTCCCTAATATTTGGCACCATCTACATATTTTATAATAGAAATATAAGTATTAAGTAAAAATTGTTTAAAAAATTAATTTGAAATTAAATGTTTAGTTACCAGGCCATATTTCTTCTCCTTGACCTTCTTATTTATCATCTTTCCATTCACCAATATATTTAGCTCCATCAGCATGAGTATAAGTTCCTTTACCGTGGGCTTTATCATTTTACCATTCTCCTTCATAAACATCAGCATCGGAGTGAATCAATCTGCCTTTTCCGTGGGCCATATTGTTTTTCCAGTATCCTTCATATACAGATCCATCTTTCCATAATTACTAAAAAAATTATAAATTATTAATTAGAATTTTATAAACTTTTTATAATAATATTGTTTGGGAGTTGCCCAAAAAAACTAAAGACTTTTAACAAAATATTTATTTGATCCGATTAATTAAGAAAAAATAAAAAAAATAAGCGATATTTAATTTATAAAAATTATTTAATTAAGTTTATTACTTTTCCTTTTCCATGTCTTAATCCATATTTCCATTACCCAATATAAACAGATCCATTTTCTAATTCGTGAGGTCCTAAAGTTCCGGCTTCATCATCTTCGTATTCGGCAGCATCGTAAACAAAAGGGCCTAATCTTTCAATTTATAATTTAGTTAAAGCATTGGTGAAATCAGGTTCTTAGTCGATAGGTTCCTATTAATAAAATAAATTGATAAGTAAAGCTTTTAATAAACAAAATAAACCGTCATTTTATTTTTAAAAAATTTATAATTATTAATTAATTTTTTATAATTACGGCGAACTTGGGTTCAGGATTATGAGATTTAGTGGCATCAGGAGCAGCTCCTTCAACTTTTTGTTCTAATTATTAGTAAAATTATTTTATTTATTGTAAAAATAATTAATAAAAATTGTTTTAATCATAAGATATTTATATAGTCTACAGTCTCAAAAATTTATTTTAATTCAAAGAAATTATTAAAAAAAAACTGATTTTCTATTATAAAACTAATATAAAACAATAATTAATATAGATAATAAGCAAAATTTTGTACATGCATTTCTATCATATTAATTATCGACTTTGTCTGTAACATTTCCTGATAAAGGATCCTATTAAGGATTTGAACTACAACAACCCATTTATTTATTTAGATTTTTTTTTTTTTATTTTAATTATTTATTTTTATTTATTTTATTTTATTAATCAAAATGCACTAATGATTTATTTATATGTATGTTGAACTCTTTTAAAAACTCTTTATATTAATTATTAAATAATTATTATTTAAATTATTTTATTTTATCTTAAGAAATGTAGTAAATCCTCTCAAAAATAATTGAAATTTGTAAATGATTATTAAATTAATATGCTCAAATTGTTCAACCTTTTTATTTATTTATTATAACATTATGAAATAAATTTATATTTTAATAATTATTACTAATTATAAAATATTAAAAATATGTTGATATTTTTCTTTCTGCCAAAAAGCATTAAAACTAAATTCTTAATCGTGGAATAAAAATTTAAATTTACTAATCAAGTATAATTTTTTTTATATTCTTTAAAGTTTTTTGGCCAAAATTTAAAAGATACTATATTTATACAAAAATAATTTTTAAAAACTCAATTTATTTATTATAAAATTTAATCAAAAACATTATTTTGTTATTAGTTTTGTGGAATACTTCTAGCGATATATGTTTTTATTTAAAAATTAGATTAAATATTAAAACTTAAAATTTTTATAATGATTGTACATTTTGTATATATATAATGAAATTTTATTAAAATGTGATTCGTTTCTCTAATTTTTAAATTCTAAAACATAAAACAAAAAAATAAAAACAAAATTAATAAAAATAAAATTGTTAAAATATAATTTTCAAAAATATATAAATCATAATATAAGGAATAAATATTTTTAAATTCGTGTGTAATGATAAAATTAATATAAAAAAATAAAAGCCAGCTAAGTTACAATTTTTATTATATATTCATAAATTTTACAATTATATTCATTATTATGATTAATTTAATTTTTCGTAGAATAACATATAAGCGCACGCACTACGATGATTACTTCCAAAAAAATCTCTTATATCTCTTTCGTTATAATTCTAAATAAAAAATTTAATTATTTTGTGCATAAAATAAATTATTTAACATCTTACTATTATAGTTTCATCATCAAAAAGATACCATAAATTTTTAATTTTTATTATGGAAACATAATGACCATATTATTCTCCTTAACCTAAATGAATAACTATTCCATAAAGCTAATACATTTATTCTTACCTATCTTCTCTGTCGTTCTTATTAAAGATTTAAAAGGTTAGAACTTTTTAAAATATCTAAAAAACATATATATTTAAAAATACCGGTTTTAATTTGATTTCAAAAGGAAATGCAACTTTAGTATTAACTTTTATCATTCTTTTATAATTTTCATCATATTTGAACCTCTTAAGGTGGATTATTAGTGTTTTTGGGAATTCTTCTATTAAATACTTTTTGGTAGCGTCTTATAAATCCTAAAAAAATATATTAAATTTTAAATTTCATTTATTTTTATTATAAAAATCCGATATTCAATTAAAATCAATTTTAAAAAATGATATTACCTCACATTTATCGCACCTAAATTAATCTTTTCCGTTGAGGATTTCAGGTTGGCTCATTTATTATAAACAATATGTTAAAGAGGTATTACTTTATAAATCGACGCTAAGGTCGAAAAATGGTTCTTTTCTTTCTGTTACATTCTTACATTTTTAACACTCAGTTCTACTAATAGCCTAATTTTTTGTTAAATAGAATTCAAAAATTTTACTTGAATATATAATAGTTTTTATTAAAATTTTTTATTAACAATATTTTTACTTTTCCCTAAAATATTTCTTATAACCAATTTGTAGGGTTCAAATTAGGATTTGGAACGTCTTCCTTATTTTTATACTTATTTTTTTTCTCTTTTTTTAAAACATCATCAATTTCATTTAAATACCAATTCAAGAATTCATGACAATCTTAATGATAATCTCCTTTGAACATATCATTTTTCTACATTTTTTAAAAATTAATTATAAATTGTTAATTTTAAAATTACCTTTCGAACATATGACATTAGTTTTTTTGTTGATAAACAACCAGTTTTTTTTTTAAATCCATTCAGTTGTTAAAATAAGTCTTACAATATTATAACAGGGTTTTCTTTCTATTTAAAAAATCATTGTTTATTAAATTGTTTAAAATGGTCAGTTGATATTATATTACTACACCATCGACAGATTTAGCTTTTAAAACCTTTTCTCTAAATTGTTCACAATAAAACATACATTATATAGTAGCATTTGCATAACAAATATTTCCCCTCTATAAAAATATAAGAAAATTTTAGTATTATAATTACAATATATATAATTAAAGATAACATTTACATTTTCAAAGCCAACAAATTTAATCCCATCTGGAAAATTGTTTCCTAGAATAAATTTATAATTTTAAATGTAAATAAATAATAAAGTCAAATTAAAAAGTCAATTTAATATTTTTAAATAATGGTAATACCTAATGTTCTTTCTAATTATTAATTTGTTGAAGATTAAATACCACCCATTTTTTAATTTTTGCTATATTCTATTTTGATAAATGGTTCACAAATATTATTTTAAATATAAAAAAAATTAATATTTTTATTTTTATGAATAAAATATAAATTTTCTACAAAATTATTAATGGAATTAATTAGATTATCAAAGAATTCCTATTCTTGTATCAATTTTTTAAATAAAGTTTAAAAATAACAATATTAAAAAAAAAAAATTTAAAAATGATGTTCTATGATTCTGATATTTAATCTGATAATCCAGAGGATTTTGAATCGGATAATGAGGTCCCATAGGATTAAGTCAAAGACGAGAAACTTATTACAAAGGATTAACTAACAAGAGTTCATAAATAGATCTTTAAAGTAAAAATATATTTATTGTTTATCAAATAAAATTATTCTATCATTATTTATTTAATATTTTTAAGGTCGGAAGAGGTATAAATAAACCGGCAAAATATGATGATTTAATAGTAAGAGCATAAAAATTAACGGAAAATCCTGATGGAAAAATTTCAGACAGCATATAATACATTTAAAATACTAAATAATATTAGGTTGTTTTAGGTAATATAATATATTTTTTAATCAATTATTTTCTTAAATAGCACTTTAATTTTTTGTTGGTTTATATTTTTTAAAATAAAATTATATTGAAAGGAATGAACTCATACCCTGAGTGGTGGGAACTTGTTGTAGAAAGCATGAAATAGGGAGAAGTTTCCAACATTAAAATTGAACATTTGAAGTTTGATAAAAATGATATGAAAGTTCTAGATTATGAAGAATATTGGCTTTTTGAACTTATATCTTGGACCACAATTATAGACTTAAATATGGATAAATAATGGTTTAAATATATAACTTAAAAAGGTTAGGGATAAGATAAACCAGAAAAGCACGATGAGTTATAATGTAAAAATCATAAAAAAATTATTTTTTCTATAATTATTTTTTTATATAAATAGTTAGCTATTCCTTATATCATGGAAAAGAAAAAAATAAACAACTAATAGCAGAATAAGCAATGTCGTAAGAACCAGTTCCTATGTAAGATTTAGTAGATGGAGAAAAATAATTACCATAAACTGTATGGAAAATAATGAGAACTATGAAAAAGGGCGAAAAAGTTATTTGTAAATTTCATTTAGAATAGTTTAAAAAATTAGAAAAATAGTACTTTAAATAAATATATGATTCATTAAAGTAAAAATAAGTTTTTTAAAGTATATAAATTAAGATTAAAATCGTTTTATATAATTCCTCTAAAAATAAAGTAGTGTATATTGGTCTCAAATATTCACTTATTATTATAAAAATTGCATAATAATTGAAATTATACATTTATTAAATAAAAAAATAATAGTAATATATAAATTTTGGTAAATTTAAAAAATCTATTTTTAACGTATCATTTTTAAATTAAAATAAATTTTTAATTTTAAAAATATAGCATCGAATAAAGTAAAATCAATTTGTAATAAAAGGATACAAATTAGAATGAGAATGAAAAAAAATAGGAATATATTAAAAGTGATTCATAAGATAGTTTAGAAAACCAATAAAATTAAATTATAAGATTAAAGTAAGATCCTATAGAAGAAGTTTTGGGCGATTTTTTGATTGCTGAAATAGAAATTTAAGAATTAGTAAAAGTAGATGATTTATTTGGAGATGGATCAGCTTTAAAAAGAAGAATTTATAAAGGAAAAAATTCTTCAAAAGTGGAAAAAATATCTTTAATGAAATTTGAAATAGAAATATATGTAGATAAATAAAAAATCTACTCAAGTGTTTATAAAAATATGGATTTAAAAGATAAAGAAAAAGTTACCTATTGGGTAATTATTTTATACCATTATAAGATTTTAGTTTTATATTTATAAATTATTATCATATTTAATAATTTAGGAATACCATTTAGATGATTTCAAACTTTCAAAATTATTGAAACACTCTCTTAGAAGAATGAAAAAGGGTGAAGTAATAAAAAATCATTAAAGATATCAGTTTTAAAATAATTTATTATTATCTTATTCATTAATAAAAATAGGTATCAAATATTTACTGCTACAATTCGGATGGTTTGATAAAAAATGGTAGAGACTTTGAAATAATTAAAGAAAAGTGTGGTGATGTTCCTAAAAATATAATATACATTTTGAAATGTATCGACTATACAGAAGGAAGAAATAATTTTAATATGACTATTGACGAAAAAATATCTCATTCAGTAAGAAAAAAATAGGTAGGTGTTACTTTAATAAAAGAATATAAAAATTATAAAAAAGCTTTAAAGTATTTTGAGGCTATAAATGCTTATTTTGAATATGGAACTTTCTATGAAGAGGATAAAAAAGCAATATACGAGGTAAATTAAATTTATAATTATTAACCTTTTAATATTAATTTATAGTCAATATTTTTGATATATTTATTATTATAAGCACAAACTCTCAGCTTTATTAAATTCCGGTTTATGTTACTAAAACCTTGGGTAGTGGGACAAATTGCTTATAGTTTCAGATAAAATCTTTGATATATGTCAAAACCACCCCAAAGCTGCTTATAGAAAAGCCCTAGGTTATTTTATAATTATTTTGTTTAATTTTATGAATTTTTATTAATTATTTAATTTTAGCTTTAAAAAATCTTGAAAAATATGAATAAAGTAGATAATTTTTAGAAAATTATTTAGAATAGAATAAAGGTTAAATAGAACATGATTTATTAACATAATTGGAAAAGTTATTTATTGATGTACAAAATAGTGAGAAGAAGTATAAGCAAAAATAAAAAAAAATGTTTTAAAATATGTTTAATTAGTGATCAAATTATTTTTTATTGTATCGGTTTTTTTATATTTATTTAATGAATTGTAAATTCCTATGTTATTTGTAGAATTTTTATATTTAATCATGACTAATTTATTAATATATCAAAAATACTATTTTATAAAATATTAATTCCATATTTCTTTAAATTATATAATCTAACATAAAATGTCTAAGGTCAATAAAGTTATAGATTTCAAAACACAATAATAAATATTCTATAAACATAAAGGAAATACAGTTGTAAATAAATAGGAAGATAGAATTGAAGGATTTACAGGAGATTATTTTTCATTTTTACATAATGATTTTCCTAGTTTAATTAGATTCTCAAACTTATTATTTCCTTCAATTAGTTCAGCCTTTTAGGTAAAGAAGTTCAAATTATTTATTGTATAAGTATTTATAAAGAAAACATTTGAAGATATTTGAAAAAAGCAAATAAAAAACTTGTTTTATATCTAAATAGGAAAAAATAAATAATATTTGAATTTTCATTATATATAAATATTTTTTTAACAGATAATGAATCTAATAAATGTTTTATAAATACAATAAGGCAGCTAGATCATAAAGTTAAGAAGAAAGAGAAGCAATTGCATCAGTTGATAGTCCTGAAGTAATTTTTAATAATCAAAAAATAACGATATAAAATAGTTTTTGTTTAATTTTTAATTTAGGAACTTTGGGACTTAGCAGTAAAAATTGAAGATCCAGAAGATTGGGAATAGAGAAAATTAAAGGTAATGGAATCTTTACTGAGGTAATAATATTTTATTTTTAAAGAAAATTAAACTCAAATATTAATTTAATTTGTAAATATTTATATAAAGAGACAAATTTCGAAGAAACAAGGATCTCAAAGAAAGGTTAATGGAAACTGGAAATAGATAATTGATTAATACGTACGATGAAGAAACCGAATCAAATTTATACTGGGGCCATATAAATGGAAAGGGTTAAAATCATTTGGGTAAATTACTAGAAAATATAAGAAACGACATTTAAAGAGGGTTGGATTTGCATAAATGGATTTTCTTTACCTTTTCTTTAGAGAGAGACCTCAATCTTGTTCCATTAATTAAATTAAATGTCTTCAAAGATGGTAAGAATTGATAAATTAAATTATATATTAATAAGTAATTTTAAAATTAAAAGGTAAGTAAATAGAAACCTTGAATTTGGAAAAAAAAAATTTCTTTATATTTGGAACTTAAAAAACAAATGATGTTATTTTAGCTCACCCTATGATATCAAGATAACATGCTTGCATATTATGTGACAACGAATAAAACATTAAATTGATTGATTTGGGAAGTAAAGGAGGTACTTATTTAAATGATGAATTAATTGAAGAATATACTGGCGTTGATTTAGAATTTGATGACGTTATATCTTTTTCAGTTTCTACAAGAAAATATTACGTAAAATAAATAATAAAATTTATTAAAAATAAATATAAATTTTTAAAAAAAGGTAGAAATTGATTATACATAAGTTTATAATAGTCTTATGAAGTAAGAAAGAGATTTAAAAAGAGAATTGATGCTTTTAGAAAAATTGGACAACCCAAACATTTCAAAAGTAAATAAAAATCCTTTTTATTAATACAACCCTTTTGATTTTTTATATAAATTTTTTTTTAATCAAACCCATATAATATATGGGTTTGATTAAATAATAAACAAGCAAAAAATTACATAAAAACAAAGTAAAAAAATATTAATGATTATTTTTTTTTTTGGGTTTGATTAATTAATCAATTCGGGTTTGATTACAATAAAAATTTGGTAAAAAAAACAAAAGAATAGTAATTCTCAAAATATTGAAACACATATTATAATTCATTAAAAATCCCTATTTGTTCATAATCATTTTTCAATATAATTTATTAATTTAATCACTCAAGGCTGAGTTAAGAGAAGTATTAGGATTTTCAGTTGAGGATACTATATATGTAGGGAATTTACCATTTTCAGCAAGTATTTCAGATATTAAAGACCACTTTAAATAATATGGATCTGTTAAAAAAGTTAAATTTTTGGAAAATTCTATAGGTAAAAGTAAAGGAGTAGCTCTTGTAACCTATAAAACTCCTTAGTAAGCCAAGACAGCACTTCTAAAAGTAAACTTTAAAAAATTTTTAAATCAAAAATCTAAAAAAAAGAATATTATCTTTTTAAAAATAGGCAGTACATTCCGAAATGGGAGGGAGAAAATTGAGAGTTTCAATGTAATAAATCAACATAATTTTATATTATATAAAAAAATTTTAATAATATAATATTTTGGTAATTTAGAATGGATAAAATAAAAATGGCTGAAGTTTTAGAGGAAAAGAATGAAAAAGAAATTGAAGATTCATTTTAAAGAAGAAGAGCAGACTATCTCAGGTCATAGTCGCCATATAAAAGGACAAATAAAGAAAAGGAAGATAGAGCTTATGAAAGGGAAAGAGAAAGAGAAAGGGATAAAGATAGAGAAAGAAGAAATAGAAAATATAGATCAAGATCAAGATCTAACAACAAAAAGTCAAAAAAGTCTAAAAAATCTAAAGAAACATCTAAAAAAGATCAAGATTGACATTTGTGAAAAATTTTTAGTAATTTAAATTTAAATTGGATATTTTATATTTAATATATTAATCATAAATATCCATTTATAGTATAAATTTTAAATAGTTATCAATTATTTAAAAAATCTCCTTATTTAACGATTTTATTAATTTCTGTTGGCAATTTTTTTTCTATTTCATCTTTAAGAAATTGGACAAATAAATGTTAGTTTTAAACTGAAAGTAGTTACCTTTTATTTAATTTTAAATTAAAATATTATAGAGTAAAATTTTACATTATAAATAGGTTTTATAAGTTATTTTTACCCAGCACTTATATCTTTTGATTTAAAATATGAATAAATTTTATTTAGTAATTCAGCTGTTATTTAAACTTATTAATCGTGAAATAATTTTAAAATATTTGCAATGTAAGCCATTGTTTCTCTTTCTTGTTTACTATAAGGTTTTTTTTACATTTAAATTTCTTCTTTAATTATCTAATGTCTTTCAACATTACTTAACCATATCATTCCATTATGAGAAAATATCATGTTAACCTAATAAAATAAAATATTAATTTAAATTATTTTTATCTTATATATTACCCCGCAATCTAATTAGATGAAATGATGTTTCTATCTTTTAATCAATTTATTGTGCACTTAAACAAGCATTCCATTTTCTAACTTTATTTAAAAATAAATTAATTGAAATTTAAAAATATATAATTTAATTATGAACCCTTCCATATTTTAGACTTCTAGTGTGTAAGTTAATTGATTTATCTTAATTAAAAGAGTGAACTTCTGCACAAGCTAAATCATTTTCCGATAAAATTTACCTCATATTCAATTCATCTTATTCTGTTTTTATTCTCTGTTATTTATAAAATAACAATAAAAAGCTTCTATAAAAAATTAATTATTTCTTACTTATTCTGGCAAATAAGTTGAGTTTAAGTTTAACTAAGCTGTAGATGATGAATTTATATCTATTCTCCATCTTTTTGTTGCCAACTATAAAAATTAAAGTTAATTTTATATTTATTAAAAGAACTATAAAGATTTATTGGTAACTTTTTTACTTCTGTTACTCTACCTACAACAATATCTCCTACCTATGGAGTATAATTACTTTTCAAAGGATTCACTATTATCAATCTAATGTATACAAATAAATATCAGCTAAGTAAGATGATTTAAATATATTAATAATAAAAATTACTTATTAGTTTTTTCTACTGTTCCAACCAATGAAGAATAAATTTTCCCTTATTCCCTAAATGTTCCGTGTCCGCTAAAATAATAAAACATTTTTTAGAAATATACTAACTTAATTAAAAATCTATTTTACTCCATGTATTCTTATTCACTCGTAATTAAATCTCCTGGTAAAACTATATTTACATTTTCATAGTCCCCCAAGATAAATTAATCAAAATTAATTAATTCTTGAATATTTTATTATGTAGACTCAATCATTATTTTATTTTTTTTATGTTGAAATATTATTTTAATATTAATAAAAATATAAATATAACCCAATACTATAATAGTAAAAAAAAGAAAACATAAAAATTATATATAGATAATTTAATAAATGCAAAAATTTTTTAATATATTTTTATCAATATATAATTCTAATTTTAATGATAATATTAAATTTCTAATAATTTTTAAAAAAATTTTTTAATACATTTCAAAAATCGAAATATTATTAAATTTTTAATTCTTACAAAAATCTATTTTTTATCAATTTTTAATAATTTTATAATAAAATAAAATAAACTAAGGTTTAAAATTTTTTAAAATCATCAATAACGAATAAAATAGCATGAAAATAGGTTAATTTATCAACAATTCTATCAAAAATTATGGTCATCATTAAGAATTTTTCAAATGGGTAGTGGACAGTCCAGATTAATGTAGATTGTATTAGCCTATAGAAATAAAAGATGCCTTGAAAAATTTATATAAAAATAATGAAAGTTTAGGATTATATGCTTAAAAAGATATAAAAGAAAAATCTGACATTTTAATGGTGTCAACATAAAAATGTATAACTGGTCTTGAACTTGTTGGCTCTGATAGGTAAAACTAACCGTTTATTAAATATATATCTAAATAGCATTTATAATATATTTTAAAATATTTAAAATTTTTAAATTTAAAGAATGAAATCATTTGAAATTAATAACGTTGTAAATAAAGTGGCATCAAAATATTATGAAAATAATTTGAGTTAATTACATTATACCACTAATTTATTAAAAATTGTAGTTTAGTTATTTGTACATTAATAAGATAAAGGTATGTAATTATATCCTTACTCAAGCTATTTATAAACAAAATAATAATACAATCCTATGTACTGGGATAAAAAAGTTTTATCTGGTAAAAATTAATTTTTGAATTAATATGCACAAATTAATATAGGTGTTTTAAGTAAATATATATAAATGTAATTTTTATTAAGGTGTATATGATAGTCACCTTGCTTCATTGATAGCTTCAACAAAAAATCATTTAGAAAATATATATAAAGATTTACAAGAGGAAAAACTATTCGGAATTGATTATCAATATTTTATGTAGCTTATGTCTATAGCAAGGTCTATGAATTAAAATTTTATTCCAGAAGACCCTAAAAACTTTGATTTAAATTCAGTAGTTATTATGTAAAAATAAAATTAATTTAAACTTATTATATAGTAAAAGTTTATATTTGTAGGTGCCCATTAATAGACATGGTAAACCACGAATTCAAACCTAATTGCAAGATAGAAGGAAGGTACTATTAACATGAGTCAGACAGTTATGTGGTACTAAGATCAATAAGAGACATAAAATAAGGAGAACAATTAACTATAAACTATGGAAACTTTCATAACTATGATTTTTTAATGAGATATGGATTCGCTAGTATTAACAATAAATTTAACGAAATGCCCATATCTTTAGATTTTTCTGATTTTTTAGAATACACTGGATAGTAAATTATAATAAAAATTACTTATTATTAATATGATAAATAACTTTATTTAATTTTTAGATTATTTGAATTCAAATAAAAAATGTTTAGAAGTATTCCTGACTTTTCTTTAGATAAATTTATAATACATTAAAATAAAATAAACTCAGATTTATTGGCTATTTTAAGAATATATTTTTTAACTGAGGAAGATTTAGAAAACAATTACGAAATTGCATCTTATTTATTCTCACATTTTAAAAATAAAATAAGTGATAAAAATGAAAAATTAATTTCTGAATTTATGATTCATGCTTTATAATAAGAAAAAATCAAATGTGAAAAAATTAAAAGAAATACACTTGACATTAATTTATTAAGTAAATAAAATGGAGAGTTAATTGACTTATAATCATTAAAAGATTTAGATTATATAAGTGATGTTAATTATAGACATATGCTACAAATATGCATTGAAATGGAATTGATTATTCAAAGCAATATTTAATTTTTTAGTAAAAAATTATAAAATTTAAATATGTGAAGAAAAATAAATTATTAATATGATAATTGATTGTAATTTCACATTAATTTTATTTAAATATATCTTACAATTTACAATTATTAAATATACTATGATTAAAAATAAAATCTTTTAAATTTTATTAAAAATTATTTTATTTATTGTAATATAATTTAGGTAGAATTAGTAAAATTATTAATAAATTGTAATTTTAAGATTATTTGTTATCAATTTAATAAAATAATAATAAAATTAAATAAATTTTTCAAATTCTTATATGAAATAAAATAACCAAATTTAAAGTAACTTTTAAAAATTTTTAATAAAAGAAGGATTTTATGATTAAATATTTGAGAATGTAAAATATATAAAATATAACACGTGAAAATATTATTAAATTTTCAATTTTAGAAAAAATACCTAATGAAATAAGATAATGTAGCATAATATCTGTTAGATATTTTTTAATATTTTTAAAAATAAAAAAGTAATGATATTATCTCTATTTTTTAAATTGCTTTGGAATATTCAGTAATAATTATGATAATTTAATATTTAGGCAAATTTTTTATAATTAATTTATAGTATAAGTTATTTGTTACTGACTAAGGAGAATATTAAAAAAAGATTCAATTTTTAACCTCATTTGAATATAGCTTAAATATTTACAGTCAAACGTATGCATTTATAGAAATTTTATTTATCTTTATTACAATATTAATTATTTATATAATATAAAGATCTCAAGATATAATGTTTCAAAATAAATTATTTTAATTAAATTAATAATTGGATTAATCCCTTATTGGGTGCTATTTAAGAATAAGAAAGCTAATTATTCAGAGTGTTTACAAATAAATAAACAAATAAAATAATATTTTAGATAATATATAATTATAGTTCGACTAATGGGTTGGAGTTAGCACAAAAATATTTGGTGCAAAGTCTATATCGAAAATTGGTTAAAAAATTTAAGATTTTAATAAAGTGTAGAAAATTAAAATATAAAAATAAGATAATTCAATAGAATGTTTGGTTTTTATCAAAATATGTATACAATTTTATACAAATAATAAAGAAGATTATTACTAATTACATTATAGACCAATATCTAGATCAGTTTCACCTTTGGTATTAAATAATTTAAACGATGTGATATAATTACTTTTTTATTTTTAAAATAAAAAGAATGTCTCTCAAATTAGTTCATAGTCTATTCAAAATTAAAATACTTCAATAAAAAAATCAAAAGGATAAGTCAAAATACATAGTAAATCACCATTTAAAAATAGCGAACGCAATTTACCAACTTCATTGTTAAATAAAAATAAAAAATATAATTCCGCTATTAATAATCTTAATTTTGATTAATTGAATAAGTCATAATAATAGAATAATGCTAATAAGGAAATATATGAACCTAAATTAAATTCTGGGTAGCCTAGTTTTTATTACAATGTATTTATATAATTAATATTTAAAATTATATTATATTTTTTATGTTATTAACCAATTCGATTTTCGGGATTTCAACTAAATGCAAATTAAATTTGCAAGTCATAAGTAAATTATCAAATTAAAAATAATATTAAAAAAACAAAAAAAAAATAAAAATTTAAAAACATTTCTTAAAAATTAAAAAATAAATAATTTACGAAAACTTATTTTTTAAATTTTTGCAATTTATTAACTCATACACCCTTTTAATACCTAAAATATATAGTTAAATTAGATTAAATATTTCTAGATCTAATAGATTAATTTTAGACTACATTAAAATAGTTGATATCATTTTAGATAACTAATAATTATTTTAAAAAATGTCTTATTAAACAAAAAATTACAATCATTTAAATTTATTTGTTATAAAAATAATTTTTAATTTTGATAACATGGTAAACTTGTTAAAAAACTAAATTTTATATAATGACAATACAAATTTAAAATAAAATATATAATTTCATCATAGAATATCATTTAATGCTAATTTTATGCCAACAAATCAAGAAAATACTGGATTTATTTTTTTGATAGGTTTTAATTTATTCATTTTCATTTTTCTCTAATTATTTTAATGTGTTTGTTTATATATGATTTCTAAAAATACTAAAGAGCTTGAATTAGTGTTTTACTTAATTAAAATAAAATAAATTTATTAATTAAAAGATGCAGTATTTATTATTTATTTTTATATAAATTTAATAAATATTGTAGTTGATTTATATGAAGTGAATATAGCGGATAATACAAATATAAATTAGAATATCTTTTATAAATTGTTTAGCTTTTAAGGTTTTATAAAAATAAAAGAGATCATACAAAAAAAATAAATTTAATAAAAATTGTTTAAGATTATGAATATAAATAATTATGATTTATAATAAATATAAATATATTTAGGGGGTAAATTTTTTATAATTTTTATTAAATACGAAGAGCTATATATTTAAACCTTATTTTTAATTTATATTTTACATTTTGTTATAATATTTCTTTAAAAAATATAATAAAAACATCATATATTTACATTTACCTATTAATTATATTTTATAATTATAAAATTCTATTCAAAATAAATTAATAAATATGATTTATTAAACATTTGCCCAATACATTATATAAAATTTTACCTTTAAGTTATTACAAAAATTTAAGTTTTTTTAACTTGGTTTACCATAATGGAATATTTTTTTTTACAATATTTTATTGTTTTAAGTTTGCTATGGGTGACCCTGAACAATATCTAAAAAATAAAAATGAAAAAAATTAAAGAAGTAACTATCATGAATTTAATGCGCCATTTATATAATAAAATTACATTTAAGAATAATGTAATTTTGATTCTAACGATTCATAATAACTATAAAATAATAAATAATCCTCTATGAAAAAAGAGTTTAATAATTAAATGAAATAGAAATAATATAAAGCTAATGGTAAGACAAAAGAAGATTAAAATAATTTTAATTCAGATAGAAGCAAAAGTGCCAATTTTGTAAATAGTATTAATGATACAAGTATAAGTAATCTAAAAAAAGATATTAATTAGTCCTCTAATATATCTTCAATAAATAGGTATAAAAATATAAGCATATAAAAATCAGTGAAATTAGCAAGTGGTTACTAAAGTTTGAAATTATATACTAAAGAACTACAAAAACTACTAAATCTTATAATTATAAAAGTAAAATATAAACAATTTTTAAAATTATTGCTAATTTATACATATGTAGAAATAAAATAACCTGCAATTATCAAATGAAGATTTAAAGTTAATACAGGGAAAACTAAATTATTACGATTTTATAGATGATCCCTATGAATTTATTAGTAAATATTTTTTTAGTATAAGTTTATATTAATTTTGTATAAAATATATATTTATTTTTTATTTAGATGAATGACTTGGCTGTTAAGTTTAAATTAAATAAGCTTATACTTTATTCAAATAATTTATAATGTTTAATAGATAAAATGCAAATATTTATATAATTATAAATTAAACATTTTAGTATAATTTTATAGTTTTTTTTACCCAATAAAACCTTTAAAAATTGAGCACATAAAGTATTTTCTATATTATAAAAAATATATAGTTATTTTTTTATTATTTCTAATAATATATTTTTCTATTTAAAAAATATTCAATTTATTTAATTAATAATGGTTATAAAATAGGTTTGCATATATTTTTTAATTTGAATTTAAGCTGCCATCTTGAAAATTTGAAAAAAAGCTCATATAATAATATTAGTTATAATAGCTTTATAAATACTTTTTATAAAATGTATATTATATTTACTACATAAAAGTATGCGATTCTATTATACATCTTTATATTTATAATTTAATAACCTATTATATTTCTTTAAAGGTTAATCTAATATATTTTAATTACAAAAAAATAATATAAACCTTTAGCATTCTAAAAATTCTAAAATAAGAATTTTAATAAAAATTCCTAATAACTTTATTTGAAAATGTCTAAAATATTTTAAGAGGAAAACTAAATGATAATTAGATTTCCTGAAAATGTAGCAAAAAAGATACATGAACAATTTGAATTGATGAATTAGCATAAATAAGAATAATAAAAGGTTAAGAGGAAGTAATAGTAAAATAAAGATCATAATAAATAAAAAGATATAGATGATGAAAAAAATTAAAAATAAAATCAAAATTAGTAAATTCCATAAATGAATATATAAATAACTCCCAAAAAGAAACAAGTATAGCCAAATTTATGTAAACTTGTATATGATATCAAAGTTGGTGATATATTTTAATCCTAAGCAGATGTTATAGACTTACCAGTAAGATTAAATTTTATATATAACGAAAAATTACAAATAACCATAATTTACTTATTTATATTAAAACCAGTGCATCGTAGAATCTTAAAAAACTAAAGATGGTATAAATTTTTTCAAATCAAATGACATATCATAGATGTTACTTGTTCATTAATAAGGAGTATAAGAACCTAGTCCAGAATAGGCAGAAGGATTTAAATAATCATCTAAAGATGAAGGAATCAAAATTTAAAAATACAGAGTAATAATCATATTATTAATTTTATTAAAAAATTATAAATTATTTAATATTAATTTTAGTCTGACAGTGGTATAACGGATTGTACAGAATAAATTAGAAAAAAGTTTTTCAAATAGGTTCCTGTAGTCCCAAAATAAAAAGTAGTAGCTGTAGAGCAAGTAATATACGATTACTAAAAAGAATTGGCCTAGAGTTCAAACAAATAAATAGAAGGACCTAAATAACCTAAGAGATAATATAAAAAAAGAATATGATTTTTACTATTTTATAATTTAATTTTGTTTTATTAAAATTTATTATTATTATTGTTTAATTTTACTTTAATTATAAATCAAAAAATTAATTATACTTTTAATTTAAAAAATGATATATTAGTTAATGTAAAAAAATTCAAATTAATTCATATTAAAAACAAAAATATTAATCAAAATATTTATAAAAAAAAAATTCAAAAACTCAATAATATATAAAATATAAATGCTGAAACAACTTTAAAGAAAAATTATTTTCCTTTTAACCACTTTAATTAATTTGTAATCAATCAATGTCAAATAGTTTTTAATTTCAATTTCTCTTTAAAGTCAAGGCATGCTTATTTCTTTTTTTATTATAAATATAATAATATATATTTAAAATTATAAATCTCGATTATTCGATTCGAAAAATTTATAAAATGAATGAAAAACTACTTTTATTAGAACAATAGACTAAACATAAATTATATAAATAAAATCTTATTAAATTTATTATAAGTAACAAAAATTAAATTAATAATATAAAATTATATTATTATAAATCTAATTATTAAATATATTTTTAAAATAAATAGTAGAAATACAAATATAATGTTCAATATATTTATATGGAAAACTAATATATGCAATTAATTTAAATAATTGTTTTTAAATAATAAGATGACTTATTAGTAACATTGTTTTTATTTATACAAAAAAAAAAACTGGCAAATATTTGCAATTGAAACTTAGATAAAGTTATTAACTTATTTTTTATATAATAGATAACATTAAGTTAAAAATGTATACAATCAAATTATACATATTTGACTGATATGCTTGACATCCTAAAATTTTACTATCAAGATTGATTATAATTAATGGGGTACAATATAATAACTACATTTTAGTTAATATTTAATAATAAAATATTAGGAAAGTATTGTAAAGTGAATTTTTATTATAATATTATTTAAGTGAATTAAAATTTTGTTGACTTAATATTGTACAAATTGAATACTTATACAATAAATAACAAAAATAATAAACTCATAAGTAATAAATATTTAAAAAATTTCTTGTATATTCACAGAACTTTTTTTATTATTTAAATTAATTGAATTAATATTATATGTTATTTAATAATAATCAATTAAAATATTTTCAAATTCAAATAATATAAAAATAAAATCAAAAACTTTAATTATTTATTTTAACATATTTTAAGAATGTATATCTTTAATTTTTCAATCTATATGCCAATAAAATAGAAATTAATTTTATATATATAACTAAAAATTTAAATGGCTTAAACATACTATTTAGTAAAGTAACATTATTAATTTTACTAAAAATTTATAAAAATATTTTTAAAATGCCAAAAAAATCAATTAGTCAATCATAATTTTAATTATATACCATAAATTTTAGTTTATTTTTTGTTTAATTAATCAAAAAATATTAAAATCAATATATAATCCTTATATTTCATTAATTTGGCTTTATTCAACTTTGTTCTTATTCTAATTAAAATATTTTATATTGTTATATTCTAATTTGGTTATTATTTTATTTATCATTATAATTATTTTAATTATTGAATTAAAAATAACAACAAATTAAAATCAAAATAAAATTTACAGTAAAATAGATAAAAATATGTATTAATAAATTCATCTTAACTAATAAAACAACAAGATTTACAACTTTAGTAATGTAGATACATTATTTAGTCGTCAAAGTGATAATTAAGACACCTAAATATAGTAAACACAATAAAATGATTAATAAATCACAAGATAAAAAACATTAAAAAAAAAAGTCATATAATAATTCAACAATTAAATTTAAGAAAAAAATCAAAACCTGAATTTGTTAATAATGAGTAAAAAATCTAAAAGATTTAATTTATTTGAAACAGTTAAATTAAAGTAAATATTATTATTCATATTAAACTTGATTTTTAAAAAAATTAAATATGAATTAACATTTATTTAAATATAATAAAAGAAAAATTGCTAAGAGAATGATAAAATCAATACAAGTCGCAAATTTCAATGATTTAAAAGACATAAATTTGTAATTAATAGGGGATTAATCTGATAAAAGGACACTTTTAATTTAGGTAAATATATGTTACGCTATAATAAACATTATATATATAATAATTATATGATAATTACTTAATTATTAAATTTATGATCATATTTCATATATTTTTACTGGTAAAATATTTTTTATAAATTAATAAAAAGGATAAAGAATATGAAATTTAACACACAAATAAAAGATTTTTCCAATAAATTGAAAAAATAACTTCAAATCTAGATAGACATATTCCCATTTTCATGCCTTGTAAATTATTTAAAATTTATTTTTTATTTATAATAAAAGAACGTTATAATAATTTAAACAGCACATTGGTTAAGACTGCTTTGGGATTTATTAGTATCAATAGTAGAAATAATTTTATTATTTGTAATTCCAGTTCATATATCCACTTATGAAAAATATCATAATCTTTTAAGTAGTAACTGGCTGATAATATTCACAATAATAATTTGCTTAGATATGTTAGTAACTTTAAATACGGGATTTTACTATAAAGGGGCTTGTTAAAAAGAAAGAATAAAAATATTTAAAAACTACTTTTCGAATGGGTTTTTTATTGATTTTTTAATGATAATAACATTATTTATAACTGTTTAGCATAGTAAAAACTAATAAATGCAAACAATATTATCAATAAATGACCTAACTTTAGGTGAAAAGCTGTCTCATTTTGCTGGATTATTTTATTTATTAAAAGTAAAGTCATTAATGCTAACTATTAAAAAATTAGAAGAAGTACTTAGATTGGGAAATATGTAAAATAGTTTAAATTGATTTTTATTATATAAATATATTAATTTAATATATTTTTATAAGGGGTAGTAATTATATTAGTTTAGTTAAATTATTAAGCTCTTTACTATTTATTTCTCATGTTCTCGCTTGTTTATGGCTACTGGTGGCAAATTTGAATTAAAATGACCAAATAAATTGGATGAAAAATGAAAATATTCAAGAATTTGATTGGGCATCATAATACCTAAGATCATTCTATTTTATAGTTGTCGTGTAAATTTTAATAAATTTTTTTAATTTATAGTATTTAATTTAAATAAATGAAAATTATAGAATGTGCACTGTTGGATACGGAGACATAATTCCAACTAATAATTAGGAGTATATTATTAGCATAGTTATTATGCTTTTGGCCTGTGGAATATTTGCTTATGCAATCAA
The DNA here is from genome assembly GCA_001447515.1 of Pseudocohnilembus persalinus. Lineage (NCBI taxonomy): Eukaryota > Ciliophora > Oligohymenophorea > Philasterida > Pseudocohnilembidae > Pseudocohnilembus > Pseudocohnilembus persalinus. The sequence goes on from LDAU01000029.1 coordinate 52,748, forward strand.
TTCCGTCGGAAGCATAACATAAGATATTGTTTCTTAAGAATATTCTATAAAAAATAGACTCAGAACTATGTAAACTTATAAAATATATACATCTTTATTTATAAATTTCAGATATAATGATTTAATTTAAATACATATAGAAATCAATACATGAAGAATAAGAAAATCAGTTTCGATCTATAATATAAAATTAGAGAATATTTAGAATATTTTTGGAAGGAATAATCATAATACGATAGCGATCTTGAATAATAAATTTTAAATGACTTATCTGATTCTTTAAAAAATTAGCTCTAATTACAAGCAAATAAAATTGTGCTACAAGATAATCCAATTTTTAAAACTAATTTTAGCGATAAATTTATACAAAAATGTGTGTAACTTATTAAAGAATAAAGGTTTCAGCCAGAACAGGTTATAGACTGTGATGAGGGAGAAGAAAAATACATTTACTTTATTGAGTCTGGATAGGTAGAGTTTTTTCAAACAATCAATAAAAATTAAATGGAAAAATAACAATAAGTATTAAGAGCCATTTCAAGAGGAGATTATTTTAATCATTATCAATTTTTTACTGGGCTGAATTAATAGCAAAAAATTAAAAGTTCTGACTTTACAAAAGTATTTGCAATAAAAAGAACTGAATTCTTATAACTACTAAAGTAATTTCCCGAAGATTAAGAGAATTTTAACTATATAAAAGAGCAAATAATTTACAATAACGAATTCGGTAGAGTAAATACGTAAAAATTAAAAATATGTAATTAATAATAATTTTTAATTTTTAGATTGGAGGAAAATGTGAAAGTTGTTAAAGAGAAAGTCATGATTTTTACAACTGCCACTTAATTCATTTTGTACCTAATTAATATAAAGTTATCAAAAGGTTCAATATAATGAATTCAGATTAAAAAACAAGAATGGAGTTTTTAAGAAAAAAATAAAAATCAAAAATCTGGGAAGACTATTCAAATATCGTAGAAAATGGTGATAATTTTAATTCAAATTTTTATTAATAATTAAAAATTAGTATATTGAATTTGTAATTTATTAATAGGTTTGGAATATTTTTAGCAAAATCAATCATTAATCGAAGATAAATCATGGATATTAAGTGAACCGTCTGACTCCTAGATAACAGATATTGATTTAGAAGATAATTTAGAATTTTAAAGTGAATAAAGTAATTAATAAGACAATTTATAATAAGAGGAAAAGTTAAATTCTCATCGAATTATCGAAGAATAAGTTGAAGAAGAATATGATTTTAACTATGATAACTAATCAGACCATGAATAAAAAAATAATAAATAAAAATCTATGTTAAAAAATAATAAATCACCCGAAAATTCTTCATAAAAGTCATCCTTAAATATGCAAAGATAAAGAAATAATTCTATTACATATAATAATAATAATTTTTAGGAAAATACTAAAATTCAGGATTATGTTGATCTAAATAAATTTAACAATATTGATTAAAAATAAGATAATGATTATGATAATGCATTTGAAAATTATACTAGTAAAAATTTTTAATCTACTAGCCAAAACAGTACAGTTAGATAAAAATTCTAAAAGTTAGCGAGAGCTGTAATAAAACCTAAGCAGGCGAGAAATTAAACTAAATTTGAATAATTATATAATTAAATAATGGATAAAAAAAAAAATACAAATAGACTATTTGTTGAAGCAAATGGAAAATTAATACTCAACAAATGTGAAAAAAAACTTTTGAGCAAGGAGAATATTAGCTCTAATAACAATATAAAGGAGTAAGTAGATAAAATATAAGAATATTAGTTATTAAGTCCTAGATATGAAAAATAAAAATAATTAGATAATGTAAACATTAAAAACTAGCATATTTCTCAAAATTATATTTAAGTTGAAAAGTAAAATAATCCTAACCTTTTAGACAGTATAAAAAATTAAGAAAAATCTATAATTATAAATAAAAAATAAGTACAAGAATTAGACAAGGAATATTAAAATAATTCTAATTAGTCTATATCAATTGCTTAATAAAATAGCCATTCATATAAAAATAAAAAAAATTCTCAATTGGAAATACCTTCATAAAGTATTATTATAGATAGTGAAGAATCAGTGCCTATAAATAATTATTAAAATTCTATGCTTTCTTTATCAATAGCATCAGAATAAAGTATTCATTTAAAAGAATAAGATATGGGTAAAAAAAATTAGGATAAAAAATCTAGAGAATCGAAGAAGACAAAGGAATAAAATGAATATTAAGATTTTAAAAGAAAGCAAAGTATATATTTTTTTAATTATTTTCCATTCATTTAAGAATAGTTAAAATAAAAAATTAATATTTAAATAAAATAAAATAGGTGAGAACTAAAAGCATCATTTTTCAAATAATAATAAGTTTGAAACTGTAAAAATTAACATCTTAGAAAGCAGCAGAAAAGAAAATCAAAAAAAATTAAGTATATATTCATTAAAATTTTATAAATAATTATAAAATATATTGTATTTATTTGAAGATCCTATCGAAAAGAGCTCTAATCCCTCAGTTAAACTTGGGCAGTTATCTACTTATAACCCAACTTATATTAATAGATCAAAATTAGGATCTGAAAAACCTCACTTATAAAGTATGCAATAAAAAAAAAAGATACCTTAAATTCAAAGTACTATGATGGTAAAAATATAATTTTAATATATTATATTATTGAAATTTAGATAATATTAATCAAAAATAAAATAGGGAGTTAGTAAGGCACATTAAATTATTATTAATTAATACAATTAAATGAATTCATCAAAATAAGTAAAAATGAGATAATTTAATCGAGACCCAATGGCAGATGGTAGAAACCATTTAAATATTTTTTCCAAAAAAAAGAATGATGACTTTTTTTTAGGAAAAAGCAAGTAAGTTAAAATAAATATAAGTTTTTTAATTTAAGTTTAATTCTTATTTATTTAAAAAAGAAAATCTGATAAATTGGAGAAATTTATAAATGATTAATAATTAATGATTCAATGTAAAAAATAAATTAAAATTAGGATTTTTAATTAACACTAAATAAATAATTTTAATAGAGTTAATACAATCAATAAACAAACAGAATAATAATAATATGAACTTGGTTTAAAATTAAGAATTAGAAAATAGATTTTTGTATATGTAAGAGGGTGCAGATGTAGAGGTATTTACTTGTTTACCTTAATTTGAGTCTATGAAAATATATAAAGTATATTATCCTTAATATAATTATTCTAAAATAATTGAAAAATAAAATAAGTAACTTTAGATATTTTAAAAAATATTTTTATTATATATAAAATTACATTAAATTGAAAAGGTTATAAGCATTAAAGAGAAAAATTGGCGCTTAGCAAGATTGGAATAAAATTAATATTATTAATGATGAAAGTATTACTTACAAACCCCAATAAGACAAAAAGTCTATTTTTAAAAGTTCTTAAAAAGCTTTTTTGAAGAAAAGCTATTACAGAGATTGTAATTTATTTAAAAACTTTACATATTTCTAACTTTAAGTTTTTTATTGTATTTTAGAAATAAAGAAAAAACAATCCAATTTATTTATTAATTTCCAAAAAGAGTAGTCAGAAACAAACGAAAATTTTGGAACAAACGAAAACGGTACATTATGTACAGAATCATAGATTTCACAAAATTTAATAAGAAATTAGTTAAGTAAATCTCCTAAGCATGAACATATGTAATTCAAAAGTTTTTTAATTAATTAATAATTTAAAAGCATTAACAAACTTATTATAATTAACAGAATTTTTAATATTAAAAGCTAAGAGTCCAAAGATTCTGAAAGCATTAAATAAGAAAATTAAGGCTTCCACCATAAAAGTAAAACAGAAATTGAATTTGATACCTATGTAAGTGATGAAAAAATGAAAAATCAATTTGATAATAGAGGTAAAGCACTAAAATCTAAAACAATTAAATTACAAAGATAAAATCACTTTGAATTAAAAGATAAATAAGATTCCGAAGGTAATAGCCAGATTATAAATCAAAATAAAAATTTTCAAACTAATGAGTCTACAATTACTTCTAGTGGTGTAAATATAACAAAAGCTTTATTAGATACAAATGAGGTTGCTAATTCCAAATCAAATGAAACCAATTTAAAATAAAAATTGAAAATAATGTTTTCTCCAAGATGGAAAAAATAAGATTAAAATATCTAAATACAAGATTTTTAGTAAATTAAAACAAGCAATCAAGAATTGGACGATGAAGTCTCAGTTTAAAATAATTAAAACCAATTTAAAAATTAAGATGATTAATAAAACGAATAGAAAAATTAAAATTTAAATAATGATATTTTAAATTAAAAACAAAATATGACTCTTTAACAAATGTCAAGTTAATAGTTAATGAAAGATTATTAAAATAGCTAAAATAATTAAAATCTTGTTATAACAAATGGACTTGAGGTCAGCTTTAACAGATAAAATATTAGTAGATACTAGGAGCTAAATTAAAATAGTAAATTAGATAACTCAAAAGAATTCATAAAAAATGAAACATTTAAAAAACAAAAAAAAAATAACAAGTTTAACCTGATGTTTTAATAAAACGATTTTTATAACAAAAATGATTGTAATTAAACTAAAAATGATTGATTGAATTCCTTTATATTGGAATAAAAATCATTATTTATATATCAATTTAATAAAATTATGTTATATATAGTGTAAAGTTGTTTATAGTAGTTATATTAGTTATAATTTAGTTTATTTTCAATCTTTCTAGCCCATATTTTTATAATGATTTAACAAATCATCTATAGACTCCAACTCATTTTCTTCTATTTTATCATTTTACAGTCCCTAACCCTTATTTTTCATTACTTATTACACTCCAGCATCTTCTTGTATAGTTCCTAATCCTAAATCTTTTAATCTATTTAGCCTAAAAAAATGGTAAAATAGTTTAATTTACACTTTTAATAATTTTAAAGTTTAAGTTTAAATTTTAAAAATGTTTTTCTTAATAATTATTATATATTTTTTAATATACGTTTAACTACTTTCATAAAATAATAAAAAATTATATTATGTACCTATCTTCATTTTTTCTATCAATGTAATCGATATCAAAGGTGTTATTTGAATTAATTGAATGATTATTAATTGTTTTTGGATCAAAATGCTACATTTTCTTTGATTAATTACCATTAATTAAGCTTTACTGATTGCTTAATTTGGACATCTTTTAAAATATGTAATTTTAATACTTTATTTAATAAAATTAAAATCAGTTTATATTTATTTACATTAAAATTAAGTTAATTTCCGCCCATTACAGTTATATCTCCCATTGATTATAAATCTATTGCATATGCATTGCTTTTATCATTAAATGTTTATCCATTTCCATAGCCCCCGTAATTACTGTCTAAAACCTTTAATTTATGTAAAAATGAGTATGAATTAAGAAATTTAATATAAAATGATTGAGGAGCAAGAAAATTATAAAAAAATAATTACTGATTTTCCAGCCACATTAAGTGCTCCACTTCTTCCTGAAGCTGGCCTTTATCCTGAAGCAGGCCTTTTATTTTGAGAAACACTAAATCCCGATGCAGGTCTTATATGACCATTGGGCGTTTTTTATTAAAATTCATTTTTTTAATTATTATTTACACCCATTTTTGTTTGAAAATTTAAAAGCTTATCTATGTCTTTCTATGATATTAAATAATGATAAATTATTTATTATTTTTTTTTTAAATTAGTTTGCATGAATTTTATATAATTACTGTTAAATCGCTATTTATAGACATTAAGCTTTATCCCCATTTATTATTTTATGATGTCGGTCTATTATTAATTTAATCATGGTTTTAATAATTGTAACCATACTATTAATATGGTTAATCGTAATTATTGTTATTATTATTTTTGCTCTGTAATTAATATTATTATGCAATTTAATTTAAATTATTAGCAGGTATTTTTTAGACCAAACTAGACATTGATATATCCTGTCCATTTTTTTTATATTGATCTAATATATCTAAAGGTATAAATCTTTAATCAGATACAAGAGATTAAATACCTTAATTTTGTCTAAATTTCATTTCTTCGTCTTCGTTTTTCCCGTAGACTAAATTTTTTCCTTAAGCTTAAATATATTTTTTAATAGTTATTTAAATTCTATAATATTTTTATAAATTATATACTTTGCTAAATATTAAATGGTTTTTTGGGATGCTCTTAAAATATAGGTGCTTTTTAAAGTTAATTTTAGTTATATCCCAATTAATCATTCGCAGATAAGGTATTCGCCTCATTATTTCCTAGCTATTTATTAGACTCTGTTTTATAAATAAATTAGGGTTTCTATTCACCATCACCTGCTTTTAAATATTTATGGGAGACTGTAGGATTATTTTTATTTAAAGCTTATCTCAAAGCATACTGCTATTCCTAATATAAATTCATATATATTTTTAAATTATATAAATTTAATTTATTTTAAGTGTATATTGAGGGTTTACTTATTCTTATTGCATTTTTTGTTCAATCTGTTATTGAAGTTTTCTTAATTCTTATTGGGCTATATCTCTATCTTACAAAGCTCTTTTCGCCTCGTTTTACATATCTTAAAGTTGATTTTACATCATCAATTATTACTATTAAATTTACATTCTCATTTCATTCATTTCTTTTCCTATTTAATCTTAAATTCCTCCTCCTACTTACTATTACATAATATTGGGTTATTATTCCAAATTATTATATTAAGGCATTTATTATTGCTATTATTATTATTGATTTTACATTTGTTATTATTACCAAATTTAATAATGATCTTATTATCCTTATCCTTATTCATTATGTCTGTGAAAATCGGCTAATGAAGAATTTTGATCTAGGCCTTCTTTTTCTTTTTCTTTACTTAAAAATTCCAAAGATACATCTCGGTTTAACTTTTTACTTGTTATTCTGTAATAATTAATAAATATAAATTTATAATAAGAATTTTTAATTTATATATTAATCTATTCGATTTTCGGATAAGTTATTATTTCAACTATATACTGATTAAATTAACAAGCTTTAACTAGATGAATTAATTGGAATATCAGTCAAAAAAAAGTATCAAAAAAGTAACAGAAAATTAAAAATTTGAACCATATCTTAAAATTATGTAAAATTAAACAAATTACAAAAAGTTATTTTTTTGAATTTATTCACTCTTCTACCTTATTAATACCTAAGGCATATGGTTAATTAAGATTATCTTATCCGAAAATAGAATGGAGTAATATTGATTTTTATTTTTAAAATATCATAATTATAAAAGTATTTACTAATTTTCCTATTCTTATTATTATTAAATTTGCTCCTGGTTTTTTCTTCTAAATTTCCTTTCTCTTGGCTATCCTTATGAAGGAAGCTGTTCTTCAGATAACTATTATTTTTTTTGTTATTAATCTAATTATCTTTAATTTATTTAGTCCTGTTAAGCTTGCCTAAACTTTTCTTCCTTTTCCTTTTTCTACCTTTCTTCCTCATCTACTTTCCTCTACAAATCTTCTCTTTCTTTTTTAAGTCGAAGTTCCTCTTCAGCTTCTTCTTATTTTTTACGCAACTTCTCCATTTCCTTTTTTCTAAAAATACAATATTTATTAATAACGCAAAATTTTATAATAATAAATTAAAAAATAAGTATATACTATTTTTATTCTTCCATCTGCTTTTAAATTTCGAGCTAATACTACTTTTACTTTTCTTTTGCCAGGTTAATTTTATTATAATCTTCGTTTTCCAATTTAAGTAAATTTTTCCTCTATCCTTACTAGTGTTCATAGTTCTACTAAGAGACATCTTATGCTTTTTCATTTTTTTCTTAAAGCTCCTTTATTTTCAGTTACTTATCATTTAGCTAATTGAAATCTTATTTTTATTATTATTACTAGTTTTACTAAACCTGGCCTTAAAATAAGTTATTTTAATCATAAGCGTTATTATTAAACTATTAATTTTAATTATAATCATCATCCTATTAATTTTAAATTTGCTAATATTCTTATTGCTAAGAATACTACATTTACTACCCGTAACCAGGATTTTAATTAAAATTTTAGTTCCCCTAGACATGATTTTATTATTGTTAAGGATTTTATTCAGGCTAATAATTTTAATATTAATTTAACAATTATTAATTTTATTATTAATTATCATAAACATTGTTATATCCATTTTAAAATTAATCTTATTAAGTCTAAGGCTGTTATTATTAAAACTATTATTGTTTCTACATTTATAAATAACCATAGTCAGGTTTTTTTCTTTAATTATTACCTGCCAATCTAGTTATAATTAAAAATATATTATTAAAAATAGCTATTATAATTAATAATTATTTAATATTTCCTTACCTAATAAAAGGATCTGAATATTAGTCTGACTTCATTTGAAATTCTAATTTTTTATCTTTCAAATTATTATCATTTTTTTATTTCATCTTTTAAATTGATAAATTAAAAAAAATTAACTTAAATATCAAATAATATATTACCTATAATTTTAAAAACTCTGCATATTATTATTATTCTAATTTTTTATGATTTTGTTCTTATTTCTCATAATTGTCATCTATATTTTATTTAATTCAATGAATAATTTATGGATTATAAAAATATATTTAATAAGATAAAATACCAAATTATTTAAAAATTTATAAAATATAGCACTTTTTTATTAATTTATTATAAAAATATTAATAAAATGTTTACTTGAATTTTGATTGTTACCATCATATTATTTATATTATTGTTAATCATTTAAATTTTAATTCTTTTCTTTAAATTATTGTTCTTTTTTCATTTCCATTTGCTATTTCAAAAAATTTCCATATTCTTATTTTTTATTTTTTTATTCTAATTTCCATTATTATTAAGTTGAAATTTTCTAACTATATAATTAATTATACTATAAAAAGAATTAAAATTAATTTAAAAATTACTTAAATAATTACTTATCTTTATCATTATTCATGCGCCCTTATTAAATCCCTTATTATTATTGAATATTATCTTAAAAATGCTAAAAGGCCTATTAATCATCTTGTCTAATTTATGAATTAAGTTAATTTTAAAACTATTGGTTGTTTTATTGAAATTGATTTTGATTATTATTATAGTGATTCATTATTGGCTATTAAAAAACTTGTTATTACTAGTTATTTTGCTGGTTTATTTACTAACCTTATTACGAGTATTGATTGTTTTATTAATTTTAATTATGCATGTGCCATTAGGGTTATTAAGGCTACTATTATGTATTATTATTTTAAAATTATTAGTTCTAATATAACTCCTATTATTAAATAGGCTAAGAATAACTTTAAGCAATACCATATGCTTATGACTAAGGTCCTACATAATTTGCATAATTCACATTAAAGTTTTAGTTTTCATTTCCATGAATTCTATTATTTTATTCACCAATATTTTAATTTCCTTTACCAATAATTTACTAATCGTTTTCAATCTATCCTTTTTCAAAATTTACATTATCAATTAGTTTTAAATTAAATTTATATTTTAATACCATGTTAATTATTTTGATGTGGTATTTACTGCTATTATCTTAACCTTTTTTTTTCTTCCCATAATTAATCTCTCTTAGATTTAATCATATAATTTTTTTTGTAATTTATAGTTGTTTATATATGTTTAAAAGAACAGAATTATTTTTTAAAATATTTAACAAATTATATATATTGTTTTATTTTTAAAATTTCTAGTAAATTTAATATAATTGTATGTTAAATAATTAATATTTGTTAATATATATCGAAAAATGCTAGAATAAAAAATTTATTTTCAACTAATATAAAAATTTTAAAACTTATTAAATTATTAAAAATAATATTGGAGATTCAATTTTTATTTAAATTAATGTTTTAAGTTAAGATTTTCTAAACTTACTATTTATTCACAAGACCTTAGTTTTCATTTTTCAATTGTTAAAGTTAATCATCAAACTTTTAAAAAAAATAATACATAATAAATATTGATAAATTATAATAATCTTGAAAATTAATTACTTCCTGTTAAGATAAAATATCCCCAATATTTGTTAAAACATTCTTTAATTATTCATAACTAATATGTGTTTTATTGTCAGGCTCAATTACATTTAATGCCATTTCAATTTAACTAATTGTAGGTTAATTGTTTTTAATATAATAACAGGCATTCAAGAAATCATCAAATGTTATAAATTTTGTATTTTCTATTTTAAAAAAAATCATTAAAATATAAAAAATTTATAATTTATCAATATACCGGTATCTAATTTATTTTCCAACTCTTTTGTTTCTAGAGTTCCTATTACAAATCCTAGAGAACGTAATGCGTCAGCTAGATCTTTTATCAAAATTTTTTTTATAAAATAATTCTCTTTAATTTAAATTTTTGTATTACCTTATCTTTTCATTTTATTTTAACCCAATCTATCATAAAAAATAAATGCCTCTTTATATTTTTAGATTTCATTTTTTGTTAATTTATGTTCTAAATTTTCAAATTTATAAAAATCCTTGAAATATTCTTTTAATTTAATATTTTCTAAGTTAATTTGTTTACTCATTTATATATTTTAAAATTAATTTTTTTAAAATTCTTATTAAATCATAATTCTGTAGAATATGATAAAAAAGTTATATTGCTTTTATTTTTATTTTATTGAAATTTTGATTATTTAACAAATGATCTAGAATATGTTTAAATTATTTAATTGATTTTATATAGATCGCAGTTAAGTGTTTAATATTTAATTCAAAATAAAAATAATATTAAAAATTAAAAAAATAAAATAAAAAAAATAATAAAATTAAAGCCAAAATGAAATATTATATATCACTTTTTTAAGCCACTTTATTTTTATGTAAAAAAAATGAATCTTAATTCATTAAATAATAATATGCCTTTGTCAAATTTTACATAAAAATTAATTCATAAATGTATAATATTTCAAACTATCAAAAATCTTTTTTCTATAATAAAATAATATTTAAATTTAATTAATAATGGTTTAGAATATATTAAAATATATAATTTATATAACTTATAAATTTAATATATCAATTTTGATAGATTAATAAAACTAAATTAGTATAGATAATAAATGAAAAATATTGAATATAAAATATTTAATCTTTAAAAAAACTAATATATAACAATATTATTTTAACTAAACATTAATTATATAAAAGCAAAGTGAAAAGCTAATAAAATGCTACCTCAATAAGAATTTTAACTTATTTTTTAGCGATATATCTAAATAAAAATTTCATTATGTTTTCAAATTTTCAAATTTTTTCGTATTAATTTGTTTATTTTGTTATTTACAAATTAGATATATATTTTCATATATATTATTTTACCTTTATTCAATAGAGTTTAAGCTTTTAAATTCTTATTTTAATATTTAAATCTTAAAATCAACTAATTTAATCATATTTTAACAAATTTAAATATAGATAGAATTTATGAAATAATAACAACTTTTAATAATAATATTTTATATGGTATAATATTTTTATTAATTAATTGAATTAATTAAATGTTTACTTAAATATTTATTAAATTTATTAATACATTACTAAATAATTTGTCTTAAATATAATTTGAATATTTTTACATACCAAAGAAATAAAAAATAATAAAATAAAAAATATCAATTTTAATATCGTCGGTATATAAAAAGAAAAAATCTTTAGAGAATTCACAGATTTAAAATAAAATTATAACAATCTTCTAACATATGTAAAGCAATTAAATTACAAAAACTCCCATTTTTTTCATTTTTTATTAGGTTTTATTAATCATTATTTTGAATATAATCAAAACAATCGTTTACAAGATTCTAAAATAATAATTATAAAATTTATATAAAAAAGCAAATAAATTGAATTTTAGTTTTTTATACACTAATTTATTTTAATTATATTTTATAAATATTAGAAAAATTTTTTTTTAAATTTCTGAGTATTTAATTTTGAAAATTCTTGTGAACAGTAAAACTAAGGAATTTAATTTATTTTAATTAAAAATTTTATTTTTATCCGCAAAATTAATATAATATATATTATAAAGAAATGAGTGAGTTTTCAAATTTCCAGCTTTTTGGCCAATTCAATGGTAATTTATAAGATTAAAATAATTTTAAAACTTTAGAAAATGTAAACCCGTTTAATTTACATAAAGAATTAGTTAATAAATCAGAAACATAAGATAGTAAATTATTAAAATATATTTGATGTAATTGAATTTTTACATATTTTATCATTGATAATAAATAACATAAAATATAGGTAATAGTCAAAATTAATTTGGCTTAACTTAATAAAGTAAACATAATGAAGATAAAAACTAAGAAAAAGAGAATATACTTAATGAAATTCTATAAGAAAGTTTATAAGAATAAGAAAAAAATAAAATTGTTGATATTATAGAAGAAGATAATTCAGATAAGAATTTTGCTACTTAAAAAGAAAATATTTAAGATAAAACTGAAGAAAACTAAACTACAAATTTAAATAATAATAATAACAGCGAAGAAAAAGATTCCGATAATTTTAAAATTCCAGAGGATGCAGAAATTCTAAAAATTTCTCCCACATAAAAAAATTGGAGAGTCGATATTTTATCTGTTTTTCCTAATTTAAATGGTATTACAAATATTTTAAAAAGTTTTAATAGTATTAAAAAAATAATTTTAAGAGGGAATAGAAATGGATGAAATAGAAAATTGGATAAATGAATTAAGATCCTACGAAAAAGCCATGTAATTAGGGTAAAAAAAAATATAATTTATATAAATATAAATATCATTAAAAAAAAAAAAAAATAGTAAATAAATAATCTATTTATGAAAACATAAATAATTACACATGTTTATTTATCATTTTATATAGTTGTGTATGGGTTGTAAAATGTGGCAAAAGTTATGGAAGGTACCCTAGAAAATTAGAACTAATTTGCACAAAAAATGGTTGCACAGCTTATTTTAATATGAGAGTTCAAGAAAGTAAAGGAAACAAATATTATCTAGAAGAAGAATAAGCCACTCATGATTAGCATATAAAATTTACGGAAAAGGAGATATTTAATAGAGTTAACAGAATAAAATCATTAAAAGGGACAAGAGGTATACAATTTATATTAAAAAATAAGTTTATTCGATCTATTTGGTAAATTCTATATTTTTTATTAGTAAGAAAACCAAAGGACAAAAAAAATAATAGCATAAAATCTGGGAATTTATAGGATGACTAAGGTATATATTTTATATATTAAAAAATTATTTTTTTAATTATTAAATTTTATTAAAAGATATAAATGATGATAATGAAGAAAATACACAAGATGATCCCAATCAAAAATCAAGTACACTGCTTTAAGAATAATAAAATTTAGTCAGTCAAAATATTTAATAAAATAGCCAATAAATTTAACAATACCAAATGACAAGAAATTAAAAAGAAATAAACTACGATGAAAGCAAATATGATCTGTTATTTAAAGTACAAATATATTTGAATACATATTATCGAAAATTATGTTTAGATTTATTTAATATTTGGTTTATAAATAATTTATGAAATAGGATCCCGATGTAGAAAATAAAAAAGTTTATAAAAAAAGAGGCAGAAAGCCTGCTAACTACCATTTGTAATAATAAGAGGAAATAGCATAATAATAACAATTATAAAATTAAGATATTTAGTAGCCAAAGGAAGCAATTTAACTCGAAAATGAGCACGTTGGGGGGGGAGAAGCGTAATTTTAAATAATTAATATATAATTATTATATTTTTATTTTATTATTTTTTGCTTATTTATAGCGGTTATAAGTTGCATTTAAAATTTGCGTTAAAAGAAATATAATTACTTAAAAAATGCTTAGATTAATAAGAATAGCTGTTAGAATTTAAAAATCAAGAAAATGAAAGGGCAAAAAATTTAATTATAGATCTTAGAATAAAATTTATTTAATAATAAAAAGAATTGGAGTTTTATAAAAAAAATTAAATAAATAATTATAATTAAAGTTTTCAAAATTATGATCTAAACTATAATAATTAAAAAACACTTAATGGAGTATTACTTCTGAAATAATAGCAATAAATTTAAAGTCAAAAAAATTAAAATAAAAGAAAATAAAATATTGAAAATAATCTAGATGAAAATGAATAATTTTTACTAGATTAGATTATTAAAAAAAATAAGCCTGAATATGATTCCTATTCTCAATAATAATTATAAAATGATAAGTCAGACAATTTTAAATTTAATTAAAATACAGATAATGTTCAATATAGTAAATAAAATGAATTTATTGATAGTGATACAGATACTGATAGTAATTCAATCTGTGATACTTAAAAATATTTAGTAGAAAATGAAAAAAAAATACCTGATGAAAATGAATAATAGATTAACGATAATTCTTTATAAGAATAATAAATATAGTAATCCAATCAGTAAATAGAAATTGGCCCTTTTGATTTTTAAAATGGTCAAAATTATAGCTGAAAATTAAATTATTCTAAATATTATGTTATGGGAACTACAATACAATATAATGATTTAATTTATATTTAATAATTTATTTTAATTTAAATATATAAATGTAACAATTTATATATTTAAGTATTAGTTTTATTTTTATTTTTATATCCTAAACTTGCATAATTTTATAATGATTTAAAGTAAAACTTTTTTTGCAATTTGAATTTAATAACCACAACTTTCGTTATTCTTTGATTTTTATCATTTCAATTTTAATAATAAAAATAAATCATACTAACTAATAATTAAATAAAAAATAAATTTTTAATAAATTATAATTCGATAAACCCAACTGAATGTCTGATAATGAAAACAATTCATCTGATGATGAATATTAAAATATGGATAATGAAATTAATAAAGTATGGTATTATATTAATTATTATTTATATAAAACATAATTATATTTTATATAACTATTCTCAATTTTTTTAAATTATCCGAAGAAATTAAACGAATAACTTGATATGGAGTTTCAATAAGCAAACTAGTAATTGAAAGAAATTACTAGGCCATAATCTGGAAAATCTAAAAATATAGCAGATAATAGGTAAAGATTGAAATAATTACAAGAAAAATAAAATGAAGACTATTAAAATGATAATTATGATAATAACAATGAATATAAAGATAGAGATGTAAATGAACAATATGAATACAATTAGTAAAGTAATTTCTAAAAATAATAAGAATAGGATGAAGAGTAAATATCAGATTCTCTTGAAAGGTTGAATTAAGTAATAAATATGAATCATATAAATTTAGAAAATTTCTGGAAATCAGATTAAATTTCTGTAACAATGAACGAGTTCGTTCATTTTATGTCTTTAATAAATTTATATCCCGACGAAAATGAAATTCAAGAATTATAATAAGACCTGGCAGATGAATATAATAAAGTATACTTGAAAATTGTTTGTAACAAAATAAAACCGTGGAAGGCATAAGAAAGTAAAAATATTTAATCGTTAATACAAACTCTTAAAAAATATTCATTTTTAAATAGATGCTATGCTTGAATTTATTCAATAAAGGGCATTAAATATTGCTCAAAGTTCAAAAAAAAGAGCAACATAATAATTTAAAATATAAAAACAAGATAAAAATAGACCTAGGACTGCCAATTATTCAGCTGGAAGACCAATTTCAGCTATTACAACTAAGAGTTATAAAACAAAAGCATCTGGAATTTCTGACTTAAGGTATTCATATTTATTTACAATTTTAATATTTAGACATGTTAAATTATCTAATTATATAGAGAAATTCCAAAACCCAGAGAGGCACCCAAAAATAAGTCAAAGTATTATTTATAAAAATTTTAAGAAAAGCAAAAAGAAACAGATAGACTATTGAAATTAACAATAAATAAAGGAAAAAATGAATATGAATATGAAATGCTAATAAATATGGGAGATGCTAATGAAATATCCTAAAAATTGAATTCTAAAGTTACTTATAGAGCATACAAAGATGCAGTAAAAAAAATTTTAAAATTTATAATGAAATTAAACAAATTTTAAGCAAATTAACCATTTTAATATAAAAATTGCAGAATGGAGATTTGAAAGTTCATGTATATGAATTTGATAAATTTTTAAAGCAGTTGACTTTAGAAGAATTTTAAAGAGAATATAACTTAATAAAAAATAAATATAATGAAAAATAAAATAAAAACATATGGGAACATCTTTCTGAAAACAAAAAAAACCAAGGCCAAAAAACTTTTTCAAAAGGAGGAATGGAAGATGATTATGATGAGCACGAATGTAATTTTATGTTTCTACAATTTATAATTATTAATTATAAATTTTATTTAGTGAATAGAAAAGGATTCAAAAACAATGAAAGAGTTCAAGATCTTAAAAAGGTTTTACTTGATACAATGGTATTAACTAATATTCTAAAAGAACAATTAGCGGTTTTAAATAGAAAGGTAATAATAATATAAATTGTGTTTTAATACTTAAATTTAATTTTAAAAATAATCATTATTATAGGGTATAAATCAATAAGCAAATCAATAATAAAATAAAAATAATCACACTTTCGATAAAAGCGGTTCGTAGTTTCATTGAAAAATTATATATAATTGTATTTATATTATATATACAGAATTAAATAATTATATAATTACTATAATATGTCACTAATTTTAATATAGTACATCAAACTCTATAAATAATAGATAAATTAATATAAAATATTATAGAAGATTATAATGTTTCAATCTATAAGTTTTTTTTTTAAAGATTAAGTTTAGTTTTGCTAATTTAAAAAATTATCTTTTTATAAAATACTTTCATTTGATTTCATTCCTAAATTAGACTTGCTTAATTAGCTACCTATGCTCGATTGGTCTTAACTATATTTTATACTACTTTATGAAAGTTTTTTATTATACTTTTAATCTATTTTTACTTAATTTTACTTAACATATAAATGTTTAAAATTATCATCCCATTATCCTGCTTTATTTTATTTATAAATTACTGCCTAGGTATTTTCTTCATTTTTTTATTTTATTTTTTTTAAAAAATCTTTTAATATTGCAAAGTACTCTCTTCTAAAATCAGTTTCTATATTATTATGACCACCATTGATAACTTTGAATATTTATTTAATTTTGACTTATTACGAATTATCTTCACAATGGTAAAATGGAATTTCTTCATCATGAGTTCCATGAATAAATAGTACGGGACAGTTAACAGATTTTAACATTTATATGTTTGGGAAGAAATCGTAATAATTAATTTTTTCATCTTCATTAGCATCTTTTTTAACATTTTTTTTTTATATCATTAATCTTAATCCTGAGGTAAACCCACTAGTAAATAAATGTATTATTTTAATACCCAAAAATATTTTATTTTGAAAATTATAGTTTACCTATGAAAGATCAGACCTGCAACTGGAAATTTTTCTTAGGAACAAATATATGTGGAGGGCCTATTTCATTAAAATATACAATTATTTTCGAAATAGTATCAATTTAAATAATATTTACCCTGATCCAAGAGATTAACCATATATGATTATTTTATTCCATTCGAATTTTAATTAATTTCTAGCAAATAAATAAACGCTTTTAATATCTTCTAGCATATTACAGTCACCTAATTTACCCTCGCTAATACCATACCCACTATAATCATATCCCAATAAATTTATTTTACAATTGTAGCCTATGTCTAGATAAGAATCGATCATCCATCCATTGTCAGTAGAATTACCATGAGAAAAAATCACTAAATATTCCGATTTAACCTTAATATTTTTTACATATACAGAGGCTATATTTCTTTTTAAATAAAAAAATTAAATACTACATCATAAAATTATTTTAGTAAAAAATACCTAGATTTTTTATTAGATAATGAACTCACTTCTATTTTAAAACCGTAAACATTTAGCTCAGGAAAATTAGGTAAATCTAATAGTTATCCCTCATCATTCAATAATTTTATATCATAAACTGAAATATTTTTCAACGATCTTAAAAAAATTTGCTCATCTTCTATGGCCTATTCTAATTCATTTAAATTTGTTAGCCATTTTTTATTAAATTAGTCATTTTAAAATATTTTTACGTTTTTTCATTTTAGATTAATTTTCATAAAAACTTTTATTATCTGTACAATCCCCCTACATTTCTCCTAGTTTTTATAAATATTATTTTTCCTTAAAACTATATGATGGGTACGGGGGATAAAAAGCATACCTATTTAATAGAATTTATCTACATCCACAACATGTTAAACAATTGAATAAACACAAGAGGCAACCCATATTTTTTTATTTTGTTTTTATATACTATGAAAATTATTTTCTTTATTTTAAATTCTATTTAAGATTAAAATTCCTAAATCATCAATTATTAAAATGATAAATATATGTTAAATAAATTAATAAGATAATTTACTAGCAGACATAAAAGCAATTTTCATAAGTAAATATGAAAATAAAATTTATTTAAAAAAAACTCCTATTTATTTATTTTAAATTGTTTATAAGATATATTATTAACTTATTTTATAAATAAAAATAGGATGAATTATTAATGTAATATTTTGTTATAAACAAATATAAGCGTAAATATCTTTTAAAGCAAAATTTATTATAAGTATATTTATTTAAAAGTAAATAAAATCATTTTAAGTCAGTTTTTTATATTTTTTAAAATGAACAATTTTCTTATATGGTAAAAATATGTTGTTTTAATTTTTATACCATATAAAATTAAAGTAATACTATAGTCCATATAAATTAAAATATTATTTTTTCACTATATTAAATAATTAATTATGACTTTTTTAAATTACATTATTTTTAAATTAAAATACTATTAATTTTTAACACAAATAAGTGAAAATTATTAAATAATTATATATTTTTATATTAATACCATCATAATTAATAAAATTATTAAAACAAAATAAATCACTTCAAAAAAACAAATAATACAGCAATTCATAGAAATTTCAATTTATAACAATAAAAATTATTTACTTATAATATTTAATCTTAATGGAAAGCAATTATATTATTGGGCATTAATTTTATAAAAACCATGACGATAATACAATTTAAAACTAAAAAAATAGTGAAAGTACATAAGATCAACAATTTAATAATCAAGAATGGAATTAATTAGATAGTTAAAAAGAGAATAATGATTTAAACTAATTGATTAATTATAAAAGCAGTGCTAAAAACAACTAAATACAATCTAATTCATACAATTCTAATCTAAACAATAATTTAGCTAATATGAAAACTGAAACAAGTTCCTATGAAGACTTATAATAATTTAGTTTATTAGAAAGTAATTTAGCTTTATCAAATATTTTTAGTCATAAAAAAAATTCAGATCAGATTTAATAAGAGTAATTAAATGGAAATAACAGTTCAGAAAACCAAGAATATTCAATTAATTCGTGTTAAAATATATCAATAAATCTCGGACAAAGTCCACTTTTTAGTAAAAGTATTAACGGTATTCAATAACAAAACTCATTAGATTAATAACGATCAAGTGAAATAAAAAATTAAAATGGTAATATAAATTATACAATGAAATTAGAATCTTGTTAAGAAAAAATGGAAGAAGAAACTGATACTGTTAATGAAAATACAAATTAATTGTAAAAAAATTATTCTATGACAAACAATGATCAAAAATTATAGAATTAATAAAATTAAAATGATAAATTTCAAAGAATTTCTACTTTCAATATTTAATTATAAAATAAAAATCAGTAATAATTAAATTGTGATCCCTAAGACTAAGATTCTTAACAAAAAGAAGATAAAGAGTAAAACTTTGAAAAAATTAATGATTGGTTAGAATAAAAAGGGGTTTCTATGGTTTAACCTAATCCACAATAGGAATACTTTGATGTTAAAAAAGAAGAAGTAAATTAAATATGAATTATTTTATTATTATTACTTCAAATAGTTTTTATAATTAAATTAAATAATATTATTATTTTTAGGTTAATTTAAATTTCAAGCTTCTTAATAAAAATATATAAAAAAGAAAATATTCTGAACAAATTTCTATTTTTAATTAAAGAAATTAATTAGATAAAAAGGATGACTAAGATAATGAAGAAAATTTTGAAAATAATAATGATAATATTTAATAAAATAGAAAAAGAACTTTTTCAATGGCCGCAAATAAAATGTTTTAATAAAGGAAAAATAGAATTTTATAATAAAAGAAATCATCTTGTTAAATATTCGATATAAATCCAAAAACTATAAGCACTGGTTCAAAGCTGTAAGATTTAAAAAATTTAATGCAATAAAATTGAGTTTATTAAAATAAAAAAAAATTATTTTATTATCAATTTTTAAAATTCTCGTGCAAATTTTATTAATTTATTAAATGATTTGCAAATAATTTATTCTTTAATTTTATTATTTATTATTTATAAATTCTGTATATTATACTTATAAATTACTTATTTTTTATTTTAAAATAATTAATTTGGTTAATATATTTTTATTTTCTATTAAAAAATCTAATTTTAAATTGACTCAACTTAAAAATAAATGATTTTTACACAATATATTATAAATTTATAGTAATATAGTAAAATAAATATATAAAAATTTAATATGTATTATAAGATAAACAACAAAATATAGTAATTATTAATACTTATATCATTTTTATTAAAATTACCTTCTTTTAATATATTATATCGAATATTTTATTGTACAAACTATAGACTCTTAATTAAAATTAAGCTTCCAACTATTTAATATCTAGAGTTAAATTGCATATATCAGTAAAAGAATAATTAATTTTGAATTAATAAGATATTTGTATAATATTTGTTCAATTAATTCAGTCCTCTTAAAAGGTTTTTTCTACGACCTCCTAAACTCTTCTTATATACTCTTTTCTGTCCTCTAAGTATAATCTAGCAGCTTCTGCATTAGCTGGACTATTGGGATTAGGATCATTTAATAAACTTCTTATTGCTATCAAAATAGCCTAAACATCATAAATTGGAGACCATTAATTTTATAAAATATCTAGACAAATACTTCCATCCTACAAAATAATTATAGTTTAGTAATTTATTAAATATTAATATCATTTTTATAATTGAAACATAAAAATTACAATTAAATAGTAAACTAATTATTATATTTATATATTTTTTCTATTACTTTGTAAATATTTGGGTGGTAAAGCGCTGTCTTAAATTTAATTTAAGGGGGCTTATTAGGATAGTCCTCAGTAAATTCAAATTTCAATTCAAATGATCTAATATAAATAATAAATTAATGAATATATTTATAATTTCAATACATATGCGTGTGCCTATAAAATTTTATAATAAAAAATAAAGTATAATTTATTTCTAAATTTTTAATATTTTAAAATATTTTGATTATTATTTTCGCATAAAATTTTGTGAATTTTTATATTTTATCCTAGAAAATGTTTACTAAATAATTTTATGTTTATTAAAATCCACTAAAACTTATGAACTACTAAATTATTTAAAATTATTTTAGGATTTTTAATATTAAAATACAATAAATTTATTTTGCATAATGTAATTTCTTAATTTTATATATATTTAATAATATACCCCCCTTCCCATGGTGTGTCATCTGGTCCAAAAATAATTGCTTCCCATTAAAATATATCATCTTCTAAAGGTGAAGCAGTAATGCCCTCTGGCTATTCTTCCTATAATTTTTTAAAATCTCTTAAAAGTCTTCTTTAAGCTGCAGTTGTTGCCATTTAACAAATAAAAGTTTTAGAGTTTTTATATTTTATTCTTTTTATAATTTATTTACAAATTAATTATTATTTTTGTTATGATTATTAAATATTTTTTTTATAAAAACAAAAGACCTCAGAATTGTTTATTTAATAATTTAATAGTCAACATATTAAAATTAAATTAAACAAATACTACGAATAAAAAATTTACTAATATTTCAAATTTACATTTTTTTTTTTGAATATCAATTTTTAAAAAATAATAAAATTAATTTTTTATATAAATATTTAATAATTATCATAATGGGG
>LDAU01000183.1:0-151387 GCA_001447515.1 Pseudocohnilembus persalinus
TTGGGAAGTCCACGTGTCGACAACCTTTTTTATTTTTTTAATTAAAATTTTTAGCTTAAATGCATTTATATTTGTAAAAACTTAATAAATTGGTTTAACTTATTTAATATGAATTTTTAGAATATTAAATTTTTTGTATAATTCCATTTTTATTTATTTTTATATACGTATATATCTCTTTTGAATTAATCTTATTAATTTATTTATTAATTTGTTTAATTCATATTCAAATAAAAACATATTTTTACTTTATTTAAAGTTGATTTAATTGTATTAATTTGTCTGTTAAAATTCATAATTTTATTCAAAAATAAATTAATTAAATAATAAATATTTAAAAAAATAATAATATTTAATAATAAAGTAAGAAAATGCAACTTTATTAAATTTAATATTAGAAAACTTACAATGTTGAAATTACCAAAAGCATTACTTTATTATTTAATAATAAATTAATGCAATTTAAAATATCATGTGAATAAAAGATTTATTTTAATAACCTGAATATATCCTATTAAAATAAAATAAAATTCATATTAAAATTATAATAAAAAACAAATTAAAATTGAAGAATTAAGCTGCCGTGTTATTAAAAAATTTCTTTTTATTACATGATTATTTAAATAATAAAATAATTTTTTTTATCTAATATATTATTTTTAATAATTTACTAAATATTAAACTAAATATATAATCTTATCATTATAATAAAAAATTTATAAAGGATGTATAGCTTAATTTTTCAATAAATACCTTCTTATAGAAGAGATTAATTAAAATTTATTATAAAAAATATTAATAGATAAAAATAATTTATATAATATAATTATTTTAATATCTTTATCATTTTCTATAATTTAAAATAAAATATTGCATAATTAATTGTAAAAAATTTTTTGTTTTGCTGATTAAATTATAAAACAGTAGATAAAGTATCCTATTATTTATAATTTTTTTTCTTTAAAAAAATGAATATTTATACAATGGCAATACCTAGGATTATTAATGAAATTTATCATTTATTTTTATATAAATAATTTACCTAAAATAATAGAAAGTCATTCTTATTTTAAATAAAACACAGGCATTTTTTATAAATAACTAATTACAAATTTGAATATAAGAATAATATTGATAAACCATTATAAATTTAAAATAAAATATCAACTTATTATAATTATAATAATAAAAATAAAATTGAATATATTTTTTTTCATATTTAAAGCATATCAGATTTCAGAGTGATTAGACGAATTTTCTTTTAAAAGATTTTAAACTGAATTTTAGACCCCTGGAGTTGAAAGACCAGAAAATTAGGCAATTTCATTTTCCAAATGGTTTACATTTAATCTTAAATTTTCAGGGGTTTTATTTTTTAATAAATTAGTTTAACAACTATTTTTTCTAATTGGGAATTTTTTATACTTATTTTCTTTTGAAACAACTTAATTATTTTATTTATTTACCATGGGTGATAAAATTTTTTATTTGTAATTTTATAACATATTTTGACTCTCAATATCTGTTTTATCTAGCTCAGTTTAGCTTTTGGAACTAGAACTACTTATTAATTCTGTTATATTTTATAAATTTTATAATGGATTTGATTCATTTGAATTTCTATTAGAGTTTTTTATATCATTATTATTATTGATTGGTACGATTTTATTTTTTTCATACTTTTAAAATCTTTCTGTCATTTCTTCACTATTTTCAGGAATTATTTCTATATTTTCATCATATTTTTCTTTAATCATTTATTAAATTTCTCCTTATAATTGTTAATCTAGCTTATTTGGTAAGTTAATTTTAGGTATATTTTATTGGCTTTTTTAAAAACATGATTCACCAATTTCTTCAGTATTATAAAAACAAGAATTGATTGAAGAAATTAATCCTGAGTAATTTGGATTATCTTCTATTTTATAACTTACTAAACCTATTCTCTCTTTCATTTGATCATATTAAGCTTTGTATCTTTTCGATAAAAATTATTTAGTTTTTAAAATAATTTAAAATATATTTTTACTAAATAAATAAATTTTTTACTCATTTTTTGCAGGGTTATATTATTATTTTTTCTATTTTTTGCAAAAACATATTATACTGAAAAGAATTCTAAATGCGAATTTTAAGGAGTATATGAAAAAAAGTAGGAATGTAAAAATAAATATAGCAGGATTGTAAAATAGAGTATCTTAAAATATATTTTTATCGGTTTATAATAAATAATTTGGTATGAATTTGCTAGCTTGGTAATTAAGTTCGCCAAAATTTTATGGTATAAGTGAATTTTGAGAATAAACTATTATTCCAAAAAATAAATGTAAAATTACTCCAATTGGTAATAATTTTATAACATTTTAATGTATAGAATCGTCATATTCAGGTGGTCTATTAAAAAATATTAGTTACTTAATGTAATGGATATTATGATATTAAACACTTATTTAAATCGTTAATAAAAATTAAATATATTTTTTTAAATTGAATGTTATGAATTGAGTGATAAGTAATTAAAAGTATTTTACTTTTTGGAGTATCTAATTAATTGTTTTTTAAAGACTTTATATTAGAAGAATAGTAGTACTGTTTCTATTGGGATCAGTATAGGCATTCCCGAACTATATAATAAAGTAACAAACATGGTATTTAATACCGTACTATAAGCATTAGCAATACTAAATTCTTTTCCAGTTAACTTATCTCTCATCGCATAGTAGTTTTACATTGACCTTGCTTTAAAAAATCATTGTACCAATTAAAAAATTTTTACAAGAAAAAGTATGATACTATAAAGTATAGTATATTCATGACTTAAATAAAATAAAATAGATTAGTTATAATTTTAATTAAAAATTTTAAATAATATTTTATATTTTTACTAAGACATATGACTAGCTTGCTTTAAATAGTTATATAAAAATTTCTATCTAAGGATAAAAAGGAAGGGAGTTCATTTCCTTACTAATAAAGTTTAAATATATTATCATTCATAACTTAAGGTATACTGTATCCGAAAATTCTTAAATGAAGCTAATATATGAATAAAAATATATAATAATATTTTAAGTTTAATAAATAAATAAAATAAAATTACGAAAAATATTATGAAACCAGTATTTATAAACATAGCAAATAAAATAAGTTTAATGGAACCCACGTTAACTTAACTTTTAGTAGGATATCTCAAAAAATTTTAGAATTTTGGAATAATAATCTAAAAAATATTTATTTTAATTTTTGTAAGATTTGAATTCTAAAATCAAAATATTATTTACCTTTAATAATTTATTTGATTGAAAAATAATAGTCGCGATAAAAATATTAATTCCCAAACTTATAAATAATTCTTTAAAAGCATTTTAACAATTTGAACTATTCATTCCTTAGCTTCTCCATTCAGAATTTGTACATAATTATAAATTACTTTTATAATTATTCATCTAGGCAAAAACCACTATAAAAAAACTTACAAATATTAACAGTATAATACCAGGTTAAATAGCTAGGATTCTAATTTCAAAAATAAAGTTAAATATTTTATAAAAAATTCTTGATAAAATTTTGTAGAATAAGTAATAAAATTTTTAAAAAAATAATAATTAATATAAAATCTATACCTTAAATATCTATTAAATTTGGAAACCTCTTAATTTTCCCAAATTATATTAGAAGGTTACCCTACATTATCATTCGCCTTTATTATATATTTTCCTTCAAACTTTATTATATATTTTAATTGTTAATTAAAAGTTAATATTAAACTTATTATAATTAATTAAAATTATATAAATAATAAATATATATTAGTTCATTATTTATTATTAATATTATATTTTCTTTGTTATATTATATATTAATAGTTTATTTTATTAATATTTATTATTATTACTGTGTATCTTTGTTTTTTAAAAAGACATCTAAGATTAGTGAAACAAAATTAGTTTAAATAGAGTTTGTTGAAACTGTAAAGCGCTCTATTTTTTTCTTCTACGGTTGAAAATACAAGTAATGCTTTAATAGAATCATAGTCATCATGATGTTGTATTTGAAGTTTTTTTTATTAAATTATTTGATTATGCTTTTTTTAAACTTTAAAGTAGTATTATTTGGCTTTTTCAAGCTCATTAAATATAGAAGGAAATAATTTTTCTAAAATTTTTTTCTTTCTTCCTCCTCTTTGTTCTAAAGCTTCTAACATTTTCCATTATTTTTTTGCTTCATATGTTTTCTTATGTAAAAATAAAGTATCATGGTATCTTCTAACTAAATGACAACTTTCAATTTTCAAATTCATAGTTTAAAATAATTTCTAATTTTTTATAATATATTGTTTATTTAAAGAATAATAATATTAATATAAAATTTAGTTAATGTTACAAAAAGCTTCTATTCAGATCTATAACTTTTAGGAAATCCTGAAATTTCTAGAGTATAGCTTTAAATTAATTATGTATTATTATATAGAAAATATTAAATTAAATTTGTTTTACTGATTTGGTTAGTAATGACATTATTGTTCAAGCTACTCTTATAATCTACTATATTACTTAAACCAAATTATGAATACAATAAAAATTGTTGTATATAAAAAATCTGATCCTAATATTATATCTTAAATTAAACTGCCTTAAAATATAAAATATTTAAGTATAATAAATCTTAAAATAATAAAATATATTTTATTTTTAAATTACTTTTAACATCTTTTCCAAAGAAATCTATGTGAACCTTTAAATATGTTGTTGTAAATAAAAATTAAATTTAATTTATTTATATTATTAAATTTTTACATATTCTATTTGTTCGCCATCATCATATTATAGCTTTTGATTTCCAAAACTAAATAGGGCAAGTTTCGCTGCATATTAAAAATATCCGATTTCAGAAACAACTATTTCTTTTCCCTTTTTTATGTTTATTATTATAATTAAAATTTACATTAATTTATATAGATTTATATAAATAAAGTAAGACTAATTTTAGCGAAAAAGTTAATAAAAAAAGTGCTTAAAATTTAAAGAAAAAATAAAATAAATATTTACATAAGACAAATAAAACAAAAAATATTTAATAAATATATATATATATCATAATTTTATTCATTAAAAAAAAAGTAAATATGGAAATTTTGGGTAAAATATAGAATTAATATTTACATAATAGTTAACAATTATTGAGGCAGAACTGACCACTGACATAAAAGCGAATATTATTATAGAACACTTTAAGAATTCGAAAAACAATCTTAGTCCCAAACTAGAATATTTTCCTATCAGGTAGTTAGAAGTATTCATATCTAGATTTCCATGTCCAATTTAGGAATTTTTGGCAAAAATTTTTGAATGTTTATAATATTCTTCTTTTGTTAACTATGTCATTATATGTAAAAAATAATTTTTATTTTTTATTTTTTTTATTTTTATTTTGTAATTTTTTATTTTATTATGATTGATAGAAATTGGACTTTTTATTGATTATATTTTTGGGTATATGTTATTATTTTTGACATAGATTTAATTAATGATTGTTAAAATGAGTGTAAATATTAAGTATTTTAAGCATTGATAACAATTTATAAATATAATTAACTTATATAAAATCTTATTACTATATAGATGCTAGGAAATTAAGAAATTTTTTAGTTTTTGACAAATAATAGTATTTTAATACATATAATAAATTCATATAAAAATGTAACATTTATAAGTATTATTTATATATTTGTTAAAGTATAAATTAGTAAATATAAGTTTTTAATTTATTTTTTATGATACCTTTAAGCATAAAATTTATTTTCATTCATTCAATTATTCAAAAAAGTTTACTAAGAATTATTTTCATTATTATCATTTTCCATTTAATCAATCTCAACACCTATATTTAAAGTTTATATTAAACCTTTATACTCAAGGTTATCCATTATATCATAACTTGGTAATAATTTTTTATTCATATCATCAAATAGTGCCTCATATCTAATAAAAATAATAGATATAATTATTTTAAATAATTAATATAACATAATGTATAGTATTATTATTTTTTACGATTGATTGCTAAAATTAAATATAGCATTAGGCTACAATCTTCCACAACAGATAATTTTTTTTAAAATTCTTAAAATAGTAGTTAAATATTTAGCAATTATTAAAAACCCAACAGTTAAAACTATACAAATAAATATATAAAGAGTTAGAGCTTAATTTTATTCTAGCATTCTTACATTATCATATTTATCATCATAAAATGAATTAATTCCCAACATATTGGAAAATTTTGTGGCATATGTATTTAAATATCCTACATCATCTTTTGTTGTATCTTCAGAAGGAATTGGCAATATACTTTATTCAGAATAAACAAATAATGCAAAGGCTAAATGAAATAATATAGAAAAAGGCAAAATTGTTAAAACGCTATCATGTAAACTAGTATCAACTTCAGGAGGTCTTTATAAAATTAAAAAAGTTTATTAATATTCCTTATATAAATAAATAAGTTATTATTAATAAAAAATTTATAAATATTTATTCATGTATATATATAATTTTCAAAAAAATATAATTTACTTTCTTTTGTATCTTAAAATAGATTATTTAAATGACCAATATTATATTAATAATGAAATGGCACCTATTGGAATCATAATAGGCATTCCTGAACTGTATAAAAGTGTGACGAAAATTGTATTTAGCACACTTGAATATGCATAAGCTAAGTCAAAAGGCTTAGGACTTAAAATTTTTTTCATTTAATCTTTATAAGTCAATTTTTTGGCTTTATTTAGTTTTTATTTTCTCATTAATTTTTCTCCAAATAAAAAGTTGATAAAGAAAAAAAAGGCTGTACAAACTATAATTAAAAGGAATTAATATTAATTAATTCATTTATACATTTTATAAATTATTTTTAATTTCATTGTTTTTTAAATTATTATTATTTTAATTTAATTATTAATTTTATTTATTACCTAAAGCTATAATTAATTTACTTCCTGATTGTATATAAAAATTTTAGTTTAAACTTTCAAAATATTCCATTTCACCGTCCTCTTTTATACTCAATCCAGACTCAGAAAGAGTTTCTGGTAAAGAAAATCCGAAAATTACGAAATGTAACTATATTAAATAAATATTTTTAATATTTGTATAAAAATTTTAACAAATATAAATTAGTTTTTTTAAAATTGAATATGTTACGAAAAATATTAGTAGACCTGTATTGGTAAAAGTAGCTATGAATATAATTTTTGTCGTTCCTATGATTTATCTTGTTTTATTAGGATATCTTATGATATTAAAAAGTTTGGGCACAATTTTCTAATATAGATTTTATAAAATATTATTTTTTTTATATTAGCAAATAATAAATAAATATATGAGAAAAACTAGTTTTAAAGTTATTTACTCTCATTAAGGTATTAGTAATCCAAATTATTGTTCCTATCATTGTATTTAATACAAGACTTACCAAAAATTCATAAAAAGCTTTTTCACAATCTTAATTCGACAATTTTTCATCCATAAATTCCTCATATGTACACAAATTATAACTTATGGTTTAATTGTATAAATTAGCGATAATAACTATTAAAAAACTGATAAAGATGACTAATAATAAAAGAGGTATAATTGCCAGAATTCTAAGAAAAAATTAATATATAATTAATTTATTTATAAATAAAAATTAAATTAAAAAAAAATACCTAAAAAAACGCGAAAAAGAGGATACTTCAATATTTTCCCAAAGAATATCTGAGGGTTAACTGACAGACTCTGACGATTTGATAGAGTATTTTTCAAATAGCTTTATAAAATAATAAGTATATAATTTCTAGAATTTTCATTATAATTACAAAAATTATAATCCTTATATTATTTTTTAATGTCAAATAAAAAATAGTAAAAAAATATTAATTACCATAAATTATTTATTATATCTTTTGGGACAACACTGCAATTTCCAGTTTGAAACATATTTTTTTTTAAAAAACTAATGTGCTTTTTTTTTATCATTAATTGTGTCAAATACAACAAATGCTTTTAAAGAATTATAATCATCATGATACTTAACCTAGCTAAAAGTATTTAATATAATTTCATTATTTTTTTTAATCACTTTTAAATATCTTTTTTATGAAAGAAGTGTCTCGTTGAAATAAGTTGGAAAACAGTTTTCTAAACAACCCTTTTTTCTTTATCCTATATTGTCAAGATATAAATTTTCCTTGTATTTTCTTCTTAATTCATTAGATTTTATGTGTAGAAATAAAGTATCGTTATATTATCTAGCTAAGTGCACAGAATATACATTTAATTTCATTCTATTTTTTAAGTCATTCTAAAAATAGAAAATAAATTATTTTATTAAAAGTATTTCATAACAGATATTAATATGTTTTTAAAAATTTTCTAATATTTTTTTACTAATATTTCCATTTCTGAGGTAACTGTTTCGGGAAATCCGGATAATTATAAAGTAAAGCTATTTTTTTTTTAATAAATGTTAATTAAATTATAGTTATATGAAATATAATTTAATTATATTTAACATTATTTACTAAGATGGGAGATAGTTATATTATTTATCTTGGGCTTCTTATTTTTTAGAATAATACGCGAAACAAATACAATAAAAAATTATAATTGTTACACATAATAAATCACCGCCTATGGTATAATCTACGATCTAACCCTCTATATAAAATAATATTATATAATATTATTTTATTAAATATCTTAAATTAAATTAAAATTGAATTTTATTTTATTTTTAATTACTTGTAAGAATTTTTTCATTCCATAAAACTACCTAAAAATTAGAATAATTGATTAGATATTCTTTTAATTAATTTTATTAAAAATAAGAATTTTACCTCACTATCATTATTAACTAAATCAACATTTGCTAAACTTAAATAAGCTAATTTCACTGAATATTAAAAAAATCCTAAATCTTCTATTTATATGGCAGTTCCCTTAAAATAATAAAGAGTTAGACTTGTTTAGTTAATAAGTTTTAAATTTAATTTGAATTTAAAATTGTTTTTATAAAATAACGTAAATTCTAACTAAATGCTTATAATTTTAAAAATTAAATAAAAACAAAAAATACGTAAACTATTTAACTAAAGTCATAAAAAAAAAAATTTATTAAACAAACAAAACAAAATTAATAAAATACAGTTAAAATAAAGCCTATTTTTTTCAAATTATAAATAAATATATAAAATAAATTTCTACCTGGTAATTTATATACATGATCCCAATACTTATAATACTCATTAAAAAATAAATAGCAGTTATAGATTTTAAAAAGACAAAGAATAATTTGATTCCAACACAAGAATTTTTGCCTATAACATCATTATTAACACAAAGTGGTAGGGTACCTTTTCTAAGCATTCTTTTTTTACTAGCATATAAAGCTAATATATATTCTTTATCTTTATCATATGTTTATTATGATTGTTCTCGCTGCATTTATAATTATGTTCGGCCAACAGATTGTTCCATTGCAGACAGACCTGGTTTTTTTTTATTTTCTATTTTTTTACAATTATTTTAATTATTTTTACTTTCTTTTTATATTTATTGATTTATTGATGTAATTATACAGTAATTTTAGAGAAAAAATTTTAATTTAATGTGAATATAAAGCAGTAAAAGAAATTATTTTTATCAAAATTCATAGGAAAAAATGTATTTGGAGTTTTTAATTTATAAACAATTTATTTAAAAATAGCAATAATTTTTGATGATATAGAAACAATAATAAAATAAAAAAAATTTATTAAACTAGCATATTATCCTATAATTTGAATTTAGAAATATAAAAATATATTTTGATTTACTATAAAGCTTAAAATTTAAAAAATAAATATGATTTATAAACTATAAATAGAAGCTTATAAAATAATATATATAATTTATTATAATTAATGATAATATTTTAAAAATTATAAATTAATTAAACCATTTATCATAAAATATTTATTATATAAAAATATAATGCACTATTTTTAAATATTATGGAATATCAAAAATTTAAAATAGCTTTTATTATAAAAAAAATTAATTTACTTATATGCTTATAACAATATATTAAAAGAGTGCTTAAAAAAAAATGATTATTTTTAACTGAATTATTAATTTATTTTTTATTTTTATTAGTC
Source organism: Pseudocohnilembus persalinus (assembly GCA_001447515.1). Classification (NCBI taxonomy): domain Eukaryota; phylum Ciliophora; class Oligohymenophorea; order Philasterida; family Pseudocohnilembidae; genus Pseudocohnilembus; species Pseudocohnilembus persalinus. The sequence goes on from LDAU01000183.1 coordinate 10,181, forward strand.
ATGATATATTGCTTAAAATTTTAAAAAAATAATTACTTATTAAAAATTTTATAAAAATATTTTTTATTTTTATAATATTTAATGACAAATAGCCTATTTAAATAATATTAAATAACATTAACTAATTATTTAGAATATATTTTTAAATTTTTAATAATTACTATATTATATTTTTATTATGATGTGATTCATAAATATAATTAATAAAGTGCTCCTTTTCAAGGTTTCACTCTTAGTATAGTGGTTAGTATATGCGCCTGTCACGTGCATGACCCGGGTTCAATTCCCGGAGAGTGAGCGTTTTTTTTAATTTTTTTATTTACAAAATTTAAAAAATAATTTTATAATATTTAATATAATAGATTTTATGGAATATTTTGTTAAAAAATAGTTTTAAAAATAATTTTCATTTAAATTGTAATGGTTTGTTAAAAATTTGATAAATGTTATTAAAGTGGTTAACATTTTCAAGGTTTCACTCTTAGTATAGTGGTTAGTATATGCGCCTGTCACGTGCATGACCCGGGTTCAATTCCCGGAGAGTGAGCATTTTTTTTAAAAATAAATATATAAAATAAATATTAATTAATAGTTAAATCTTATAAATTAACTTACTATATAAATAAATATAATTATTTTATTAATTACTTTTTTCTAAAAAAACAATTTATAAATAAAATTTTTTATGGGAGATATAAAAGAATTTAATAATTTAATTATTTGATTTTTTGATATTTCTTAGGAATTTAAATTGTATATATGTAATTATGAGTATCTTTATGTAATGATAGACTAATTAATTAAAAAGGCCGAATAAAATACAAATTAAAACACTTACTCTTAAATAAAATAAATATTAAATTAATTACAAATAGCAAATAGGTTTTAAATAATTTAAATAAAAGAAAGGTAAATAAAGAAAATATTACTTTTTAAATTACAATAATAATAATAAAAAAAAAAAGAATAATAAAATAAAAAAAAGAACTCGAAAAATAAGAAGAAATGTCCAACCAAGAATAATAAATCAACTAAGGTCAATAAAACAGAGGACCCAAACACGACAACAGAGGAAGAAGAAATAACAACAACAACAGAAGACCCTAAAACTTCAACCAATCTTAAAGAAGAGGAAACAACTAAAATAGAAATTAAAAACCCAATTTATAAAGAAATTACGTTAAAGTTTAATAAGAAAAACCTTAAACTGACATCAACATCATCAGAGTCTCCAAAAAAACCCCCGCTTCCAACTACATCAACAGAGCCGCCAAATTGTTATTGGGATACGAAAAAGAAAATATTGAAAAATAAAACACTATTATTATTTCTGCTATGGGACCCGCTGTTCCTATTGCTTTGACCACTGCTGCTGTTATCAGAGAAAAAATTGGAAAATTACACTAAAATATCGAAATTAGAGCCGATAACATTAAAGATATTTGGTAACCTAAATATGAAGAATTAGAAAATGTTGAAGTTAACAGAGTTATGGGAGTTTTAGACATCACTTTGAGTTACTCTGATGAAGGAATTAAAGGAGTAAATAATTTTAATTATAATTATCATTTATAAGTTTTTTCGTGGTATCTGATATGATACCAGCTTTTGTCAATTTTATTGATGATATTTATTAATTTTTGTATATTTTTTAGTAACCTGGATACTCCGGAATCGTTAATGAAACAGTCCCTAAATCTGAAGACATTATTAGAGACAGATCCAATTTCACTTAATAATAACCCAGATAAAACAACAACTACGAAAGAAGAAACTAAAACAGATAAGGAGGAGGATACAGATAAAACAACTACAACAATTCTGTAAATATATTTATTTTTTTTAATAATTTTTAAATATAATGAATTAAAAAATATTAAATTATAAATTTTATTATAGTAACCCAGATACTAAGGTGGATAATAAAGAAACAACTAAGGAAGATACAGAGACAACAGAGACAACAGAGACAACAGAGACAACAGAGATAACAGAGATAACAGAGATAACAGAGATAACAGAGACAACAGAGACAACAGAGATAACAGAGATAACAGATAAGGAAACAGATAAGGAGGAAACAGAAGAAACTATAATAACAACTACTGAAAAAATTGATACTCTAATTTAAAAAAAATATTTAATATGTTGCTTTTGAATATGATAATAATAATAAAAAAAAACTGAAAAATTTTAATATTAAATTTTAATCTTAAAATTCCAGCTAAAGCTGACATATATAAAACATATATTTAATTATAAATTTTGAAAGCATTAGAAGTATTAATTAAACTTAAATATTTATTTATTAAATATTAATAAGTTTAATGTAACTTTTAATCAGCGTAAAAAATACGCATTTATTTTAATTTTATAGTTTATATGTTTAAAATATGTATTGTAGACTGGCTAATTTCTTATCAATTATTCCTCAATTTTTTTTCTTTTTTATTAATTATTAAATAAAATAATTAAATCTAATATAAATTTTTTCAAAAGTTTGAAATATAATATACTAATAAAAATTTTATAAATAAGTGCTATTATAAACTATTTTATTTTATAAATAAACATATGATTATTATAAAGATGATTTTAATAAAGAAAAAGTGGTCATTTGGATTTATATATATATAATTGTATATTATATTAATAAATAAATACAATATACAAAAGATATTCTATGTATTATATTATGAATAAAAAATAGTACATACAATAATACATATATATATATAATAAATACTAATACACTATCATATAGAAAGTATATATATTATTCTATTCAATTTTAATTTATGTTTAATTAAAATAAATTATAGAGCATACATGATAGTATATGGGTGGAGGATGGGAATGGGGGATTATTATATATATATGTATATTAATTTTTATATTTATATATTTATATAGTAATGGTAATATATTTATAAAGAAATATATTAATTATTAATATTTATAAGTTATTTTAATAATTATATATTGCCTTTTGGGCTTTGTTTATAAATTTATATTTTATATATTAATTTTGAATATTTTTTGAATTATATAATATTAGTCTAATATGCTCTAAAAAATAAATACTAGCTCGCTATTTCATTAAAAAAAATTTTTTTTTGCCTATTTCTTTCTTATTTATTCATCGACCTGTTGTATAGAAAAAAAGGGAAGAGAAGATTAATAATAATTTTTAATATAGGTTCATAAAAAGACTAGCCTTCATAATATTTATTTTGACAAATTTTAAGGGTATTAAAAACTTTCGAGTGGAAAACGAAAGCGAAATGATCAATTAAATGATTTAAGGTTGTTTTAAAAACTTGTTATTGTCAAAATTAATTATGTTTTTGGATGCTTTATAAGGGACAGGAAAGAGAGCGATATTATATTTTTTCGACTTTATTTTTTTGTTTTTTTTATTAATTATTATTTTTTTTAATATGAAAAGTTAATTATTTTTAATTTTAAATTTAGTATTTTATTTGAATTTGAAATTAGCTCAATTAAATTAAAATTGATATAGGCCTTCTTAATTAATATAGAATATGAAAAAAAGGTAGTGAATTTTTAATAATAATAAAAACTTTTACTTAAAATTAATAAAAGAACATATAAAAATATAAATATAATTATAAATGAATAAAAATCAAATTATATAATAAAATTACAATACATTTTAAATTAGTTAAATTATAAAAGTAGCAAAAACAAACCGACTCAAAGCTTTAAATATAAATATAATATTAAATTTATTAAATATTTTTTTCAAATAATTTAAATTTAAACTTAAATATCTCATTATTTTTTTTTTTCTTTTTTACTTTAATTGCTATTTTATTTGTTATTATTAGTATTATTTTCATCAGTTTTATTTTTTTTTTAAGAAACAGGTTATAAATTTCCCAAATTATTTGAAGAAATTTTGTCTTTAGGCTTTAAAAAATAAAAATTTTCAGGGTCTTGTAAAACATTCATTAAATATCTTCTAAATTTAAGGGCGACAGTTGGATTTTTCATTCTGGAAGAGTGGTAAAAATAAGGATAAGCTTCATCATGTAAAAATTTTCGAGATAAAATTCTGACTGCTTTATTAATTTTTTTTTTCGTTTCTTGGTTGTTCCCAGCTATCCAATACTCTCTTAAATGTTTAATTGAATGAATTTTATCTCTTAAATTGTCTAAAAGAGGCTGAATTTCCTCTTTTGGCAAATTAGAAATATTTACAGCAGAATCCATATTTTCAATTATGTACTTATATATGCCCCTGGCATAGTTTTTAGGTATGTTTTTTGTTTCTTTGCCCTCCGGATTTTTTATAGCCGAATTTTGCTTTGTATTTTTTTTCTTTTATTACTATTATGTGTTATTTTTATTATTTCCGGTTTATGGATGGCTATTTCCACTATTTTATTATTACTATTGTTGCTAAAACATTAAAAATTATTATTAAAATATAGGGTTCATCATAGACATCGGTGGCATAAATCCTCCCATCATAGGGTAAAAAAATTAAGGCAAAACCGAGTTTTAATCTACCTAATTTTCAGCTTTTGAAGTAGATTATGATTAGTCAATATCTTCGTCATTTTGCTACTCTTCTTATTCTTCGTTTATTTCTTATTCTTCATTTTTATTATTTTCTTTATTTTTGTTATTTTTTTCCTCTTCTTTTTCTTCTTCTCCAACTTTTTACGAATTTTTGTTTGAATTTTTTTGGTTTATTTATTGTTTGTTTTGGCTTAAATTTTTTTATTACTGTATTAATTATTAAAAGCCTGCAAAATTTTAGAACATCATTTGGAAGGGATTGTTAAAATTATTAATATTATTTTTATCATTATTTTTATTATATTATTCATATTCATCTTCGTCGTCTCCTTATTCGCTCATACTACTGTCATCTTATTCATTTTCTTTAATATTTTCGCATTTTTTATCCATTTATTTACTTTTTGTATCTTATTTTTACTAAACAATTTATTCATTTTCTCCTGTTTTATTAGTTTCACTTTATTAATTTATCTATTTAATTTCATTTTATTTTCTGTCTTTGCTATTATTATTTTCTTTATTTTTGTTATCTTATTTTTTTTATTATCTATTGGTAAATTACTATATTTAACTCATATTAAATGGAAAGCTATTCATAAGTTAAGGATTTTATTGCATTTCCATCATATTTTTCTACATAAACAAAAACATCTACTATTAGTGTTGTTAAAATAGCTTTTTTTGCTTTTCTTATTCTTTTAGTTAATTTTTTGTATATTTTTTACTTTTTTTTTAATTATTTTATATTAATTATTCCGATTATGATTATTCTTTTTAGGACTTTAATTCCTTTAATTTTTCTTCGACTTCTACTTCTTCTTCTTATTATTATTAATCTACTTAAACTTTATTATTTTAATGTTCATTTTTTTTCTCACTTACTTTTTATTCTAGATTCTCCAATTCTTCTCCTTCTTATTCAATTAATTTATTTTTCGTTAATTTTTTATCATTATTTTATTAAACATCTTTTTGATTTTATAATTTTTCGTCCTCTTCCAAAACTTAATTTTAATCATTTTTAAATTTTTTAATTTATTTACTTTATTAAGATTCTTTTATATTTTAAGGTTATTATTCTTCTTCTTCAAAAGAATTTTCACTTAAATTTGAATTTTCTTCTGATTCGATTAATTTTTACTCGTTTTTTTCTTATTTTTTTTCTTAAATATTAGACTTTTTTTACTCCAATTATTCTTTTTCATTTATTTCTTTGTTCACTTTTATTTTTTTATTTTTGCCATTTTTCTTTTGTTTTTCTTAGTTGAACTGGTTAAAAATATTGAAATCGAAACCCATAGGAATCATAAAAGGGGGATACATTCCCAGAGGAGGTGGAGGCACTCCATGTTAACTAATATTTTGCATAAAAAAAGGAGGAATTTGTGACTGAATTTAAGTTTACGACTTTTATTATTAACTTTATTACTATTAATTATTATTATTAGTGCTACCTTATAAATTTCCATCTTTATCAGGAGATTAATTTTAGAAAAAAGGGTAGGGATAACAAGGAAACATAAAGGGAATTTCTTCACTTTCATCTTTTATTTGTGAATCCTTTTAGGTTGGAGAAGATTTTTGTGGTGATGACATTATTTTTTTTTGCTATAATAATTTTTTTTTTTTTTTAGATAGCTAGAAATAGTAATAATTGTTTGTTATTTGTTTTTTTTGTTTTTTTGTTTTGATTTTTTATTAGTATTATATGAGTTTTTATATATTTATATATATAATTTTCTATTTTTTCCTTTATTTAATAGAGAATTTTTTTAATTTCTATATTTTTTATGCTATTTTATTGGTGTATTTCCTAATGAATTGAATTTTATATATATAAATTTATATTGGAATCAAAAGAGAACTATTTAATATCTATATTTTAATCTATTTTGAAAATATAAATTTCTCCCCAAAAACCTTATTATATTATAAATAATTATAAAGATATTTATATATTAGGAAGTTTATGTGTATATAACTATATAATTTCCCATTTTATTTAAATTCTTTTTCAAATATAAAAGAAGTAAAAATTAAATTTAAATGTAAAAATATATAAATTTTTAAAAGCTATAATGATAAGAATTAATTATTTATAAAAATTTTTAAAAAATAACTAACATTTAATATATAAATATTTTTATATATTTGCTTATAATATTGTTTTTTTTATCTTTTTAAAGTCTGTATAAAAAATTAAAGAAAATATAAAATAATTTATGATTTAAAATTCGTATAGTGTTCATTATTGTTATAAATAAATTTTACTATATTAATTTTAAAATTTTTTTTCAAATGAGTTAAGCTTCAAGGGCCAATAAATAAGGTTCATATATATTTAGATAAATATTATTTTCTGAATCAATAATAATTTCTCTTTCGTTTAAGGGCCAGTCCAGGAGTTTGATACTTGAATCTTCTTCTTAATCTTATTAATTTTTGCCTCCTTTTTTTTTTGTGTCTTTTTTGGGTTCTTTTTTGGTTTCTTTTTTTTTGGCTGCTTTTTTTGTATCTTTTTTATTTTTTGCACCTTTTGGGTCATTTATTTCTTCAGGTTCTACTGGCTTCATTTTTTCTTCTCTTTCTTTTATCATTTATTATATTTTTTCACCATTTTATTTTACTAATTATAACTCATTATCTAAGGGGACGTAAAATTCGGGAACTCTTTCTAAATCGCCTGAAAATAATTTGAATTTTTATTATATATGTCTTTCTGAAGATGTATCTTTTAACCAATTTTTAGTTTCTAGTCGACAAATTCCTATCAAAATATTATCATTTATTTTAGGTAAATTTTATTCATCTAAAACGGGCTCATTTTCTTCAGTTTCAGGGTTTAATTGTAAAACTGGTTCTGACTTAAACAATTTTACCAAAAATCCTCTTCTTATTAAGTCTCTTGAAATACTATCAATTTAAAATATTTCATTTTATTAGAATTTAAAATCAATTCTACTTTTTTCATTTTCATCTTTAAATTACAATTCAAGTGAAATTTTCTCTGATTTAATTACATTTTATTTATCTATACATAATTGTATCCAAAAATGAGTGGAAAATCTTAATGGGTTATCTCTAATTAATTCTTCATTATAATTATCTTTATCTAAAATAACTCCTTCTGGATTTTCTAACTAAAGAGCCTGAAATTTTACATTAAATTAAGTTATTAATTATCCCATTTATTAATTAAATTTGTCAAAATCAATTTTTGCATCCAAATCAATTTAATTTTTATCTTCAACTAGTTTTATTTTAAAAATATAAAAAAATTAAATTATTTTTTATATATATAATTTTTTATTACTATTTGGTTTTTTATTTAGTTCATCGTCCAAATAAAATCCTATTGATTATTTTCCCTCATTTAATTTTCCAATTTTTACCTCATCAAAAAATACTAATTAAGGAAAAGCATGTACCATAGCTTTATGATAATTTGGTAATAAAGAAATTGGATTTCCATAAGTTGTTAACATTTTAAGTTATTTTAAAATTTATAAGCTTTCTATTAAAATATCAATCATACACAAATCATTATAACACCTATAAAATTTAGATAAAAAATAATTATTTGATATTAATTATAAATAAATTGGTAAAATTTGATTACAAATCTAAACATAACAAGTTTGGTAACTAATATCCTATAGTTTATATAGCCTCATCCGATAACTTATTATATCCTAAACCTAGATATACTAAATTTTCTGATTATATTTTGGGAGAAATTATACTTATTTAATTTTAAAAAAGATAAAGTTCTCTTAATTTTTAAGGAATATTTTCTACCTGTAAAATAAATAAAAACATTTATAATAAACAAAAAAATATCAATATACTTTGTATTAATTTTTTATTTATATATTCCTTTAATTTGAATTTTACTCTTTTTATGAAATTTTTAGTTAATCTTAAAATTTGTAAATTGACTAATTTTTTAAGTTCTTAATCCATTTCAGTTATATTTTCATCATTAAAAACTAATTCTTCATAAATTTCTTTTAAATTTTATTTATTGCATATAAAATCAGCAAACCCATTTTCCAATAATTAATTATAAAGAATTTCATTTTAAATTGACCATTTTTTTACCTTAAATATTTTTAATTTATTATTTATTTTAAAATTTTTTTATACTTATAGCTACCTTTTTTTTAATAGTATTAAATAGTAAATATTAAACATGTGTAAGGATTTAATAAAATAAATATTAGTTTTTTGATAAATAGTACCTCTTATAAATTTATATTAATGTCTTCTGGACTTATTTCATATAGTTTTAAAATTTATCTGGGCTTATTTTCTTACAATATTTCCATTCTTAATTCTTCTTTTATTTTTTGCCAAAATAATTGACCAAATGACCTGAAATTTCTTGCTTCTAAATCTTCATCTCTAATCCATTAATTGTTATCTTAAATTTCATTTAATTCTTACTGATTTTATTATAAATGTTTCATATTAATATTTTGTTAATTTTAATTTTTTTAAACTAGATTTAAATTTTTGAATTCTTCTATAATTGTTAGAAGTAAAATTTTTTTTATTGAAGAGGTAGTTTTATTTTATTTGTTACTTTTTAAATTTATTTAGAAAATTAAATATATTATAGTTTCTAATAAAATTATTAACATATTAAAATTGATATTTAAAAAACATAACTTTATTTTATTAATATATAATTCAAGAACAAATGAGATATTTAATATTTTTATACCGATAACTATAATTGCTAACATTTAAATTTTTAAATTTCTTTTTAATAATAATAAAAATTTAAGGATTATAATTAAAATTATAGCATTTAAAAAATTTATAAAAAATATACACACATTAAATTAATATAATAATAAACTTTATTATAATAAATTACATATTAAATTCATGTTATTTTTATATAATTGCTTCATATTGTTTTACATATTAATATTTACTTAATACAATTTATTTTATTTGAGTTTGGAAAAATAAGACCTATATATATATATCTACTTATATTGATTTTCACATTTTCCATTTACCTTATTTAGAAAGAGTATTATTACTATAATAATTACCAGGTGAAGAAATTCTCTATTTTTTATTTAAAAAAGATTCCTAATTTTATTATTAAGCACTTCTTTATCTTTAGGAGCCTGTTATGATAAGATCTAAATAAATAATAAATACATAAAAAAATAGTATAAAAACACTATTTTCATAATTTTTAATATATATATGTTTGATATTAAATATTTTTACCATTATAATTACTATTTTTGTTTTATTAAGTTAGATTATTATTTTACGGTCTAAAACCAGACCTCGTTCCAAATGCATTTAAGGGTTATTTATTATTTGAGTTATCCTACTTTTTTGAAGGCGCAGTTGAAGGTCTATTTATTCTATTATTTCCTTTTTTTGCATTTTTTCTATCTTATTCATATAAAAGTCCATATTAAGGTTTATTATTTTGCTAATTAATTGAGGGCATTTCCATCCTAATTTTATTGAAAAAAAAAGATTAGAAAATTGGGCAAAATTATTAAAAAAAAATTAAAAATTAAATGATTTTTACTTATTGGTATTATTAGCCGCAAGAAAGTTGTTCATCTATGGTTGACCTCTCATTCCAAAATTTTAAGTATATATTCTTTAAGAACTTTTAAAACTATTTTCAATGCCATTATTATTATTATTTCTCTACATTTCATCATCATCTTTGCTGTTAGCAAATTTCAGTAGTCCTAATATTAATACATAAGTAAAATTTAATAAATAAAAATCAAATTTAAATTTACCTTATATTTTTCTTTATTCTGTATTAGGTTAAGCACTAAAAATTCCTTTGGAACCTGTATTTATAAGTTTAAAATAAGTAAAATTTAGGATGTATAAATTTAAATATAAATTTATTAAAATATTTTTTTATTTTTTATTATAGATCAATTTGAATATACAATGTAATTATGATAAGTTTTTTATGAAATATCTTTATCTTATTACCTTTTTAATTTGTTTTTCTTCCCAACTTTTATCCATATACTTTTTGAACAGCCATTTAATTTTAGCTTGCTTTTTAATTATATTTACTATTCTAGTGATTTTAATTGTTCCCATTAATTTATTCTTCCTTTGATATAGAAAAAAATTTAATATTTTATTTTATTTAATAAAAAAATAATATTAATGATTAAATTTTTTTTTATCAATTACCCCTGTAACAATATTATTTTTTAAAGTTTCTTATAGCTATCTATTTGCGATTTAATTTAAAGATGCTTAAATTATATAATAAATTTTTAGTACATAAAAAATTTCTTAAATAATTTTATTATTTTAAACAATTTTAATATTTACCTTATAGTTTTTAATCTTCCGATTATTTATTTTAATTAATATCTGTACTTTTATTTTAACTTTAATACTTAGATGCTATACCATTTGAGAATGTATATGGTTTATTTTATTTTTAAAGATTTGAATTATTAGTGTTCGTGTTATCTTTAAAATTGCCTTATAAATAGTTATTTTCTATATTATTATTATTTTATCTAAGTTATTATTATTAAACTTGTTAATTTTCGTTGTTTTTTAAAATTCTCATTGCAGTTAAATCTTTAGCACTTGAATTTTTAGGCTTTGCTGAATGTTAATTTCTATTTAGTATTTAAGTTCTAAATCCTTTAAATGTAGGCTTATTTGAATTATTTAAAGATTAATCTTATTCTTTTGGGGGTTCGAATTCATATTCCATATTTTTCCCCTAAAATTATGATTAAATATTTAATTTAGCGAATGATTTTAAGATTTATGTAAAAAATTATTTTAGTTACTTTAACTATAGATTTATACTTAATAGTGGTTGTACTACTATATCTTTATGACCTAAATTTACATTTTTCATAACATGGTATCAATAATCTATTTAATGAATTATTACTTAACCTATGTTATAAGTTCTAAAAGCCTGATTAATTAGGATTTCGTATGCTTTACTTATTATTATCTTATATTTCATCTACCCATCTTATTTTTGGTTATACTATTTTATCATCAGTATCATTATATTCAGCCACTTCTTGATTTTTTGAATTTAAAAATGTATTTTTTAATAAAATTTCTTCATTCTCTAATTCATTTAAATTGCTTTCAGCTATTTCTTTCCAATTATAGGTTTTTGCACCTAATCCTAATTTAGACAATCTATTTTCTAATGCTAAAAGTTAATTGAAAAAAGACGCCCCTAAAATATTTTAAAAAATTGTATTAGTCATTGTAATTTTTATTAATAATATTTATTTCTTACTTATTTCTAAATCTGGCCTTCTAGCATGTAAAAATTCTAATGTTTTATATAATGTCCACCTATATTTTCTCATCAAATATGCAGCAATTATACAAACTGATCTATTATGACCCCTCACAGAATGAATCTTAAATATTTATTATTAAAATTAATTTAAATTAATTAAATATTTTAAAATTAAAAAACTTAATTTTATTTGATTATATTATTTATAATGTGTTAATACATAAAATTTTATTACCAAAACAGCATCTCCTTAATTTAGTGTATCATCTATAAATCTAAAAGTTCTTTGCAAAACTTCATCTTTTGGGTCAAATATAATCTTATTATTTTAATAAATAATTATTAATTTTTTATATTTATATATTTATTAATCTATTTATCATTATTAAAATTAAAGCAAATAATTAAATAAAAAGATTTAGAATACCATAGTATATTTTTTATTTTCTAATTTTTTTTTATTATTTTTTATATTCTCTATAATTTTTATAATATGAATATCATTTTTATCATATTTTTATTTTTTACTTAATTATCTGTTTCAAGCCATCCAAATGTCATATATTATACGCCTATATTATTCCAATGATTTGGTATTTATTTTCCAGCACAATTGATAATTCTTGAAACTTTATTTGTTACTACAAATTCTAAATCCTAAAATTAAAAAAAATATAGTATAAATATGGCCCAAATTTATTTTTAATATAATAAGTGATAATTTCATATTTAAAACTGATAAATTTCGTATATGATTTTAATCAAAATAAAAATGTAGTTATAATATTTTTTTTATTACTTATGCTGCATACTCATCTCCTAAAAATAAACCATCTTTTATTTTTATAGCACCAACAATTTCATATTCCATTTTGATTATTTTAATTTTTAATTTATTTTAATTATTATAATTCGATGAAGATTTTTGATGTTGTTTATATGTTAAAAATAAATTTATAAATATTTTCAGAAAATTTTATATTTTTTTTTTAGAAATTTTTTTTTGTTATAAATTAATAATTTTTATAAAAACATTAAAATAATAACTATGTATTTTTTTTATTTGTAGTATTAATCAATTACATAATAATGTCTGAGAAAGAAATTGTATTAATTATTTATTTATAAATAAAACCTACATTAAATTGAAATATTTTACTATTTCTACCAATAAATTTTAATAAATTCATTGAAATATATTTATTAATTTACTTATATCAAAAAGAACTTTTTATTTTTAATAAAAGTAAAAAATACCAAACATTTATCTGTAGATAAAACATAATTCGCTAGTACTAATGAATATTAATTAATTTAGAATATAAATATAATTTATTATATTTAAAAAAGTTCAAATTATAACAATTAAATAATATTTAGTATTAATATTTTATATTAAAAAATTATAATAATAATTTTAAACCTATTTTAAGTAATATTTTTTAAAAGAATTTTACATACATGTTCTAAATATTTTGTGTTAAGTGAAAAAAAATATATATATATTATTTTAAAAACCTATTCACCTAATATTTAAAACTTTTTCTCTTTATTAAAGTTAATTTAACTTTTTTAATAAAAAGTCTTTTTCCTACTTTAGTTCTTAATTTTCCATTTCCATTTATTATAAATAAATTTCATTTTAATTAAAATTAGTTAATTTTGTAGAGTATCCTTCCAAAACTGAAGAAATATTTTCTTTAAACAAATCTAGTCCATTAACAACTATTTGTTAAGAATTTTTAATACCAGGTAAAGTAAAATTTAACTATTATTCTTATTGTTTTTTAATTTTTTTTATTTGTTAGTCATTTTTTATTACTGTTTAAAAAATTGTATCTAAATTTTCTTAAAATTATTATATATGTTAATTTTTTTGTTTAAGTTCACTTTAAAGTTCGAAGATTTCTTTAAGTAAATCTTATTATTTTTCAGGGGCTATTAATTTTTGGTTTTAATTAATTTTTAATGTTTTTTTATTCTAAATCAACTCTTTTTCTTATTATTTTTCTGTAAGTTATTTTTGTAAAGTTTATGAATGAATTTATAGTTTTTTATAATTTTTCAGGGTTTCTTAATTTTAATTTTCAGTTTTATTTAATTTTATACTAAGTTTTTCGCATTCCTAACAAGGTTGTTATAAGTTGATTCTCTATTCTTAGATAATTTTTTATAGTTCCCTGCAATTTTAACAATCACTTTTATTATTAAGTTCTTATTCTAGTTAAAGTAACTGATTATTTAAGTTTTCAAATTCAGAAATTTTATTTTAAAAAAAGTGTTTTTCTTGATCACTAGTATTTTACAAGTGCATAAATTATTCTTATATTTGCATTTTCTCAAATTATAGTTATTTTATTTATATTTCTTTTTAATTTACGATATTTTAGTATTATAGTACATCATTTTCCAAATGATTTACTTTTTAAGTCAATTAACTTACATCATAGTTAATTTTTTTAATTTTTTTTTAATTATTAGTATAGCTTCTGTATCTTGTTTGTTACGATATAACCGATGTATTACATGTTTAATCATTATTATTGCTGTTATAGTTTATATTACTTATACTATTATTTGAATAATCTTCATTTTGTTCAGTTTCGTGGAATTACTCAACTGATTTTTCTTAAAAACTTTAATCATTTTGACTCAAAAATTTTTAAGATGGTGAAATCTTTTTTAAAATAAATACTTTAGTATTTTTATATTTAAAATTAATAAAAATATAAACTTTAATAAATATTTATATGAACATAAAAAAATATTGATTAAGATTATATTTTACCTAATTTTAATTGACAGTCAGTTAATTATGCTCAAGTTTTTCATTGCACTGCATTTATAAAGTTGATATAAGACTTTTATTTTAACTTTCAGATAAATCTTTTAAGTTTGATTTTGCATATTATTATTGGAATTATTAATTTTTACATAATAAATTTTATTAATTATTATGGCAATTTACAAAATTATTTATTTTATTTTAATTATTAGATTATTTGTTATATTTATTTGTAGAAGTATTGGGATTAGATAGAAATCCACTTAGTTCTAATTCATTTATTTGTTAAATTTAATTAGTTTTATTAATATTATTTTTATCATTATTATTACTATTGTATTTAGAAGGCGAAATTTAATGATTAGGATTTTTAAAATTTGAACAATTTATATTATTTTCTTTTTAGTCAAATGACATTTCCATTTATTATTGAGGTAATTTTGAAATGTCTTTATTTATGGTTCTTTCTGAAATTTTTTATGAACTATTAATTTTTTTTTAACTATTTTTCTAGCTTTCGTTAAAACTTATTTATTCATTTTAATCTTAAATCGACTTTACTTAACTTTAAACTTCAGTTTTTTTCATACTTATTTAATTAAATGATACCTTAAGCCCTTATAATTTTTCTTTTTATTGTTTCATTAATATATCATTATCTTAAAAAAGTCTTTTTTATTCTTCGCTTAAACCGAAAAATTAGCTTTTTTTATTTTAAGTTTTATTTTAGCTTAAAGAACTATGAAACTAACTTTATTTTAAATTGCTTTGCTAATTAGGTTATAAATTTTAAAAATATTAAGGTGATTGAATTTAAGAGTTTTAATGGCTTTCATTGTTGTTTGTATTAAGTGAAATTTAATGATTTTATTGATTAGAGAAAGTAGCATTACTTTTTTATCCAAAATTGATACTATTGCTTAAAAAATGGCTATTGTTTTAAATTTGATTATTATTATTATCATCATTTATCCTATTATTTTAACTTTAAGAAAAATTTTCAATATTTTAAGAAGTTGTATTTGTTTTATTATGATTAAAACTGTTATTTTTAAAATTTATTTCAAAGCCTTTAGGAGTTTTAAAATTAGGTGGGAAAAAATTATTTAATGATGATTGATTTTACTAATGTGATGATAAAAAGCTGTTATTTTAAATATGACTACTTTATTAATTATTTAGCTAGCTGTTAGTATTTTTCAAATTAAATTGATTAGTTTTTTTATTGTTAATAGTTGAAATATCGAATATGCTTTTATTTTTTAAATTACTACCAGTTTAAGGATCATTTATATATGTTTTATCGTTGGTTTATTTATCTGAAATCCCTTTTATACTTGAATTATTGCATTTGATATTATTTGGAGTATTTATTGCCTTTAAATCAAAACTTACACTTCTTTGGTTTGATTTTTAATTTGTGCTTGATTTTTAATTATTTTCACTAAATTCAATTTGTTCCATCAATTAATCATTTACCAGTTGTTTTCGAGCTTTTAATAGAACCTTAAATATGAAATTTAAATAAAAAATTTTCTTTCATAAACATAATTATTTTCAATATATGATTATATTACCTAGTCATCAAAATATTGGATAAGATTACTTTTTTCACCCTGAATTAATTATTCTGCTTTATTTTGAAGATTTTTAAAAGATTTTTAGAATGATTATTTTTAAGCTAAAAGCAAAATATTCTTTTATTATACAGTATTAAATTCCTTCGAAAGATATTATTTATGCTATTAAAGACCTTAAACTTTTTAAAATACTTCTTTATTTTTATCTTCCCATGTACAATTTTGATCATTTATTATATTCACATTTTCTTATTTTTGAGGACTAGAAATACAACTGTTTTAATTAGAATTATCTTAAAACGTATTGTCTAAAAAGCTTGAACTATTTTTATAATAATCAGATTGTTCATTATAAGAATTCTACGATTAACTAAAAGATTAATTCATTTAGTTGTTATTTTATTTTTTTATATTTTATTTTGTTTTTATTACTTCAAAATTTTAATAAAAATTGTTGTTTTAAATTAATTTATTATATTTATTTTATTTTAAATTCAATTTTCTTATTATTCTTATAAATCGTGTTTTTTATTATTTAATATGTTTAAAGTAGGTTTGGATTACAAATTCAGTTATTTAAAAACACTTTATGCATATGAAATATAAAAGCATTTCTTGATAATACTCAAGTAGAAATAAACTAGACATATAAATAATATTAAATATTTCATAATTATTACCTGCAAATAATTTATAACTATATGTATATATATATATTATGATATAATTTTATTTTAATTAAATATAATTTTATATATTGATTTTTATCAAATGCTTCTATTATCGGCTTCTTCATCTTCATAATTTTCATCATCGTCCTCTTCTTCATCTTCATAATCATCATCGTCATCATCATCGTCATTGTCATCATTATCATTATCATCATCATTATCTTCATCATCATTTTCTTATTCACCTAATTTTATAAAATTATATATATTTTATATAAAATATATTTTAAGATAGAATTTTTTATTATTTACCTTGATTTCCTTTATATTATCCATATTATTATAAAAATTCTTAAATATTTCCAACATCATATAAATCAATTATTTAACAATTTTAATGTTAATATTCTGAGCATACTCTACAACATGTCTCTTAATGACCCCCACAAAAAAAGTGTTTAATTCTTTCAAAATGAATTTAACAAAATTCTAAGCCCGTCTCCTCATCTATATTAGGCTAATTTAAAATTAATTTTATATAAGAAATATTCATATACCATATAGTTATTTATATCGTAAAACAGTATATATATATAAATATATAAATATAATAAATGGTTTTTATAATTTATTAGTATTAAATAATTTTTATATATACCTATCCAGGTTATCTCTAATAATATTATTGGGGAGGCTATAAGCTTGCTTCAAATAAACTGTATAATTATTACTTTTTTAAAAATAAATATTAATCATTGTCAAAAAGTTATTTTATAAATATTTAAATGTAATTATAAATATATCAATTACAGGTATATCAAGTTCTTGTTATCCTTGTTTTTTATTTTCTTCATTTAATTATTCTGCCAATTTTGTAAATATGGTGTGATTTATAGGTATTCTTTCTAAGTATTCTATATTTTTTATTAATTTTAAGCAAAGTGGACATCTTACTTTATTATTTCTATAAAAATTAATAATGCATGAAGTACAAAATGTATGTCCACAATGAACCTAAATTATAAAATAATAAGTTTTATTTTAATTAATTTTATTTATTTTTTATTTATAATATAATTTAAAATTAAAATATTTCTTATAAATGAAAATATTTTTTAAACCGTAATATATTAAATGGTTTATTTTATTAAGATTTATAATTGCAATTTTTTTATTAAATATTATTAATATTTACCAATATTCTTGGCATTCTTTCTTGAAGATCAAAATCTTCTTTACAAACTACACATTTTTTAGTATCCAATAATTTGCTTACAAAATCATCTATTTTATCTTTATATTCATTGGGTGGATTATTGGCTTATTCGAAAAAATAAGTTGTTGGATTTTGCATTTTATTAAATATTTATTTAAAATTTTTATTTATTTTTATAATAGCTTTTTCGGTTTTTTGGTTTATTTTTAAATTATATTTTTTTTTAAATAGTAATTATTTTTCTTGTTTTTTTATAAATTTTTAAATATTTGATTTTGTTTTAATTTATTAATACTTGATTTAATTAGTATTATAGATTAATTAAAACAATATTTCTTAGATATAAGTGTATTATAATTTTCATAAATTATATGTGAAATATAAATTATAAATAAACATTCTAAATTATTCAATTATAATTTATCACCGGAATTACAACAATTTTTATTTCACATAGAATTAAGAAATTTGTAAAGCTTTAAAAAAATATAAAATTTTAAAATATAAAAATTAATTATACTTATTATCTTTTATTAAATATAAAATAAATTTAATAGAAATTATATGTTTATTTTTATTATATAATAATAAGTTTTAAATTACTAACATTAATAAGTGCAAATATAATAATAAAATTTATAATATATTATTACTTTCAAAATAAATTTATATAAATTAATATTAATTCAGTAATTATTATCAAAAATTAAAAAAAATAAAAAATCACAAATTTAAAATTATTAATTATGAAATAAAACTAAAACTAAAACTTGCAAGTGAATTCAGAACATTTAAATTTAAGAAGCTCAAATTTATTTGTAAAATTTCCAAATAATCTGCTTAATTAAGAGTTAGAAATGTACAAAAATTAATAAAAACTATCATAATTAAGAGAAATTAAAGCAAAAAAAAAAAAAATAGCATTAAGTAAAAGTAGAAATACATAAAACTATATTGATAATTCAGCCAAAAAGAATTAGCAAACTGGTAAAATATTAAGATAAGTAATGCTTTTTATTTTTAATTATTTTCTTTAATAAAATTCCATTTTATATTTATAATTTTTAATAAGGGCAATAAAATGTAAAAAAATGGAATAAAGAAATCAGAAGGTTAGATTCTACCAAAAAAAGATGTATTAAATTTATTTTAATTATAATAAAGAAATATAAAAATGCATATAATATTCCAAATTTAGATAACTTTACAGAAAATTAATATTATATATGATATGAATATATTATTTTCTAAATATTAAACTGATAAAAAATTTATTTAATTAGAAATTAGTTGCATATTAAATATAAGAAATTTGAATATATTTTTAAGAATAATTTTTTTTATATAGATTATGAGAAGAATTTTTTTATTTCTGTAAAAATGAAATGTATAGTCAGAAAAATGGTTTATTTGTCTTAGTCATACAGATATAAAAATTTAAAACATATACATGCAAAAATGATAGGGGATCCATCATTTAATATAAGCAAAAAAAATTACGACTATTTTGATGTTAAATTGTTAAAAATTTTAGATAAAATTACGAATTTTTTGTATTGGAAATTAAGTTTTACCTTAAAATTATTTTACCCAGAATAGTGGTTCATAGCTGCTTTTAATATATTTAACATATTTGTTAGTTTTATCTTAATTTTTATATATTCTCTACATATATTTTATGGACTTTAATTTGAAAAGTCAGATAGTGTAATTTAAATATGTTAAAATTTATTTTAACATTATAAAATCATTATGATATCTGAATTATTAAATTAATTTTAGATGTTTAAAAATTTTTTATATAGGGATTTAACTTTTTAAAAGGATTTGCACTTTGTTTTGCTTTGTTAGACATTATAATTTAATTTAACACTGGATATTATGAAAAAGGTAAGTTAGTTTTAAAAAGAAATAAAATAGCTAGACATTATATAAACACATTTTTCATATTTGATTTAATGGCTTTAATGGCTATAATATATAGTTTTATATCAACTGGCAATAAAATTACAGCAGAAAGCTTTATATTTTAAATAATGTATTTTCTGAAAATAATTTCGGCAAATTAATAAATTTCTAGAATTGAAACTCTTTTTGTGACTTCAAAAACTAGATAATACATATATGACATTATTAAACTTATACTTACTATTATGGGTAAAAATTATATAAATTTATCGTTATACTAAATATTAAATTATTGAGTTTTAAAATAAACTTTTATTAATTTATTTATTTTTAGTATATAATTATTTTTTTTATATAAAATAGTATATTGTCACTTTGTTTCAATTTTATAACATTCTTTGGCAAAATATGAAGATAATAATTCTAAATATGATAATGATAATTGGTTTATATAGTACGGATTAGTAGACCCAAATTGGTTAGATTTATATTGCTATTCATTTTATTGGTCATTAGTAATTTATAAAATTTATTATTTAATATTATATTTTTTATTATAAATTAGTAATTCTTAGCTCAAATTTTAAAACTGATTATAACTAACTAATTTAATTAAAAATTTTTATAGAGTACTATGATGTTAATTGGAAGTTCTCCAAACAATACATTAGAAATGATATTTACATCATTTGTTATATTAATAACAGTAGGAATTTTTGCATATACAATAAACTAAATAGGAAATATTTTGAATGATATAAATTTAAGAAAAAAAGAATTTAGAGATGAAATGAATATTATAAATAAACATATGCGTAGAAAAAATACATCTCCAGTTTTATAATAAAAAGTTAGATCGTATTTAGAATTTCACAATAAAAACCATGAAAATATATAAATTAATAATGAGTCGTAAAGAATATTGCTTTAATTACCTTTTGATTTATAAGAATAAGTAGCTTTGGAAAAAACTAAAAACATATTAATACAATTTCCGAATTTGAAGAAAGTTTTTTCAAAAACAGTTTTAGATTAGTTAATTTTATTCATGAAAGAAAGGCTTTATATAGAAGGTGAAACTATTTTTAAGTAAAATTAATATGAAGGCGTAGCTCTTTATTTAATAGCTGAAGGACATAGTAAATAAAATATACTAAAATATACAAAAAAATTTTTTAATATTTTGTTTAGTAAATAAAACCTAACAGATTTTGTATTGGGAATTTAATTATTATTTAAAAATTTATTATTTTTTGTACTTATAATTTATTAAGATTATATTAATTAATGAATATTCAAACTTATTTTAATTTCTAATAATTAATGTGTCATTTTTTAGTCGACCTTATGTTGTCAAGAGATGATAAAATACACTCTGACCAGTAACATTAATAAGTTTAAGAAATTTTGATAAAAACATGTAAGAAAGGTGAAATATTCGGAACTACGGGCCCAATACATGAATTCACAGCCAGATGCTCAAAAACATGCACAGTTTATTAGATAATGAAATCAGATTTGGATTTTTGTCTAAGGTATTCGTTAATTTAATACGATTTATTTAACTTATTTTTAAAAATATTTTTTGTTTTTTTTATTTTATATAGACAAGAAACTGAAGATATTTAAAAATTCAAATAAATTTAAGATAAATTGATTAACTGTAACGAAATATATAGAGTGATAAATTAAAGATGTTTAATTTGTAAATCATTTAGCCATAATGAAAATTAGTGCACATTAGTCCACTTTTAGCCATCATTGATGGATTTACTAAAAAATGTGAAACCAGTAATTTAAACAGATAGAGTAAAAAGTTTTAAAAGATCTTAAGAAGATAATGGAGTTTAATTGTTTAGCAGCACATTTCGAACAAATTTATCAAACAAAACTAATAATAATTTAATGAAAAATTTAGATACAGTTAATTAATAGTTTTTATTTTCCGAAAATGATTTATTAAATTCTTAATAAAGTGAGTCTTAAAATTCAAATATACTAGAGGAATAAGATAGTTTTGACAGCTAGCAAATAAGAGTAAAAAAATTTAGATAAAAAATAAATTAAGATTGTTTTCTCAATAAGAATACATTTGTTCAAAAAATATGTGCATTAAAGTAAGTAAATAAACTTTATTTTTTGGCAAGAAAGCTTTCTAAAAATTACAAAGAAAATGATAAAACTTATGTTAATATTAATTTTTATTAAAAATGGGAATAATATTATTTAAAGTATAATAAAATAGAAGATTAACACTATTAAGAAGCTGATAAATCTTTATTTTATTATTGGATTTGGCTTAAAGAATATTTAAAATAATAAAATTTGGTAGCTCAATTAGAAGAATTTGATGATAATAAAAGTGATTCTAACTTATCATTAAATAGTTTAAATAATTTAGATAAAAGTGATTTTTAATAAAATTTTAATGCTTATAGCATTAAAAATGAAAGAGAAATTGGAAAAAATGTCGAATCTAAATCTTTAGCGTTTTTAAAAAGTAGAACTACTAATAATTATAAAAATTAGTTAGAATCATCAGAAGATGATAGTTTTACGGAATTAAATTAAATGATAGCAAACCAGAAAAATAAGGGATCTATCATAACTGTAATTTTAATAATATTTTAATCATAATATAAATTAAAAAAAATAAACTTTATATCTAGGCATATATTATTTAATAACATAATTTATTACTTTATAGAATACATTGGAACAAAATAAAAATGAAGTAAGATAAAGTTAATAATCTTTCATTAATGATGGAATTACAAAAAACTAAATAAAATAATTTAAAATTGGAAGTTAAAGAGTTAATTAGTAAAATAATAATAAAAATATATATTAAAAAGTAAGGGTGAGTAATAGTTTGCCTGATAAAAGAAAAAAGTTTGGAAATTTTACGCGAGATATAGACATTTTATAATAAAATGAGGATACTATTAAAGAATAACATAATAAAAGCTATTATTTTAGTAAAAATTAAAATAACCCTATTATAACTATTAGATAGGCTAGTTCATCTCTGGAATCTTCTTCTAAAAAATAAACAATATAAAATAGTATCTAAACTACTAAAATAAAAAAATTCAGTATTAATTGTCTAGATAATAATAAATAAAATAAATTTGATAGTAATAATAATTATAATAAAAGTTCAACATAAGTAAAAAATTAGGAAAAATTATGTTAAAATAAATATTAAAGATAAAAACTTTTATCTTAAGATATAGAGGAAATATAAGAATTAAGTTATTCGGAATAAGGATTTAATGTTCCTTATTATAATTTATTTGATAAAAATCAGAAAATATTAGCTGAATTTCCTGGTGTTTGGAATTTAAGCTAAAAAAATATTTCATCTAGATAAATAAAATAGAAAAAGCATTAATAATAAGAAAAACTAAAATAAATGCAATAATATAATATTATTTCAAAAGGTATTAATATATTTAGTTTTTATCAGTCCTACTTTTTTTTTTGAAATATAAAACTTTATTTAATTATTTATTTTTAAATAAAAATTTTTTTTTTAATACTTATAAAGTTTTTTTATATTCTTACATTTAAGATTAAATAATTGAAATAATAATATTTTATAATTTTAATATTGAAAAATTAATTTTCAGAAACCAATTTCATATTTTTTTTATTTTTTTGGTATTATATTTTAGTTTAAAATTTTTATTAAAATGGTATTTTTGGTTTTTAGAAATTAATATACCCTCTATATTTAATTTAGAATTATATGATGAGAATGGAAATCATTAAGAAAGCGAGTCAAAAAATATTTAATAAACATAAAAACCTTTTAAAACTTAGATAGCATAAAAATTAAGAAATACAGTAAAAAATTTCTAGCATTTAACTTAATTTTAGGAGTAAACTAATTTTATGAAACAAATGTCAATTCTTTCAAATAAAAAATCTTTGAACGACCCATGGACGGAAAATGAATAGCTTTTTTTTTGTATGGACAAATTATGCAATTTTAAATATTATTACATTGAGTTCAATTTCAATGAAATTTTCAAGAAATATAAAAAATTTTAGCTTTTTACTAATTTGGCAGTGGAATTAAGAACTAAATAATACAGAGATTTCATGAAAAATTAAAGCAAAAGAAATATAAAAACTAATAGCTTTAATAATGATGATAAGATAAAAAAAAAAGGATTTTTTTAATCGTAATAGGTAATGCATAACTAAAAATAATTAAGATTTGCAGATATGTAAAACCCTACATCTAATTAAATATGAACTTCTAAAATGAAATACTTATAAATAATTACATATTTATTAATAATATAATAGAATTAATAATTTTAAATTTAAATGGGTTTAAATGTAAAAGTATTTTTTATATAAAAAAGTTAAGCATTGAAAAGCTAAAATTTCAATTTCAAAATTAGTATATTTAGAATTTGTAGTGATTGAATAATTTTTTATTTTTATATTTTATATTTTACTATTGATAGGAAATTATAATTTTAAACATTAAATGACAACTTCATACTTATATAATATGTTATAAAATAAAAATTTAAAAATAAATAATAATGTAACTAAATTTTATTAATAACTGTTTATATACTAAAATAAACTTTCTAATATTATGTTAGCTTATTTAAATATTTTTGTGATTATTTGAAAGTATTAATATAAAGTTTGTAAAAAAAATTACATATTAGCTATATTAGCTGGTTTTTTAATATTTTAAGAATCAGTAAGTTTATTGTTTTCTGAGAATTTATATTATTAATCTTTTAACCTTAATAATATTCAATTTGATCATTTGTATATTTCCTTATATATTTTGCACAAATATGTACAATAACTACAAACAAAATTAATAAAATTCATGAAATATATTGATAATAAAAAATACAAATATACAATTTTTTTTTTTTTTTTTTTTATAAATTAAAAATTTTTCTTATTTTTTTAGTCCCCTGATTAACTTGAATTTATGACTAATTAAATGAAAAATATGGATAAAGAAACTTTGAGATAATAATTAAAAGCCTAAACTGGAATGGAAATGTCTGATGAACAAATAGAAATGTATAAAAATATGATGACACCTGAAACTTTGAAAATGATGTAAAATATGGACCCTAATATGATAAATTAAATGAAAGGGTAAACAGGAGAAATGTCGGGATAAGGTAAAAATTAAAAAAATTAAAAAAAAAATAAATTAACTAAATAAAATATATATAATAATAAATAAAATGGTAATTTTTTTGCATGAATTTATTTTTTTTGTGTAAGATAATCCAACACATAATTTTAAATTTGAAAATAATATATGTTTTATTTATTTTTTACTTTGCAGGATTTGATCCAAGTTCAATGAATTAAGCTGATGCTTTTAAAAAATTGCAAGAAAATCCAGATATGATTAAAATGGCAATGGAATAGATGAAAAAAAACCCTGAAATGTTTAAAAGTATGGCTAAATCTATGGGAGGACCTATGGCTTCGTATTTGGAAAAAACTACACCTGAAGATATGGAAAAAATGATGAATATGATGTAAAAATTTGCCCCTGTTTTGTAATTTGGAATGAAAGCTTTTGGTTTTTGTAAAAAGAATAAATATTATTTAATGGGCATGTTAGGGCTTTTAATAGTTTATTGGTTTTTCTGAATTAAGGGTTAAATAATTTTTTCAAAATATTAATTTAAATAATTTTATAGTATATAATATAAGAATGGTATATATAAAAATATATAAAATCATAATTCTCAGTAAAGACTTTTATAAAAATTTCAATTTCTATGTAATTATTATAATCTTCTTCAATCAATTTCTTATCATAGTGAAAATCCCTCCAAAATAAATTTATATAAATTAAATTTTTATTTAAACAAAAATTAAAAAAAAAATGGAATAAAACCAAAATCCATCAAAAAAAAGAAACTTAAACTAATTTCAAAATCAGTAAAATGATTCATAAGAAACTAATGTCAATTATTAATAATAAAACTAAATTTTGAGAGAACTTGCCTTAGAAAGAATGCAAAGGCAACAATAATAAACTTAAAAATCCTAAAATAATTGTGATTTAAAATAAAATTATGAACAATAAAATAAAGAATAAGATTAAATATAAACTTAAAAAACTTAAGTTATTATAAAAAATAAGAATGATATTTAATAAGAAGAAGAGTAAAAAATTAGTATCTAAAAAGATAAAAAAAGTATAGATAAATAAAATGAGTTTTAAAATATACATACTTAAAAATTGACTTAATTCTATGTAAATAAGTTGGTTTAATATCCAGTTGAATAGCATGCTGATTATATGGTTTCGTTTGATGAATTATTTTTAGAAGATCCTTTTTATAAATGTATAATTATTATATATTTTATAATTTATTTTTTATACTTTAGCATTTTATAACTTTATTTCTAAATTTATAAAAAAAAAAAAGTTAAATTAAATTAAATTTTTTTTATAAATTTATACTTATATTTTAAAATTAAAAGTAAGGAATAAAGAAAAAATTGATACAGTTTAAAGTGTTTTTATAACAACTTATGGATTTTAATCAAGCTAACTGGAAAAAATAGTTAAAGGAAAGTAAACGCATTTTGTTTTGGCAAATGACAGATCGGCCTAAGATAAAAAAGAAGGATTACCCGATGTTATAGAAAATTTTAAAAATTATAAAAATTGGACATTAATTCATCCTCCAAAAGACTATTCTAGTCCATTTCCAGGTCCATTTCATCCTAAATTATGGTATAAAGTTTATAAATATTATAATATATATAGTTTATTTACATAATTTATAAATTTTTGTATACAATATTCTGGTTATAATATCATATATTTAATATTATTATAAATAATTTTTATACATATTAAATATTATTGAATATTTTTATACATATTCAAAATTATAGGCTATTGAAATTTCCTAAATTTTTGAGAGTTGTAATTTGTAGTGCAAATTAAATGGAAGCAGATTGGGATATTTGGGGACAAGGAGTATGGTTTCAAGATTTTAGAGTTAAAAATTAAGGTGAAAAAGAGTGCTATAAAACATTAACAGATGAAACAAAATTTGACTTTGACAAAGATTTTAAAATAACTTTAGAACATTTTGTTTCCAAAATTATGCCTCCCTTTAAAGATTATAAAGAACTATTAAAGATTGATTTAAATGATTATTTTTATGAAAATATAAATGTCATTTTGATACCAGGTTTACCAGGCAGATTTTAGGATGATTAATTTAAAAAATACAATAAAGGAAAAGTTAAGCACGTTCTTACAAAATATTTTAAAAATAGTAGCACCAAATTAAAAGACCCTATTTTGACTTACCAGTCTACTAGTTGTGGAAGTATAGATGAACAATTCATAGAAGAAATGTTAAATACATTTAATCCTCATTCACAAGTATTATTTATTTTTATGAAAATAAAATAAATTATTAAAATAAAGATTACTTATTTTAACATTTTATATTTTTTAAAAATAGTCATTTTAAGTTATGAATGATGATAGAAAAAATAGGAAAAAAAATAAATTAGAGCCAATTTAATTTTCCAAAGATTTTAAATTTGTTTATCCAACTTTACAGTATATTTTAAATGAAGCATAAGCTGGTGTTGAATTTGCTGGTTGTTTGTGCATGTGTAAATATTATGTTTTATATAAAAAAATTTCATAAAATTAAAAAAAATTTCATAAATATTAAGTATTTTTTATAATTTTTTTGTTAAGTTGGAATTAAATAAATTTAACTAAATAATAAATTTATTATTAATATAGAAAAAGACAGTTTCGTGAAAGAAAGCTTTCCCAAACTTATAATGCATAGGTATGAGGGAAACTAAGAATATTTTTTTTATTAGGGAGTAATTCCACATATAAAAGGGGGTATTTTAACAGAAAGAGATGGTAGTATTAATGATAATACGGTTATTTATTTGGGGAGGTAAATAATAATTTAAAAAAAATCCGTTTATTTTATAAAAATTAAATCATTTTTATATAAATAAATAGCCATAATTTCTCGCAAGCAGCTTGGGGAAGACTGTAATTATAAATGAAATAAATAAATATTAATAATACAGAACTTGGAATTTTATTCCCACCTTAAGAAAATTCTAAATAAATGAAATAACAGATAGTTAATGTTCTTCCATGGAAATTTCCCCCAGAAAAATATTAGGGAAACGACAGGCCTTTTATGTGGGCTGATTGTTAAAACTGATTATAAAATTTAAATTTAACTTATAATTTTTCTACTAGATTATGATGTTGATTTAATAAATTTTTTATAAATTATAAATTAATTTTGTGTGCTTTAAGCAGAATTATTATTTCGTCTTCTTATAAAATAAAAAGACTTAAAAAATAAAAAATTAACAAAATAAAACCAAATAAAAAAACAAAGAGTAAAGAATGCAAGATTTGACTGATATTATTAGAACATCTCAAGATTTGTTATTAATAACAGCACAAGACAACTAAAAACTAACTTTATTGGACCCAAAAACGCTGGCACCTTTAGAATAATATGTGGACGATTCTTATCCTATAAAATTTACTTTAGAAATTTCTAATAAATTTGGACATATTTTATCTTTTTAGGCCACAAATTAAATTTTGAACATTTGGAATTTGAACAACAAAAGACTTTTATACAGAATAAGAGTGCCTGAAAAATTGACTTCGACTTGCTTAACGAACTCGGAATTATTTTTTATTGGAGGGGGTATTTAGGGAAATATTTACGTTTGGCACACTTTGACCGGAAGTTTACTCAGAAAATTCAAAGGAAGTTAAAAAAAAATAAATAAAATTCTGGTTTCTCCCGACGACGGCACTTTGATCGTGGGCGGCGAAGATGGAATTATTAATGTTTTTAAATTAAATGAAGTTTTTTGCTAAAATAATTTATTGTTCAGAGACACTAATAAAGCCTCTGGCTCGGAAATAAGACCAAGCTAATAATTGTTAGGACATACTGATAAATTATCAGATATGCAGTTGGGAAATTGTAACTCCAGGTTGTACTCAGTTTCTAAAGATAAAACACTTATTATATGGGATTTTATTAAAGGAGGTAAATTAACGTAGATTAGTTGTGAAAGCGAAATTAAATGTTTAGCAGTTCATTATAGCGAATAATATGTATATTTAGGATGTGCTAATTCCAAAATTTATTAGGTAAGAGTTTCTGAATAAGATAATTACAAGACTTTATTAGTATAGGATCCTATTTTTGCTGGAAGCTAAAGTAATGGAAATTAATAGCAACTTAATAAATGGAAATAAAAGGTTTTTGATGGACACAAAGCTGAAGTTGAATGTTTATAAATTTTGCAGGAAAATAATTAATTAATATCGGCTAGTAAAGATGGATAATTGCTTTTCTGGAATTTTGAAGGATAAATTGTTAAAAAATTCAGTCAATACACCACGCCCATTACTAACATAAAATTATTTTCTAGACCTTTAGAATATTCCTCTATAAAAAGTTAGACCACCCATACAACAGTTAAAAGAAATGTAAGTTTCAAGCCATTTTAAAAATTCGAGAAAAGTTACTATCAAATGGTTTAATAACAAAAAATAGAAAGTAACGAAAATGACTAGTAAAATTAATAGTAGAAATAGTAAGAATTGTAAAAATTGGACTTAGATAAATTTATAAAAGCAAATGGAATAACTAAAAAAATAAAAAAATAAAAATAGACAAATAAAAATGAAGTTATGTCTAAATTTATCAATACATTCAGAAAAATGATGAATTAAGGGTAGTCAGGAAGCGGAGGCTTAGGCTAATTAAATAAAGAAAATCAAGATTAATAATTATCTTTATAAGATATTGAATAATTAATAAAAGAAAATTAGGCATTAAAATTAAAAAATCACCAATTATTCTCTAATTAATTCAAAAATACAAGAAAAATAGTAAATAATGCTAGTTTAAAATGATATTTTTTGCTCAAATTATCATTAATTTATATACTTATAAATATATTTATAAAATATTTTTATAGCTTTTAATTATATATTTTATATAATAATTAAATATTGTATAAAATAGTAATGTACAAATGTTTTATCAAAAAAATAAATTTCTTATGTATGTATGTATGATATAATATTAAATAGATATAACTTAATAAATTAAAAAACTTCACCAATCGAACATAATTCTTTAATATTTATAGTGATTTTGGGCTTCGAAAAAATCTATGTCGAATTTTTTTTATAATATTTCGGACACATTATTAACTTTTTTTAAATTATTAAATAAAAATTGCCAAGCTTATATGTTCCATTTTACTCTTATCATCATGGCATCAGATTCTACACAAACTCTTCCTTTACTATCTATTATATTTGAGTGTACAATAACTTTTCTACCCTCTATTTTTTTTACATAACACTAAATCATATATTCTTTATTTACAAATACAGGCCTTTTATATTTTAAGTTCAAACCACCTGTAGCACATGGGATCATTTATTAACCTTTATTTAAAATATATATTAAAAAAATATTTATTTTACATAAATTGATAGATCTTTATAAAACAAAAAAATATCATATTTTAATGCATAAAATTATAAATTTATTTTTAGGTAAATACGTTAATTATTTTCAAAAAATTAATTACTTAAAGTTCCCAAATAGCCATATAAATTATCTATAAGTGTTGCAGAAAATCCTCCATGAGTTATGTTAAAATGTCCTTATAATTATGGATTAGGATTAAAAATTCCATATAATTTTAACTTGCTTAAATCTTCTATTTCATCGATACTTTTTGAATGGGCGGCCACATCTTTTAGTTCATCAGATATATAAATTTAAAAAAATGAGCATCCATTATTTTCTAAAAATTATTATATTTATTAGCTATAAAATATTAACAATAAATATAATTATAAATAATCAAATAAATTAATTAATGATTTTTACCCTTGAGAACTAATTTTTCGAAAAATTAATCGAAATTATTGACTTTTTCATATATTCCATACATGGGCGAATGATGCATTTTTTCATCTTCTAAAATTTTTACAAATTTTTAACTTTATATTTGATCATATTTAAAATGATGTCTATTATTCTCATAATAATGGTGGAAAACCACACCGCTGGCAAATGCTACTGGTAATTTTGTATAACTTAATAATTTTCTGAACATAAATTCTGATATAAAAATGGCTTTTATTATTTGTTTTTTTTAGTTTTTTTTTGTTTTTTTTAATTTTTTTTTATTTTTTATTATTTTATTATAGAGTTATTAAAAAATATAAAGTTGGTTTTGTGATTATAGAATAATCAAAGCTATTATGAATTTAAACTAAAATAATCAAATTAATTTTATATAAAATACTGAATTAAAAGTTAATTTGGTAATAATAAATTAAGTTGTGATAATTTGCGTAATATGAACTTATACTTGCGATTTTATGGTACTTAAACATCATAATTATAAAATATTATATAATATAATATCATCAAAATAATAAACTATTTTCCAAAATCATTAATTTTCTTCATCCAGGCCTCTAACACAAATTTAAAGCACTATTACTAATATTAAACTTATGGTAAAAAGCATATATTTTCTCCATTTATAATGTGTGTTAAAAGCAAATTCTTCAATTAATAAATAACTTGCTGAAATATAAATAAAGTTTCCTCCAATAAAACTTATTATGTAGCCTGAAATATCTTCTTTAAAACTTTCAATAATCCACCCAATAACAATCGCCAATGGGGTAATTGCTGAATATATGACTATGAAAATTCTATGATTTTTCGACTTATTATTTTTTAAAAACTAGGAAAATTAAAGTACCTCTGATGATTTTTTTAGATATATAACAAAAATAAGAAAAAAAAGCACAGGAATTTTTGTTTAAATTCCTATTATCATACCTTCATACACAGATATTATTATATACAGTATAAACATTGCGAATTATTTGTAATCATTATTATTATTAATTTATTATATGGGTTATATATTATATTTAAAATTAACGCTATTTCCTAAATTTTAGCTTTCTTTTCCGAAAATTAGTTAGCTTCTATTGAATTCTTTACTTTGCATTCCATCATAATCATTATTATTTTAGCTATAAAGTAAATCTGTATCCAAAGAAACAAAACTATCAGTTTTTTCTAATAGATTATTTTTTTTTCTATAAGAATCTGATTATACATTAAAAGATCCTTAATGTTATACTAATTTTTTCTATTTATTTTAATTTCCAAAATATGTGTGTCCAATTACACTTTAATTGTGAGTTAATCCAGTTTGATATCCGCTTATAAAACTTTCTGACCCTTAATTTCCACTATCAAATTATTTTTAAGCGTTAAATTTTTAATTTACAACATTTTCTTAATATTCTAGATTTGTAAGCATTTAATTTAATTCTTTTGTTGTATATCTATTTAGAATTAGTTTTTCAAGAGTAAAATAAATTAAAAAGCCCATTGTCGCTAAAGACATTGACCAAGGAAAATTTATTAAAAAATTTCTATCACTTTAATTTGTATTTATATAATTTTCTAAATGTCTTTAAATTAATATTTATCCATCGGGTAAAAAAACATTCAACGATAAAGAAAAGTACATTCCACTCGCAAAAGAATTTACTATATTTATATATATAGGTTTTTTAACCATTGAGTTTTTTTTTATCGGATAAAAACCCACTAATAAAAGTATTATTGTTATGGAAAGAATGGCTAAAATTTTTACACATAATTGTATTATATCGTTTCCTGATAAATTCATTTTTATTTATATTTTTATTTTATCTATATATTTTAGAAGAATTAACATAATATAGAAAATAATAAATAGAATAATTTTTAAGTGTAAAGTCATATATCTATTCAAGAAATATATTCAAATTTTAAATTTTTATATTAACAAAGTTTAATTTATAAAAGTTAAAAAAAAATGTTATTTAAAAAAATATATAATCTTTAAATGTTTTGGAATCCAAAATATATTGTTTATTTATTAAAAATTTGAACTATTTATTTTTTTAATAAAAAAAAATACCAATTTAATACTAAGAAATATATTTGTAATTCTGAAAAACTTATATAAACTATATAGAGCGTTTTATAAAGTATTATTTATACTATGATACAAATTTATAAAAAAGAATTATTTAATAATATAATATACCTTAATATATAATAAAAATTATTGAATTTTCCTTAGAATTATGGAGAATATTTTTAGATATTTACTAATTAATAATAAATTTGTTATATTTACTTTTTTCCGTAAATTTTTTTTATTTAAAGATGTGAAGTTATAAGAATTTAATAGTGTTAATTTTGTGTGCAACAAATTTTGTATAATTTTTAAATTTTTAAATTATGAAAACTTTTTATTGTTTTTATTTATCATTATAATAATATTTTATAAACTCAATTTTGATTATATTTTTACAATATAACATGATAAAATCAAAATCCTTAATATTTTTTAATTATAGTATATATATCGAATTTATCAAAAAAAAAAAACCTTAAAAATATTTGATAAATAAAAAAAAAATAGAAAATATTTTATTAAAAATTACACAAAAAAAAACTACATATTCAAATGAAACAGGTCAGATAAATTTTACCCAAAATAGACAAATTTTAGCATAAAGGGAGAAATGGACGTTTAGGAGTTATAGGAGGGTGCTACGAATACACAGGGGCCCCTTATTATAGTGCTACAAGTTTGTTGAAAGGGGGGGGCGATTTGGCTCACATTTTTTGTACTAAAAGTGCAGCCACTGCTATTAAATCTTATTCGCCTGAAATTATTGTTCACCCTTTTTTATTTGCAGAAGAGGAAATTACTACTGAATTGAAAATGAGGTTGTCAAAAGAATAATTGTAAAATTTTAGAGAATAATAGGTAAAAGAAACGATTGAAAATGTTCATTCTTGGCAAGCCGCATTACACGCTTTTATTATAGGACCTGGAATCGGAAGAGATAAAAATATTACTTAATATATACCAGAAATTATAAAAGGTTTCGAAAATAATTAAATAATTTTGCTCGATGCTGATGGGCTTTGGTTTCTGAGCAATGGGAATACAGAAAAAATGGAAGAAGTGGTAAAATAAAAGAGTAAAAATATCATTTTAACTCCTAACTAAGTGGAATTCGAGAGACTTTGGGATTCCTTAATGCCATAACAGGAAAAAAAAATCAACCGAGAACAAAAGCAAAAAATTATTTAAGAAAGAAATTATTTATCCACTTAAGAAAGCCCTATATAGGAAATTTCTATCGACGACGAGTTAGTATAAGATACAGTTAGATTATCTAAGAGATTAAATAACGTTAATATAATTTTAAAAGGGATTGTTGATGTTATTACTGATGGAAAAAAAGCTTATATAGTAACCTAAGAAGGCTCTTCTAAAAGGTGCGGGGGCATAGGCGATATTTTGACTGGCTTAGTTGGCTTATATGCTTTTTGGGGTCAGTAATCTGGAGTCAAAGGAGGCTCTTTGGAGGGATGTGTACTGGGCTCGTATATTGCGAGATTAAGTAGTTAATATGCGTATGAACGATATAAATTTGGGTTAACTGCTCCGAATGTACTGGAGTATGTTGATATTGCGTTTAATGAATTTTATTTCGAAAAATCTTTTAAACATTAATAAAAATTGTGATATTTATATATAATAATTTTATAAATATATATTTAAAAATTTTACTATTATAAAAAAAATTATATGTTTAATTTATATTATATAATACATTTAATGTAAATTACTAAACTGTAATTATATAAATAAATTTTATTTTTAAGTATAAATACTGAGTTTTATTGATAATTAAATTTATTAAAAATATTAAAGCCATTAAAAAACCCATAATTTTTTGTTATTTCACTTAATTTTTAATATAATAATTAAAATATTATAGCGCATTACATGATGATAAATGGTATTTATTCATATAGAAGTAATATTCTATGCTGATTCCTAACCTTAACTTGTTCGCTAACTGATTATATACATATAAACATAATTTATTTTAAATATATGTTTTTAAAAATTTTTATTACTAACAAAAACTAGGTATTATCTGTATATTAAGTATAATACAAAAGAAATTCATGAAATATAAATTTATATTTTATAAAAATAAATATTAATAATAAAAATTGTTTTTTTATTATTTATTCATTTTTAAATGATGTCTTGATTTTTAAAAATATTAAAATTTATTATTTAAAAGTATATAAAGCATTTTCTGATCATAATATCTTTATATTATAATTTTTTATTTTTTCTTTGAATTTTAATATATAAAAAAAATAATAAAAATAATAAAAATAAAAAAAATAAAAAAAAAAAAAAAAAAAAAAAAAAAAAAAAAAAAAAAAAAAAAAAAAAAAAAAAAAAAAAAAAAAAAAAAAAAAAAAAAAAAAAAAAAAAAAAAAAAAAAAAAAAAAAAAAAAAAAAAAAAAAAAAAAAAAAAAAAAAAAAAAAAAAAAAAAAAAAAAAAAAAAAAAAAAAAAAAAAAAAAAAAAAAAAAAAAAAAAAAAAAAAAAAAAAAAAAAAAAAAATAAAAAAATATATGGAAAAAGTTAGAACGGTTTTAATAACAGGGGCTAATAAGGGTAAACTAATAATTAATTTTAATTTTATTATTATCATTTAAATTATAATTAATTTTATTTAGGACTAGGATTTGGTATGGTAAAAGAGCTATACAAAAATAGTTCATAAAAATATAAAATTCTTCTTTCAGCTAGATCTGAAGAAAGAGGAAATTAAGCTGTATAAGAGTTAAAAAAAATTGATGCTTAAAATGAAGTTTAATTTTTGCAACTTGAAATTGGTGATTTTGGTACTTTAATTTTTAATTTGTCCTAAATATACTTTATTATAAATAATTATCAATTTTATTTCTTTTATTAAAATTTATTAATACCAACACTTTTTTTTGTATCTTTTGTTGAAATTTACTAATTTTTTTACTTTAAGAATCTCATAAAAAGGCTATTTAATATTTGAAGGAAAATAATATTCAAATTGATGTTTTGGTGAATAATGCCGGAATAGCACTTGAAGATCAAGACTCTAAATGTAATGATAGAGTATTTTAAATTAATTATAGAGGTACTATTGAATTTACCAAATAAATAATGGAATTGCTATCAGATGATGCTAAAATTTTATTTATAAGTTCAACCTTGGGATAATTGAAGTAAAATTGTTTTTATCATGATGATCAAAAAAATAAATATTGTATATAATGTCTAAATATAATTACAATAATAGGAATTTTGACCAAAATATTTAAGAAATTTTATCCTAAGAAAATATTACAGAGAGTCAAATCAATCAATTTGCATAAGAATTTATAGATGGTAAATTTGAGTCTAAATGTTATCCTTTAAGTAAAGCTTGTTTAAATGCCTGGATTAAAAATTAAGGTGTAAAATTATTAAAGCCCGAATAAAACATGTTTATTATATGTCCAGGCTGGTGTAGAACAGATGTAAAATTTTTTATATATAATTCTAAAAAAATTGCTTAAATAATTTAAAGCTATTTTTTATAAAACTATCTTGGAATTTATAAATGCTTAAATTTTTTATTATTGATTAAGTTAGGAAGTTAGAATGCTTAGAAAAGTATTGAAGAGGGTATAAGTTACCCTTTGGAACTTATAAATAACTATCCTTATAAGAGAAGCGAAAGAAGTGGACAATTTTACACTTATGGTGAAAAAATAGATTTTTGAAAGCTTAAATCACAATATTTTATATTAAATTTATAATTTTATATAAAATAATAGTTAATTATAACACTTTTGTTAAAAATAAAAATCTTTTTATAACCAAATTATTAATTAATAAATTACGTCGTCATAATATAAGTAAAGTTTATAATTTTTATTGATCTTATTATAACAATGAAATCAAAGAAATCAAAATTTTAAATAAAAATTGAAAAAATCTTTTTCTTTGATTAAATTTAAGATTTTTAAATTATAAAAGATAAGTATTAAATAAATATTTATTTTTACCATAATTAGTGTTCTTTATTTTATTCATATTATCCAAATTACACGATTCAATAATTTAATCAAAATTTAGTTTACGACTAGTCACTAAAATTAAGAATAATCAAAAAAATTTAAATTTCTAACTTTATATGATAGTAGATATAATAAGCTATAAAAGTAGCTTTAATTGAATTATAAAATTGAGAAATAAAAATAAAAATAAGTTCTTTAGTAACAAAATAATTAATCATGTAAGTTAAACAAAGAACCATTTTGATTACGGGGGCCAATAGAGGTAAGGTATTTATAATTAAAGATTATTAATTTTTTGTATATATTTATTTTAATATTAAATCAGGTATAGGGTATGGTATAGCCGAATCACTGATGGAAAATAACCCATTAAAATTAAATATTATTATAACTGCAAGATCAGTAGAAAAAGGAGAAAAAGCCTTAGAAAAGTTAAAATTAATAAATCCAGAAAACAAAATATAATTTATGCAATTAGAAATAGGAAATGAAGGTACTTATTAGTATATAGCATTTTATTACAACATTTTAAAATAAAATATAATTTTTTTTTTTAATAATTTAGAATCATATGCATAACTAATAAGTAGACTGTAAAAAGAAAAATTGAAAATTGATATATTAGTAAATAATGCAGGTGTTAATGCTAAAGGGTCTATAAAAGCTGCAAGATAATAAATATTTAATATTAATTTTTTTGGCAATGTAAATTTCACAAAAGCTATATTTAATTAATTAACTGATGATGCGAAAATAATATTTTTAACTTCTAGTTGGTCAACACTTAAGTAATAAAAAATATTTAAATAAAATATAATATTTTTATTAAAATAATATTTAAAATTATAGTAAGTTGTTTTATATAATTTAATAAGATTTCTTTTTTATACATTTATCATAATATTTAAATTTTTTTTATATAAGTCGGTAAAGTACATATAGCAGGAGCTTATTTTCAAATCCATAGATAACAGAAGAGCAGATTTTTGAACATGCAAAAGATGTTGAATAAGGTAAATTTAGTGAAGTCGTAAATTAATTTTCATATACTTGTTTAATGGTTTGGGTTAGATGGCATGGAATTAAAATGTTAAAAGATAAATAAAATATATTTATGATTTGTCCAGGATGGGTTCAAACTGATGTAAATAATTTGATGATTTAATTAAAAATTAAAATTATTAGTTTACAAAATAATTTTATAATATAGATGGGAGGTCCTAATGCGCCATATACAATTAAATAAGGCATAAGCTACCCCATATAATTAATAAATGAATTTCCTTTTTAAAGAAGTGAAAGAAACGGTAAATTATACTCATATGGACATTTCCTAGGTTACTGATTAATGTTTAATCATATAGTAAAATATTAAAGTTAACCATTTCCTAGTAAGTCATAAATGTTTAAATTTAATAAGATTTTAGTGATTAGAAACAAAATACTTATAAAATAATAATAAAATGATATATTAGAAAGCAGAAAAGAGAATTAATATAATGTATATATTTCATTATTAAATCTATAAATTATAAAAGTGAATAAATGCCATTTTAATATATTTATAGCTTTAAAAAAGATATTTTGCTTTAAATTTTAATAATATTTATTATATAAATAAGCTTTTATTATTTTATTGGTATAAAAATTAAACAACAAAATTAAATTTGATTTTCTTATATCTATAATTAGATAATCAATTAATATTTTATATTCAGCGGTGTTAATGAAATAAATTCGTTTAATTTAGGAAGTAAAACGAAATTAATTATTCATAAGAGATATGAAATTATCAAATTAATAAAAGTTTTAAAAGTGATTATCAATCACAAATAAAAAAATA
Organism: Pseudocohnilembus persalinus; assembly: GCA_001447515.1. Lineage (NCBI taxonomy): Eukaryota > Ciliophora > Oligohymenophorea > Philasterida > Pseudocohnilembidae > Pseudocohnilembus > Pseudocohnilembus persalinus. The sequence continues at coordinate 49,121 of LDAU01000183.1, forward strand.
AACATCAATAATATGAAATATCTATTTTATTTTTGATAACTAAATAATATAATATTATAGATTATTAAATAATTTTATAATAAAAAAAATATAAACCTAAAAATAAAAATCAAATTACGAGCAGAATAAAATAAAATAAAAAAAAATAATAATTAAAAAAACTAAAAAAAAATATATAAAATGTTATCCAAAATTGCCAAAACCGTTGTTAGACAAACTAAAAATAGATAAGTATTCTGTTTCAGTTCTTAAGTAATAAATAACTTAAAATATACTATAAATATTAAAAACAAGTATTTTTATAATAATATCTACGCCATTTATAACCCAAAATAAACTAAAATTATTTAAATAAATTTTTATAATATTTTTTAGTTTATTATTAATAGATAAAATAAATTTTCTTATCTTAATTTATTAAAAAAAGCAACTTAAATTATATATAACTAAATAAATAGTTATACATTAATATATTATTTTTATAAATGTTAGAGATTTTTTTCTAAACATTATTTTATAATTTTTTTATTATTATAAATATATATAAATATTTTTATTTTTTTTAAATAGTAATACAGATCTGAATACGATTCTTTCGGAGAAATTAAAGTTCCTGCTGATAAATATTGGGGTGCTTAAACTTAAAGATCTTTCTAAAATTTCGACATTTGCAGAGATATTGATAAAATGCCTAAATCTATCGTTAAAGCTTTCGGTATTTTGAAAAAAAGTATTGCCAAAATAAACATGGACAATTACGGATTAGATAAAAAAAGTAAAGTTTTTAAAAAATAATAATATAAATAAAATAACTGTGGAATAAAGATATATTTTAATACTATATTTATATTAATATAAAAATTATTTTTATTTTAGTTGGAGACGCTATTATTTAAGCTGCCGATGAAGTTGCTTAAGGATTCCATAATGATTAATTCCCTTTAGTTATTTGGTAAACCGGTTCCGGAACCTAATCCAATATGAATGCCAACGAAGTTATTTCTAACAGAGCTACCGAAATTTTAGGAGGAGAAAAAGGTTCTAAATTGGTTCACCCTAATGATCACGTTAACAGAAGTTAAAGTTCTAATGATACTTTCCCTACTGTTACCAATATTGCTGTTGTTGTTTAAACTAACGAAGTTTTGATTCCTGGTAAAAAATGAAACTATTTTATGATAATTAGTTGTTTAAAAATTCAAATTAATAATTATTATTGGATTTTTTTTAATTTTTTTAAATTTTTTAAATTTTTTTTTTATTTTTTCAGCTTTGGACCACTTAATTGAAGCTTTAGAATAAAAATAAAATGAATTTAAAGATATTATTAAAATTGGAAGAACTCACACTTAAGATGCCACTCCTTTGACTTTAGGATAAGAGTTTTCTGGATATGTTTAAATTGTTAAAAATGCTAAAGAAAGAATTTTGAAATCTTTACCAGGTGTATAATAATTAGCTTAAGGAGGAACTGCCGTAGGAACTGGATTGAATGCTTATATTGGATACGCCGAAAAAGTTGCTGAATAAGTAATAAAACTATAAGATAATAATTTTTTCTATATTATTTATTTATTTATTTAGTAAATTAAAAAATTTAATATTTATTTATTTTTAAAAAAGGTCTCTTTGGAAACTGGTTATAAATTTGAAACTGCCCCCAACAAATTCGAAGCTTTATAAACTTGTGACGCTTTGATTGAACTTTCCGGATCTTTGAACACTTTAGCTGTAGGATTGCATAAAATTGCCAATGATTTAAGATTTTTGGGATCTGGACCTAGATCTGGATTAGGAGAATTATCTTTACCTGAAAATGAACCTGGATCATCTATTATGCCCGGAAAAGTTAACCCCACTCAATGTGAGTCTTTAACTATGATTTCCGCTTAAGTTATTGGACACCATGTTGCTGCTACAGTAAAAATTTTTTTTTTTTTGTATTTACTTATTAGATTTATAAAAAAAATAATTATCTTATCATTTAATTGTTTTAAAGATTGGAGGAATGAACGGACACTTTGAATTGAATGTTTATAGACCTTTAATTGCAAAAGATGTTTTACACAGTATTAGATTATTAGGAGACGGTATGAGATCTTTTACTAACAACTGCGTCGTTGGAATTGAAGCTAATACTGACAAAATCGAATAATTAATGAACTAATCTTTAATGTTGGTTACTGCTCTCAATCCTCATATTGGATATGATAATGCCGCCAAAATTGCCAAACATGCCCACAAAAACGGATAAACTTTACTCGAAGCTGGAGAAGAATTAGGACTTGTTACTAAAGAATAATACAAAGAATGGGTTAAACCTGAAGAAATGATTGGACCTAAACCCCACAAAAAATGAAAGTCATGATCATAATTTATTTATTTAATTTTATATTAATTTATCAATTTAAAATTTATTAAGAGTATAGTGTTATTAAAAAAAAAATATATTTTTGAAATGATTATTCGAAAGTTATATAAAACCTTTAGTTTCTATTGTTTTTTTATAGCATGGTTCTTATCACATAAAATATTTAAGAATTCATCATCCGAATTATATGATTAATAGATACATCTAAAAAATTTAATAAAAATTAAGAAAATAATATAAATTATAAAAAAACAAAAAATATTAAAAAATCTAATTTTCTGAAAAATGGATTAAATGAGTTAAATTTAGGAATTAATATCGATTACTGGCTTACCATAAGATTAAGCACAAATGTATTTAGAGATGTCTGGGGGCAGCATTGATTTGGCTGTTTCTATGTATTTTGAATCAATGGACCAAGGACAAGGTATTTTATAAAATAAATAATATTATATAATTTCCCACATTAATTTGATATTATCAAATTAATAAAAAAAACTAATTTTTATTTTATTTTTTTTCAAAGGTTCAAATTAACAAAATTTCGGAAATTAAGATTTTGGTGGAAATAATTAGGAATTGAGTCCTGAAAAATTATTATGGCCAGATAAAGTTATTCCAGAATCTTGGAAAATATAAGGTTTAGAATTCGATGAAAATAATCCTTTAGGGTTAAAATAACATTAAAACGGGCCTTGTGGTAAATTATTAATTGAATAAATTAATGAAAATACTATTTAAAATATTATTTATAAAAAAATGAATAATAAATTTGACGATATTTTTAATAATTAGGCCCTTTATCAGTAATAAATGCAGTCCTGATATCTTAACTAATAAAAAACGACAACTTTGACTTGAATAAAAAAGTTACAGATGAAGAATTAACTAAAGCTTTAATAACTATTTTAAATGTAGTTGTTTAATAAGATTAGGAATATATAATATGTTATTATAATTCTTTAAATGAGATTAAATAAGATAAATTTAAAGGGGAACAATAAGCATTTTAATTTTTGTTAAAAAATTTAAATTAATATAAAATATAAGGTGGAATAGTTTTGTTCTTATATTCATTGGTTTTAACAAAAGGATTAGATAAAATTAAAGAAGAAGTTAGCAAATCGGGAGGAGAATTGCCTTTAATAGTAAGACCATTCAATATTTGTGTAACAGATTTAATTATGTTAATGATAAGTGGGGAGGCCAATGGAAATGTAGGTGATTTTTCCTAATTTTCTAATGAAAAAATTTAAGTAAATAATAGATTGGGAATCGGACTTCTAACTTCTGTAGTTCATTAAATGAATATTCCTATAAATGATGCATTATTAACTCCATAAAATAATGTTTTTATATTGCATGGTATAATATAAGTTTTTATAAAGTAATTTATAGTAAATAAAATTAAAAAAAAATAATTTTATAGGAGGAGAACACTTTACTGTTATGTTTACCCTAGAAAAGGATTTGAGCAAGGAATAAATTGAATTTTATTAGTGGAACGGATTAAAACCTGGAGGACCTGTATAATTTGCAATTTATAATTTTTAAAAATATTTAATATATAATTTTTATCTAGAGAATGTGCAAATTTTTGTTGAAAACAAAAGGAGATGTTATAAAAAAAAATATCGAGCCTTAATAGTATAAAAAAATTCATACCCACTACAAGCCTGTAAATATTAATCTAATAACTTAAAAAAAAAAATCATTTTAACTATACATATGAAAATTAGGAAATCGGAGAATTTGATTCAGTAATTTAAGCTAATAGCGAAGATAAAAAAAATTACCCTAACAACTATACCAAATGGAACTATGAATGTGCTATTATAGTTCACGATGAGGAAAATGCTGATTTCCCACCCAGGCCATAAGATATGCCTAAACCTAAATTATATGAATAAGGAGAAAATAAAGAAGGACCTGTAAAAATTTTAAAAATAATTTTAATTAAAAAATTATAAAATTAAATTAATATAATCATTTTTTTTTGTGTATATAAATTACAAATCAAATAAGAAATATGATCAAATAAAATAAATATTTTGATTTTTTAAAATATTAATTTTAAATATTGGTTATAAGATATAATAAGTATTTTTATTTTTTTTATATGTAAATAAATTAATACATATATTAATTTTTAAGTGGAGGTGTTTAGCCTGTTATAGTAAAAGATTTAAAACGATGTGTTTTGGATAAAATGAAGGTGGAGATGTTTGCCAAAATTGTGGTATCAAAAAAGAACACTGTGGATGGAGTATTTATTTACCTTTTGAAAAGTTACCTAGTTCAGCTAAAAGATCTTTAAGAAGGCAACATGGCCCCAAAATTATTGGAATTTTAGAAACGAAGTGGCCTTCATCTGATGTTGAATTTTTGGATAAACCTGAATAACCAACAATCTGATTACATTATAGTTTTAAAAAATTTCATTAAGATTAAATATAATTCTATAATTAAATTATAATTTTTTATATATAAATTTGATATTTTAATACCTATTAAATTAAATTACTAAATTAAAATGCTATATAAAAGAATATTGTATTAATTTTTTCACTTAAAATATTAGGCCAATTCAATTTCATTGTCCTAATTAATTTATAAATTCTAATCTTTATTTTAAGCAAATCTAAAATCTTAATTTTCTGAAGTGTAAGATTGAAATTAAGTATCATCAAAATCTTAATTTACAGTGTGAAAATTATTTATAGGATCATTATTACTAATACCTTGTTAAGAGTTATTAAAAAAATTAGATTATTTTCTTGGATTAAAACTGCTAAATTCTACATAATATTAAGATGATGTACTTGATACTTATTTATTTCTTATCATATCTTTATCTGTAGTTTATATTTGATTTTCGTCTGATATCTTACTGTTTGTTACTGAATTTTATGTATTTTCTGTACCTGAATCCTCCTCTATTTTACTTTAATGGTTATCCACTTAATATAAAAATTCATTAAAAAGTTCCATTTGTTTTAGATCTTATTTTGAAAATTTGTACAAGATTAGTATTAATAAATATAATGGACAGCTTATTAAAGCAGACCAATAACACAACCCAAAGCTTCCGTTTTCAAATATCATGATTCTACTATCATTAAATATCACAAATCCAAAATATAATAAAAGTGTACCTATAACAGTAAACATAATTAAAGGATGTATCCAGGCGTTTCTTAAAATTTTCATGCAAAAAGGTTTATTTATAACTCTAAAAAACCCTCTGGTCGAACCAACTTTATATTACTTTATTAAATCAATTAACTATAATAAAAGTGAAAAAGAAATTAGTGAAAATGCTAGATAACCTAAAATTTCTAAATTTTGAAATGTTTAATAGCAAAAACTACATAAAGACTATCCACACTCAGAACTTTTTTGGCTTGTTGAATATAAATAATTAATTAAAAAAATTTTTATAATCTAAATTTATAAATATATTATAGAATATTAATTTTTACTTCTCATTACAAGGCGGACAAAAATCATTAGCATCACAATAAAATAAATTTGAGCTATAAAATTATGAATAAGTCATAAATCCTTAATCATAACTATATACATATAATAAATTTATCCAAACTTTAGAATCATTTTCTTCTTCTCCATCGTAAATATATAAATCTAAACTGTACCTAATTTAGGAACAAAATTACAATTTAATTAAATAAATATAGAATTGATTAAGAATTAATATTATATTTAATAGAATTTATATAATTAAATAGGATAATTTTTATATCTAAAATAAAATAAATAAATAATTAAAAAAATCTTTAATAATAAGTTTTACCAGTAATTAAATGAAATTGAAAATAGAAAGAATACGACAACTATTATATGGAAAATTGAAACAGCTTTATATCTATTTTATAAAATCTGTATTTTATTTTATTACATTTTTTCCAAAATCAATTAGTCTTATAATTAATCAGTAACATCATCATTATTTTTTTAATTAGTTTTAAATTTGTTTATTTTCTATGAAAAATAAAGCTTGTTTTATATTCTTTTGTTATCTTTATCATTAGTATCTTTATCATTTTTATTTGTTTATTTCATGAATTTTTATTGATAAAATCAGAAAATTGTATAAATTTTACTCAAATATTTTAATTTATTTTTTTTCGATTAATTTATTTTCTAATTTTTATATACGTCTTCAAAATCAAATGAATTAAAGAATCGTTATTTCTAATATATATATTTAAATTAATTCTAATAAAATTTTACATAATATATTATATATAGCCTCACCAAATTATAAATATAATATTATGAATTTTATAATAATATTATAAATATAAATGTCATTAATCATTTTAAGTTTGGACTTTAATTATTTTAGAACTCAATAAAGATTTCCTATTCAACTTCATTCTTTGATATATGATTTGTTAATTAATTATTTTTCCCCATATTTTTAAGCTTAATTTTTAAGTACATTCTTCTAATAATATAAAAAGTGGTGGGTATTATAATTATAAAATAGATAAAATATTTAATATTGCCATTTTAAAACTAAGAATTTTAATTAATTTTTTCTATCTAATCTTAACAAATATTTGATTCTTCATTTGGTACTGTACCATTAGGACAATTCTCGTAGCAAACCTAATCTTTATATTAAAAGCATTTAATGCATTTGTTCTAATGGTAATTCAATTTATACCCTGGTTAACATTCACATTTTTAGTTAACTGGATTTATGTTTATTTCTTAAGATTTGCAAATAGTACATTTATCGTAATCATAACTTGTATAAAAAATTTTATATTTATAAAAAAAAATATTTTTACTTATATATTTTTTAATTTATTTTACCATTCTAGGCAATTTTATGAGCAAGCTAAAAATAAAATTAATTTAAATTATAAATATCATTTTGTTTTAATTTTTATTAGAAACATACCTTAGCAATCTGATTTTTTTTATGGATCTGGTAATTCAGAAATAGGCTAGTAAAATCCTGGAGCACATTAACATTCATTAGTGCCAAGTTATCTATTTTTTCCTTAGCAACTTAAACAATAATTAGGTTAAAATTTGCACATTTTACAATAAATCTCACATACTTTATAAAATTTTAGTTTTTAAAAATTTTATTGAAACTTATAAAAATATTCATGATAAAAATAAAAATTATACTATTTAATTTGTAAAACAAAAAATATAATTTTGTTTTTGAAAAAATTACTTAAACTAATTCTATTTCCTTCTTAATCATAAACCATGACTTAATTTTATATATAATTTTAGCATTCTGGGGGCTATTTTAACGGATCTTTACATTTAAGACATACTTAATTATCGCATATTTAACATTTATCATCCATACAATATTTATTTGACTGTATTAAATTATTTTAAATCAAAAAATTATTTTTAATATTATTCTTAGTATACTTATTTAATAGGCACGCATACATTGTCATTAGATTCATAATAGCCATGCTAACAATTACAATAATTATATATATTTCTATTTTCTCCCTAACACCCTGTATAAAAATATTTTATAAAAATTTTATTTTGATTAAATTGCTTAAAATGAAATATTATTATTTACCTTAGCAATTTTAAAATAAAATGCTACATTTTTCGCAAGGAAAACAGGAAATGCATTATTAAATATTATCATTATAATAAAATCCATTCTAACATTAATTTTATTAAATTTATTAAAATTTTGGTAAATATTAAATTAAAACTTATCCGCTAAGTGTTCCAATAAGAATTGCATTAAGGTTTTATATTAATTTTGTGTGAGTGATTTATATACTTTAATATTCATATTAAAATACTATAATATCTAATTTAATGTCATAAATTATTATTTTCTTAAAACTATTTAATAAAACCAAATTTTCTTGATTTAGAAACTATATACTTTTAGGCTTAAACTCATACTTATAATATAGATCATACCTTACAGTTTAATTCTTTCCAATATATTGTACATATAATATATAAGCATTATCGATTAAAACCAAAATATCTTTATTTTTATTTACATCTATAAAATTATATTTTGAAACTATATAATTAGTTGAAAAAAATAAGAAATTTATTTCATAAAAATTTCTTTATAATTATATAATATATTTGTCTCAATAATACCTGCTTGTATTACGGATTAAAATTAATTATCTAGTTACAGTATTCTTTTTTAAGTTTTTTAAAAAATGTCAATTTATTCAAATACTATAACTGAATTAGAATTTTCATATGCCATATAAAATTAAAAATTTTTTTAATCTGTTTAGAAAATGTAGTGAATACGCATTATTTTATTGTTAATAGATTTTAGATATTGAGTAAAATTGGAGTCTTAGTTTAAAATTGAGCTTTAAATATTGTGTAATTAGTTTTGATTTTCAAAAACTATAATATCATCTTCATAATTTTCTCCCGTAAATAATAATAATGAATGGTAATATTTACTATCTTAGAAAAATTATTGCTCCGAATATTTATAACTTCCATTCACTTTAAGGTTACTTATTTCCATATTTAAATTCGCTTAAATGTTCCATTTTTTAATAAAACCGTCATAAGATCTAGAGTAGAGAATTTATTTTTCTTAAGAATAAACAACATCTGTCACGAAATCTTTATGTCCTTATTACTTCTATATTTATTCAATATAAAATTTATTTTTTTCTATAAAATCATAGTATCTTATTGATGATAATGCTATGTTATTGTCAAAAGAGCATGTTAGTATTTAATTTTTATTTATTTATATAATTGAAGTAATTGCAGACTAATGAATTTAGAATCCTGAAAATATTGGATTTTTCCCTATATAAATAAAATAAATAAACTGAGTTTAAAATATTCTTAATATAAATTTGAATACATTCTGCCAAATTAACCTAAAATTATGAATAAAAAGTTATTATTATTAAAAATAACCCCAACATTTTTCTTTTTATATTATTTAATTTATTTAAATATTAAATTATTTTTTACTAAAATTAAGATTCAAGATGATAAAACCTAACAAAATATATATTTAAAAATATAGATACTTATTTTAAATAACTTTATATTTATTTACTAATATTTTATATTTATAAATTAGTTTAAAACCCACACTTTTTTTAAAAAAAATGCTCACTCTCCGGGAATTGAACCCGGGTCATGCACGTGACAGGCGCATATACTAACCACTATACTAAGAGTGAAACCTTGAAAAGAAGTATTTATTCGAATTTAATAAAAGAAATTTATTAATTAATAATTTTTATTGATTTCATTTTGAAGACATATGAATATTATTAATAAATATTTTTAAACCAATAAATTATAATTATTTATATTTTATTATATATTTATATTATATGTAAAAAAAATTAAAAAAATGCTCACTCTCCGGGAATTGAACCCGGGTCATGCACGTGACAGGCGCATATACTAACCACTATACTAAGAGTGAAACCTTGAAATACCTTATTAATTTTCATAATTATAAAATTAGTTTAATTAAGGAAACTAACTATTAAAAATCGGTATATATAGTATAATAAAATAAATATATATAGTAAAAATATGTATAAAAATTAATTATTTTTAGGTAAATGTAAGTATTAGTTTAAATGGCAAAAAAAAATAATTCTTTCTAATTAATTAATTAGTTAAATAGTTTAATAATTAAATTAAATTATAAATTTTTAAGTAATTTATTTAAAGATTTAAAACATATTTTCTTTGTTTTTAGTTTACTTTTAATTTTAAAATTCTCTTAAATTTGTTTTAATGTTTTAAACTTAAAATAAGACAATATTTTAATTTTTTAAAGATAATGTGTTTAATTATTTTATATTATTTCTTTTTATTAAATATTAGAAATATATAAAATTTTACTTAATAAATTATTAAAATAGATTAATTTTAATTAGAATATTAATATAGAAATATTTAATCATCAGTTTTCATCAAAAATACTTTCATATTTAATTTTTTATTTAACTTAATTGAATTTTTTATCATCTTTTATATTTTAGATTGGATTTTATTAGAGTAATTATTATTAGGATTGGCCAGTATTTTAATTAAAGTTCACGTAAACAAGCTCTACTATGCATGCCATAGCATCTGTTTAAATTTAAAAATTTAAAATAAATTTTATAATTAAATTGTTTTTATATACCTTTTATATCTTCTAATTTAATTTACAGGTTTAATTCTTATTCTACTAATTATATCCATTTTGGGTAAGCTTCGCTAGCCTTTAAATTTTCACTATTAAATTTTAAATACTCAGGTGTATTAAATCTTTTTATTTTAATTGAAAGAATTAATACAAGGTGAATAATTATATAAGGTAAAAAAATTTAATCCAAAATAATTTGATAAATTATATTAATTAATTTTAAATTTAAAAAAATAAAAATTCTTAGTACACTGGATCTATATCCAAGTTTTTTCCTACAATTAATATATTAGCTAATGCAATTATTTCTGGTTTAAGACAAAGGCATGCATATGTCCTATAAGTGTCTAAAATCATAGATTTACATATGTAAAAGAATTTTTATTCATATTCAGTTTAAATAAACTTTTAAGTTAAACTTCTTAAAATATCAAAAGGTGAAATAAACTTAATTTAAATAAAGAAAAATTAATATGATACTAGTTAAAACATCGAAATATTATTTTATTTAATTTTATACATCAAAATTAAATTCTATTGTATTTAATAATTTATTTTCTATTATGGCTATTTTTTCTTATAATTATTTTGTAAATGTCTCATCTAGTCTAGGAAATTTTTTATCTATCTAACTGTATATTTAATGATATCCTTTTATTATAATCGAAATTCTATTAGAGCTATCCAATTCTTTCACCTTTAAAGAGAGTAGAACACAAGCCGCACAAACTATCTTTATAAAAAAAAATTAAAATACTTAATTTGTTAGATTTACTTTATTAATTTTATTTTATTACAAATCTATCATAATTTAGATAAGATCTTTTAACGAAAAAGTAGTGACATAAATGCATTGCAGTAGTGGCTATTGAATAACTTGATCTTTAAGAAAATTTTATAGAATTAAAAATTATTTTTATCAAAAAATAAAAACCTTATAATTTAAATGTACATTTTTAAATAACTGACTAAATCTATAATAAATTATGAATTTCCATTCATGAGTTTTATTTGATTTTCTTTTGGGATTCCTTTTTTAGTATTTTCATTTTCTATAAAAATATTTTTTAAATCTAATAAATCCATTATTTATTTGAATAAATTTTATTAAGTTTAATTTTCTAAATTATAGCTTTTATTATTAATTATTAATTTGTTAAATAATCCCTTTGATTATTATAAATAAGTGGCCTTAGAATTATTTTTTTGCTTCGTAAGTATTTATTATTATAAAGAAACTTATAAATTATATTTCTAGTTAATGCAGATTACTTATTTATAAGGAATTTAAAATTTGAAGTATATAAACTTATTAAATAGTGTAGTAAAATGCCAAATTAAAAAAAAAAAAAAAAAATTAAAAAAAAAATCAAATAAATAAATAAATAGATTAAATGAATATAAGCTAAGAAGATTTGTGTATTTCAGATAATGAGTCATCTAATCATATTAATTTTTAATTTGAATTCAGATTATATGAAGAAGATTAATATAATACATTTAAATATGATGAACTAAATAAATGTAAACTTAAGGATGATGATAATAAAGATAAATTAAAATAGTAAAGTAACAAAAAACTCCATCTATAAAAACCTTTTTTCTAAGAAGATCAGTCAACTCAGTATTCCAGTGAAACTTTTCCCAACGAAATAAGTTAGCCCTTAAATTAAGAAAACCCCTCGAGCTCTATATAAGCTAATTGCTCATATATTTTAGAGTCTAACGAAAATGTCTATAGTTATTAAAAGGATTTTGATGGATTTAAATAATAAGACCTATAATAACAGTAATAAAGTGTGGAATAAAAATAAAAAATATAAAATAAACAAGTAGAAGAAATAAAAAAAAAACCCATATAAAAAAGAAAGTATATAAAAAAAGAAATTTACTGCTAGGAAAATGAAACAACAAAAAATGTCATTAAGGTATTTATGAACAAGCTGCCCTAGATTATGATTGAGTACTTTACCTAAATAGGAGATAGATAAAATAAAGAGCTTATTAAATAATTCTAAGTAAAACATAAAAACATTATGACAAAATTAGATGTTAAATAATTTTTTGCTTTATCCCAAAAAATCAGGTAGCTAAGCTTTAAATACTTAACCAAGGGAGCCTTATTGAAAATTGCTTAAAGTAAAAAATGTCTCACAAAAAAAAGCAATTTAAAATACCTTGATGTATTAATCATGGGATTAATGGACCCAAATAGTTTTACCAGTATAAAATAAGTAGATATTTCGAAAAAGAACAAAAAATTGTTAAAAAATGAATAAAAATTGGAATAAGAACAACCTTGTTCTTAGATTTCAGACTTGTAATAATAAAACTAAAATTTTGATTTTGAATAATTAGGTCTCAATTAGTAATAATCTTAACAAATTAATATTTATAATTATAAAACTGAAGAATTCGAAAATAACAATTTATCATAGTGGTTACATGAAAATAATGTCCAAAATAATGGCGTATTAGAGAATAGAAATATAAAAAATAATTTTGATTATGATTTCTAGAATACTTATCAATTTTAATAATAAGATGCGATCGAAAATTATTTTATTAACTGAATAAAAAATTTTTTTTTTCCCAATTATTATTAATAAAATATATATATATTGTACAAAAAATAGCTTAAATTAATAAATAAAGTTAAAAATAGTTTTATTTAATTAATATTGAAATTTAAAATTATATAGTTATTTAATATTTAATTATCATTAATTGTTGTAAATGCATCATTTAATTAGATCAAATTAAGATTATATTAATATAATTTATATAATTCTAAATAAATTTGATAAAAACTGAAATTTAAAATATATATGTAAAAAACAAAATAAAAATTAATATATCATAAATAATTAAAATTAAATTTCTATACATTTATTATTGTATTTAAAATTTAATTAATTAGCATACTAAGTTGTTTAAAAAATAAGATCATCAATTACATTATTTAATTTTAGGATAACTTAATCTTAATTAATTTTATGCCATATGTATTAGTAAAGTAGAAGTATAAAAAAATTTCAAAGAATATCTTTTTTAAAAATTGTTTGTTTATAATATAATAAGATTCGTTTGAAAATTTTTAAATTTCCGTTATATTTTTCATCTTTATTTTAATTGATATTATAATTAATTCATCTAATTAATACTTTTAAGTTGAATTAAAATATACTTTAATTAAAACTTATCCAAAAATAAAATTGGTTTATAAAAGATCTAAATTTCTTATTATTTTACATTAAATTAATTATCAGGTAAAAAATAATATATTTTTAATATTGATATGTTAAACTGAAATATTGATAAATAAAAAACAATACCGATTTTATTTATCTAAATATACTATTTTCTGCTAATTTATGTTATTTTTAATTATATTTGATTTAATTACATAATTAGTAATACATTTTATATTTGAAACTTTATTAATATTTATTATTTTATTATTATATTTTGATTTTAATTATTATATTACCAAAAATTACAAAATTTTAATATTCCGAAATATAATAGTTATTTAATTATAAAATTCTAAAAACTAAATAAATCTAATAAATAAATAATTATTTAAAAATAGTAGTGTTACTTAAGATAATGTCAGATACAATTTTTGAAGATGAAAATGAAAAAAATGCCTTTAAAGACATGATCGAAAAAAGAAATAAGGTATATATTAGTATAAAATTATATAAGTGTATATAATAATATTGTTAATAGTAAAATCAGAATATATGTTATATGTATAATTTTTTAAGTCCTAAAAATTGAATTAGTAATTGTATATTATAAATATACTTATTATGTTCTAGTTTCTGAATTTAATAATATAATTTTATATATATTAAATTAAAAATTTTATTTATATAAATTTATTAGGAAGCAAGGAAAATATATGATTAAGGAAAGTAAGTAAATGGATGTATTTTAGATTATGATACTTGTTTCGGAATTAGTAATTAAGATATATATGGATAATTATAAATTGTTGGAAGGGAGTAAATTATATTTGTGGCAGCTAATATGCTAGTTATAAAAGATTTAGCCAAGAAAACTTACTAATTTATAAATAATAAAGAATACTATAAAAATATAACTTGCATTTGTGCGGAACCTAATAGAATTGATAGATCTAAAGATAAAATAAAAAATAAAAGTTAAATTTAGCATTAAAACTAGACTTCTTAGCTAAATTAAGAAAATCAGACAATTATAATTGCAACTGGATAGTCCACCGATTAAGAAGATAAAAATTGTTCTGTAATAAAATATTTTAAATATTAATAATAAATTAAAAAAAATTTGATTAAGCTTACAATTAATATAAAATTTAAAATTTAGATTAGCGTAACAAGTAATAATAAAAATAGATGGTTTCACATGAATTAAAATATTAAGGGAACAGTTAAATAGATTTGTTTAAATACTGAAAAAAAATATGCAGCTGTATTAATTTAGCCAAAAAATTCTTAAAATGCTATTATAAATTTTTGGTAATACAATTATGAAAGGTTATTAGCCTAAATGACATTAAAATCTAGTTGCGACATCAGTCAGTTTAAAATTATTTTACATTAAACTAAACCTTCCAATGTATAATAAAATATATCAGAACCCTATATAATTATATAAAAATGATTATATTTATTTATTTTTATTCTTTTAGGTTATAGTTTGTGGAGTAAACTATTTAAAAATGTGGGAAATTGTATTTTAAGAAAAAATTTTCAGAGAAAGTTAGTATCCTCTTGTTACATTAAAATTAGAAAAAGAAAACAAATTCATTAATATGGCATGGACTAGTAAAATTAATTTAAAAATGATTAAATATTTAAAATTAATAATTGACAAAAATTAAAATACTATTTATAAGGTACAAGTATAAGTTAAATTCCGATGCTAGTAATTCTGACAGATAATAATAAAATTCTGTTACTTTAAAATGATTCGTTAAAAAAGCAAATCGATATTGATGTTACCAATTTAAATATAATTGAGGCATAAGTTTAAGATATAAACGTGAACGAAAAAGATGTATTTAAATTTATAATAATAATAATCATGCATTATTAAATATTAAATAATTTTAATTATTAAATTCAAAAAATTATTTATTTTATTAGAATGAAGACGATTATGACGGTCTTAATATTGCAATTTAAAATATTATGAAGGGTAAAAAAGGCAAAGAAGAAAATTAAGCAAAAGAAAAGGATAAAGAAAAAGAATAAAACAATACAATTTAAAATCAAATGTATAACTAATAAATAAAGTTCAAAAGTTTAGCTTCTAAATAAAATGGGTAATTTTAATTTTTTTATATATTTTCAAAATTTTAATTATTTTTTCGCAAAAATAAAAAGATTTGTTTTGGGTGGAAGTTTAGGCGTACTATGTATATATGATATTGAAAAAAACTTTTAAATAATTAACAAACAAAGTTATGAAATGAAATTTTCTTAAAAAAATGATTAAACAATTTTCTATGTTTCCAGTTCATTAATAAAAGATGATCTTATGTCAATTGTGTCTTAGGATTAAAATAAATAAATAAATTTTTTGCTTTTAAATATGGGAGATATTGATAACGAAGAATCTCCTATTTAACATTTTTTTAATGCTGGATTCCACACTAAGAAAATAAATTGCATAGATACAAGCATTACTAAGTAAATATTCGCGACATGTTCAGAAGATAGAACTGTGAAAATATGGAACTACTATGAGTCTGAAAATTTAGTATTTAATAAATATCATTCAAATTAAAATTTAAAATAGTAATGTTAATTTATAAATTTATTATATATTTAGGAAAAAAAAGGAGTTATTAGTTAGTAATTTAAAGAAGAACCACTTTGTTTAAGTTTACACCCTTTTGGAATGTTTATTGCTATAACGTTTGGAACATTCTTCAAGATTTTTGCCATATTAAATGACTAATTATATCCTTTAAAAACAACTTCCATGTAAAATTGTACGATTGTGAGATATTCTAATGGAGGAAATTATTTAGCTGTAAATGAAAAATTCGCTATTTAAATATATGATACCATTTATTATTAAGTAGTTTAGTAACTTGTAGGTCATTAAACCTTGGTAAGAGATATTCATATATCAGATAATGATATTCTTTTGACATCAACTAGCATTGATGGGTAAATAATTTTATTTATTTAAAATTTTATTTCTAAAATATATTTTTTATCTTTGATACAGATATGTGTTTTTATGGAACTTAATAGAAAAATAAGATTCAGAAAAAAATGCTTATAAACATTAAGAAACATCTATTTATAATTCAATTATTTATGATACAAAAGCCTTAAAAGATGTTTCTAATGTTAATAGTAAAGATATAGAGGACACCTCTTTATTTGTAGGCTGTACAAATGAGAAATACTTGGTGTTATATAAAAATACATTTAAGTAAGATCAAGATTTAATTGCTGAATTCCCAGTGACTGATTGTTATGTTACAAAACTTATTGTAAGTAATACTCTTAAATGTATATTTATGGGGACAAATAATGGAAAAATTAGAGTAAAATAAATGATATAGTCAATAAATATTAAAATAATTATTTATTTATTTTTTTATATAAAAAGGTTAGCGTTTGGCCATTGCATGAATCTAACTTGGAGTATGAACAAATCAATCCTAATTCTAATTAAGTTAAATTTAAGGTACCAGATTATTTCGAAATACAAGCTCATTCCTCTTCTATTTGCGCTATGTAAATAAGTAATGATAATTAATATTTAATTACAGGAGATGTCACAGGAGTTGTTTAAATGTTGAAGATTAAAGATGCCATATTTAAAGGAGAATAAATAGATAATAGATTAAATATTTTATAAAATTTAAAACCAGAAGATAAATCTCGAATAGATTAAACTAATAACGATTTATTTTTGGCTAAAATATCTAAAATTATATAAAAAAATGAATAAAAATACGAGCTAAGCAAATAAGGTATAAATTAAAATATAATTTAAATAATTAGTTTTTTTGAATAGTTTTTATTTGCTCTTATATCAATTTTCAATATATTTATAGTTGTAAGATTAGAACAAGATAAAAAATTTGAAATATAAAACATAGATGCAAGATATAGGAAAAAAGTAGCTTAAATTAATAGTGAATTTGAAAATACTATGAATTAAGATATTTCTATAAAAGATACTTTTATAAATAAAAGTACGGAAGAATATAATAAATTATTAAAATTATATCAATAAGAGGAAGAAAAATATGCGAATAATATTAAAAATTTAGAATAATAACATAAGGAAAAAATAGGTAAAATAATAGTTTTATAATATTTTTTCCTTCTTAATTTAAATATATTTAAATAAATTGTAGAATATGAGGAATAAAGAAACAAAGATTTAGAGTTAGAAATTGAGGATATTAAAAGTGGACACAAAGATAGATTACAAAAATTACTGGATGATCATCAGGAATAATTAAAGAAATTAAAGGTAAGTACTATAAAATATTTTTTTTTAATTTTTATTTAAAATTAAAATATATATAAATTAAAAAAATAGCTATAATTTTATGATAAATGTCAAAGTGTTTAAGTAAAATATTCCAATGTTATTGACAGTGCAAAAGTATTTGGAAACACTTTTATTAAGAGTTTAGAAAAAGAAGAGGCAGAATAAGAAAAAGAAATAGAATTTAAAATAAAAGAGTTAAAGGATGAAATAGCAAAAGTTCATAAGGTCAATGAAGATTTGAGAAAGAAAAATGAGCAGTATGAAAATGAATATACGCAATTAAAAAAAGAAGATGATTCAATGTAAAAGGAATTTGATGAATTATTTAAAAAACACAATGAAATAAGGTAATATATAAATATTATTTATATAAAATAATAATCATAGATTACTATTTGGTTCATTTAATTTTAAAATTAAATAAAAAACAATAGGTTAGAAAATTTAAAAAATGATGAGCATATTTTAAAAAGTTAACATCAGTTACTAGAAAGACTTTAAGTTATTGATAGCAAAGAAGAAACTTGCAAATCTGCTAAAGATGAATAAATAAATTTAGAAAATTTTAGGTAAAAAATGAATATAATTAAATATAATTAAAATTTTAATTTTTTTCCTTATTTAGATACATGTTAGATCAGAAAATTAAAAGTCTATAATCAGAAAAATAAAATTTATTAGAAAAAATTAATTCAAAAGAAGTAAATTTAAAAAGTATGTTCAATGAGTTGATTAAAGAATCTAATTAGAATGAAACTAAGTATTAAAAGTTAAAAAAATTAAATGCAGAAATTAAGGTTCTTGAAAATTCAATTAAAAAATCTGAAGTTGAAATATACTTTAACACTAATAAATTAACGACCTTTTAAAATGTAATTAATAGGCAAGCCAAATTATTTTGTTTAAAAACTAATATATACAGACATAAAAAATTAATTATAAAATATTTATAAATAAATTTAGAAACTTGCAAATATTATGAAATCTAATGAAAGTGTTACTGTAATTGCTAAGCGATTAAATGATATGTTAGAAATGAAAGATACTGATGAAGAAGAGAAATATAGACAAAAAAAAGTTATATCTAGTAATTTAAAAATTTTATATATTTTAATAAATTTTATATATATTTTTAATTTTTTTTTTTTTTTATTAACTAGATGATGATATATAAGAAATTATAAAAATGAAATAAGAAAAACCAAATGAGGTAAATGATGAACTATTTAAACAAGGAGAGTGGCTAAAGAAAAAATTACACTTAATTAAAGGTATTTAATAGTCTAATATACATTTTTTAACATAATATAATTATATTATTTTAAATTTAAACTTAATATTTGTTTTTTTTATTAAGAAACAAGTGGGAAACTAAAAGTAATAAGAGATGATAATATTAATACTATATTGAATTAGAATACAAAATTAATAGAAGAATGTAATTTGCTAAGAGGTGAAAATGAGAGGTATAGAAAAGAAATGAAGAAAATCGAAAAGTTACTAGCTGAAGCTATTAGAAAAAGAACAAAACTTAGAGAAAAAAATAAAGAATTAAATAAAAATTAATAATCTCCTTCACAAATGAGAACATTATTAGCCAAATATGGTGAAAATTAAGATAGATTAGATGTTCAATAAAATTAACTTGCCAACATAAGGGTATTACAGCTATAAATTATTTAAAATTTTTTTATTTTATTAAATTAAATTTAAATTTTTTTATAGGAAACTATGGACTAAATTAAAAATATAAAAGGAGGAGATGTAAAATTACCGTCATTATAAAATTAAAATTAGTAAATAAACTAATTATTTTTTGTGGGTATTAAAAATATTAATTTTATTAATTTATAGACCAGAAAATGAATATGAGTATGAATAGGATTTGTAAGATGATAATGCCTTAAACATGTAATAAAAAGATTACGAATAATAGGAATGATTAAAATATAAAAAATTCAACAGTTTAATAAATTATTAAATTATTTTTATTTATTTTAAATTTAAAAATTTTTATGTTTAAATTTACTTATAATACTAAGAATTATTAAAACCATCAATGTATTTTATCACTAATATTTTTAATTCAGAATTTCATAGATTATTTTTTAGTAATAATAAATAAAAATGAGCTAGTTAATTTGTATTTAATATTTTATTAAATAATTATTTTTAGTAGAACTTATTATAAATTAAATAAAATAAAAATAATTAATAGCATATATTAAAAAATAAATATACAATTAAATGAAGTTTTAGTAAATTTATTGGATTTTTTGCCTTATTAGATCATTCTATATAGTGAATTCTATTAAAATTTTATTTAATTAAGAAATAAAATCTGGACTTACCTACCCTACCTATGAAAAAAAATTAAATATACCCAAATAAACTTAAAAATTTTATGTAGTTATTGAATATACTTTATTATAAGAAATATAATACGAAAAAGAGAAATACTTTCTAGAATTTTCAGAATAAACTATCCCTACTTATGACTAAAATATTGATTATGGCTAAAAAGATACAGATTATACTTACAAGTGGAGAGAAGGAATACATTCACTTAGTAAAAGATATAGTGATAAACTTGATTCAGATTTGGATATATATATAGGAGTACATAATATATATGGTTCTTAAATGTCTAGTTTTAAATTGAAAGTTTATTTGGAGTATGATAATTATGTATGTCCTTTTAATTGTTCTGGAAACGGAGAGTATTATAAATTTTAACTATATATAGATAATTTTTATTGAATATATAATTAGAAATCTTATTTGTAAATTTAAGAAGATAAAATTTATCTAAATCTTAAATAAAAATTTTTCATTTTTTAGTTGCGATCATGGATGCTAATGTTATGAGGGTTATACAGATACAGATTGTTCCTATTAAACTGAACTTTTAGAAAATATAGAAAATAAAATTTTCTAATTAAATGCATAATAATGGTTTATTGGAGAAATACAAATACGACCCTCAATTTTAGAAGTAAAAGCTAAGTTATAAATTAATGGAAATAATTATAAATATGCAATTTGGATAGAAAATCAAGGGTTTTTAAAAGATTATGAAGATGAATTAATATTATCTCAAAGTAAAAACTAGGTTATTTCCTAGGATTTAGATGTTGAAAATTATGTTTCTAAAAAAGTATATATTATAGTTACGAATATATAATTAAAAAACAGTATAGATTTTAACGTATCGATTGATATAATGTCAAAAAACTAAGATAACAAAAATGAAAATTCTAATATAGCTTTAATTATAATAGTAGTTATTGGATTAGTATTTTTATTAGGTATAATTATAGTTGTTGCAGTATTAATTAAAAAGCGAAACTCATAAAAAAAAAAATAACTTAATATATAAAATTAAAACAGCTAAGATAATTTAAACAATAACCAGTAAAATTAATAAAATCAGTAAATCCATGCTGAAAACATATAAGATGAAAATTAAAATTAAGATTTTGGGAATGAAAATGAATAATAAAATTAATTACAATAGATAGAACCATTATAAATATAAGTATAGGTATAAGATAATAACGAATTATAAAATAATGAAAAATAACAGTATTAAGAAATAGATGAGTATACTTTTAAAGAATATAAATAATAAATATTATAAAATTGGTAAATTGATCCAATAAAAGGTAAAGATTTAGATAAAGAATATGTATAATAAATGTTGAAATAGCCCACTGTGAATTGTTAAATATGTTCCATGGATGTATATGAATAAGACTTGATAAAAAATATACCATGTCATCATATATACCATGCCAAATGTTTTGCTATTTGGTTTATATAAAAAAAAAATTGTCCAACGTGCAGATTAGATCTATCTCAAATGTTTTTAAAAATTTGAATTTATTTACTTTATAATTTTGTTGAGAATATAAATAGTAAATTATAATAGTTATATTTTTTAAATATTGTTTTTAAACTTTTAGAAATAAAAATTTGGTTTATAAATAGACAAATTTTTATTTTTTAATTATATTTTATATTTTATTTATGATCAGAAATGAATTAGCTACATGTATACATATATTAAAAAATCAATATTAAAACATTTTATTTTTTTATTTAATTAATTATCTAAGTAGCTATACATAATAAATTATTAATTTCAAAGAAAAAAGATTGCAAAATAAATAAGTAAAAAAAAGCAATTTTTAAAAAAATTATAATACATTAAAAATATAAAAAAAAAACAAAATAAAAAATAATTATTTAATAATAATTTAAAAAAATTTATATATAATAAAATTTGTAAAGATTTAATATAATGTAAAATATATTTGAAGGAAACGAAACAAAAGTTGAAATTATTTCCAAAAAATAAATCAGATATGAAGGTATTCTTGTTAGTGTTAATAAATAGAGCTAAGAAATTTAACTTAAAAGTGTTAAATCTTATGGAACAGAAGGAAGATGCCCTGGTAACGAAATTAACCCCTCCTCTTACACTTAAGATTTAATTATCAGTTTTTTCAAAAAAGACATTGAAACTGTTAAATTTTTAGACAGCAAATAAACCCCTAATATTTAATAATAGTAGTAATAATAACCATAAACATAATAACCATAATAATAGCCATAATAATAATAACCTTAATAAATCCCCTAAACTTTACCTCAATAACCTATGATTAACCCTTAATAAATACCTTAAGGATTTGGAGTACCTGGAATGATGGGAAATATCCCCTAAGGCTTAGGTGTACCAGTTTAAATTGGAAATATTAACCAAAGATAGGTAAGACCCGAAGAAAACAGCGAAAATATAGATTTTGAAAAATTTAATGATAATTTTTAAAGAATTGAAATATCTAAAGAAAAGGAAGAAAATATTTAAAAAAAGTAATACAGTAAAGCCGGAGGATTTTTCGATAGTATTTCTAATACGATCGATACAAAATCTTAAAGAGAAACAAGAGTAATTTAAATTAATAAATTTAATATTATCACTTTTATTTAAAATTATATTTGTATAATTAGGAGGAAAGAAATGCTTAAAAATAAGTTGATAAAGACACATTTGGAGATTAAAGTGTTAACGAACTTAATCACCAACATTATATGCAAATGAAAAAAAAGAATCATTATCAAAATAACAGAAACCATAACAACAATAACCAAAGAAATTATAATAATAGAAACAACTATAATAATAACAATAACTATAGAAATAACAATAACAGAAATTATAATAACAGGAACTACAATAATAATAATTAAGGAGATTACTATAACAATAATTAAGTAGGTTACAATAACAATAACAATTTTAACAAGCATAATAATTATCAAAATAATAACAGAGGTGTAAGAAACAATTACAATAATTATAATAATGAAAGACAAGGAGGATAAAGAAATTACAACTACAATAATAACTATAACAATAGACCTTATAATAATAACAGAAATTATAATAACAATAATTAATAAAGGCAATAATACTAGCAATAAAATAAAGAGAAATAGCCTGCTGATTAATAATAAGAATAGGCTAAATAAGAGACTAAATAAGAGACTAAATAAGAGACTAAAGAATGAGTCATTAAAAGATATTATATGTTAAAAAAGATAAAAATAAAAATAAAAAACTCAAATATTATTAATAAAATATAGCACTAATGCTGTTTAATTACTATTTTTCAGTATTTAATGGCAAATATGAATATATTTTATTTTTAACACAAATAGATAAATAATAATTTTTATACTTAAAAAAAAAACAAAGTCCTAAAAAGCTAAATAAATGGAAATGCATAGAAAAATATTTGTCATTGTTACTTATTTTTATGTTCAGTGATAATCGTGAAAAATTTAACTTTATCTTATAGCCTACATTTATATATTTTAATTATAATTATGTTTTATAATTAATAAAAATGCATTATTAGTTAAAATAAATGCGAAGAAACAAAATCCTTCAATTTTCTTTTCACAATATTTTCTTATTTATAAATTATTATATATTTATGAAAATTATAACTTCATTTTAAATATCTTTAAATTTTCGAATATACATAAAAATTAAAAATATTCTTCTAATAATATTTCTTCTAATAAATAAAACAGGTTATTTTTTATTTATTAATTTAAATATAAATTAGCAAATTAATTTCTAACATAATTCAAAAAATAATTATATATATATGTAATTTATAATGTAAAAAGGCTAAAATGCGACAAAGTTTTAATCTAAAAAAAAAACTTAAACCCTTATGTATTAAAAATAGAAAGAACTTAAACTCAAAAAAGATTATGAGAAAGAAAATGATCACAAAAAAGTTTTAAATCAAATGATAAAAAAACCTGAAACTCTTAAAATGCTTATCTTATCAGGAACTGATTTGGTTTCAAGTTCTTTGGAAGTTATAAATAATTGTGACAAATTAATAAAATTAGACTTATCATCTAATAAAATAGTGAATTTTCCAATAGAATTTAAAATTTACAGATTAAAGAATTTAAAACTCTTATATTTACACGACAATCATATAGATAACATAGAAACAATTGAATAGACGTTTTAGCTAATTAACTTAAGATATTTAACAATATTTTCAAACCCAGTTAGTAAATTATTAATCAAATTATCAATGAATTATATATAATTATAAAAATGTATATTATTTTTATTTTATGCACTAATTACATAATATTACTTTTTTATATTATATAGCAAAGTTATAAGGAATAAGGCATAGAATTGTGAATTAAATACCTTCTTTAATGGCTTTAGATTTTAATATTGTAGGAGATGATGAGAGGTACTAAAATTTAATGATATACAAAGAAATTACTAATGATACAAAATTAAACTGGCCTTTAGTAAATCTTCCGCCAGGAGAAACATTTAATGAAGTACAATACTATAAATTAATTATGATTTTAATTTATTTAAAAATTTATGATATATAATTTATAAAAATTTTAATTGTATTTATTAAAATTTCAGAAAGCATATTTGAAAATGATGTAAAAAGAGTTAGAAATTGTAAGAAAAAAATACGAATCTAGTAGTTTAGTAGTTAAAGTTTAAGCTTATATTAAAGGATTCTTGGTAAGAAAGTCCAGCGTAGCATAATAGAAATAATACTTATAAAGAGTTAAAAAAATTTAAAGAATTGTGGTGGATAAATGGTTTTAATTTGTGAAAATGAAAAAAAAAATACATTCAAAATTACAAATGAGGAATTATAAAATTATTAACCATTAATTAATATCTGATAAAAAATTAAACAATATAATATAAAGTAATGTTAAAGAATTTTATGAAATGAATATAATTTTTTATAATTTTTAATTTTTTATTAATATGTTTAAATTTTAGGAATGAAAAGGTATTTGGAAAAAGTAAAAGAGGCTAGAAAATAAAAAAACGCGTACAATCTTTTAAATAAAAATATTAAAAAATATAGATAAAACTTATTAAATAGCTTAAATTCACAAAATATATTATAAAATTAAGGGATGTATATTAGAAGGGACTAATTAGATATTTTTATATTAATTTTAAAAATGACCTAAATAAGAATAGAATCTTATCCTTCATTTAACGAAAATAATATATTGTAATTGCTGAAAAATATAATTGAAGATATTTAATAAATTATAGAATATAACAAAAATCATCAATTCGACTTACCAGATTAATTTAGCTATGATTATAATAGTAATTTTAATTAATTAAGTTAAGAGAATTCGAAATTTAATGGATCTTAATTCCAAAATTAAAATTAGATGTTCTATAATAATAATAATTAAATAAATAAATAAAATTCTCAGTATCACCGTTCGAATTCAACTTCTCCTTAAAAATTAGAAAAAAATTAGTTTTTTTCTAATAAATTATCAAGTTAACAGAATTCTCTAAATTAAAGGTTATAAAAAAGGAAGAGTACTATATTAAACTTAAATTAAATTCAAAGTATGAGTAGTTCTAAAGACACTTATTCTAATTCTAATCTTTAAAGTCCTATAAAACTATAAAAATATAAAACTAGTTCTTTTTAAAATTCTTAAATATTAAGAAAATTTTAGACAGGCATTTAGGAAGAATAATAATAATAAAAAAATGAAAGGCCTTTTATAAATATTAATAAGAATATTTTAACGATTAGGACATTTGATCCCAAATAGCCCAACATTTAACATTATTTTGAAACTTGTTATCAATAATTTTAAAATCCTAGTACCAATTCTTAAGTTTTATTCTTATAAAATCGGTAGGGTTATTATAGAAGAATGACATAATTGCCTTTTATAAAATAATTTGATTAAAATGTAAAAATTAATAGAATAAATAATAGATTTTTTGTTAAAAAAAATTAAATTACGTTGTAATAAAAAGAAAAAATTAAGGAAGTAGCAAGTCAAATAGAAAATTTTTAAAAAAAAGTTTATTAAAATTAAATTTATTAATTCTACTGTCCAGACTCTAATTTACTAACTTTAATTTGCCAATAAATTTATATATATAATCTTGAAAATAAAAGGTTTTTGTCCGATAGAGGATATTAAAGTAAATTCAAAGAGCTCTTTAAATTGTAAGTTTATTTTAATATTAAATATAAATTTAAAATTTAAATATATTTATTCTTTAATTAAAAACAAGGTATAAAGAATTTGTTTAAAATTATAATAAAGAAAAAAGCCATGAATTCGGTATTGAATCTGAATCTAGCAATTTGCCTAAAATTTCAGAAATAAATACTGTAGAACAAGATTCAAAGTCAATATAAATGCCAAGTATTCCAGAATAATTAAAGTTAATATTATTATAAAAATAATAATTTTTTATGGTATATAATTAACAAGAACTTGTCAGAGTTTCGTCTGCACTTAAAATTTAAAGTTTTTGGAAAAAATACATTTTGATAAAATATTAAAAAAGCGCTCATTAGCTAATTGTTTAGGAAAGAGCAGTAAAAAGACTGCAACTTTTCGCTAGAGAATTTAAATATAATCATAGAAAATAATTATTACATAATTTACAGAAATATTAGAAAGCATTATAAGGAGATACTTTGTATATATAAGAAAAGATTTATATGAAATTGGAAGGTATCACAAACTCTTAAAGAAATGTAGGGGCAAAAATATTAGAATAATTTCATTTTATTAGCTTTTATCCAAATTAAAAGTTAGTTAGGTTGTAATGGGACATAAATTAAGATGAAAATATAAGGCATATTTCAACAGTAAGAAAAGTTCTTCCCTTTAAAATTAAAAGTAATTATGTTAAATTTTTAAAAATATATATTTTTACTAAATTATAATTAATTTAAAAAAAAAATAAAAGATTTAAAAGAACTTGACCAGACAGATAATGATTACTATATTGCAGATATTATGCACATTATTCATAGCAATAGTTAGGTATTCAGAGCAGAATTTAATAAAGAAAAATATATAGGATTTAAATTCGAATCAGATGCCGAAATGAAATATAGAGCTCTATCTTTTGGCTTACATACTTACAGATTTGAATAAGGAGGATCATATATAAAATTATTTGATTTTTAAATGCTATAAAATTTTAAATAAGTTAATGAATATGAAAAATCTATTTATAGGATATATGGTAAAATAATTTATATAAAATATAAATAAACTTGCAATTTTGGTAAATTATATTTAAAATCTAGGAATTTCTTTAAATAGTGAATACATAGAGCCAAATTTAGAGGACAATGATAATATTTAAAAAGTTAAAATCTAAAAACAGTAAAAGTTAATTTAGAATAAATTTAATGTGGATAAGTGTTTTTTTATATGTTAAAACATTAGCAAAGAAATGACATAACATTTTATGGAAAATTCAGATTTTAATTTAATTAAATAATTGAGAATGTTTAAAGATATAATTAAAATTGCTCAATAAGGGTAGTAAATTAAGTAGCCAATAAAATTAAGTTAAAATGTATTGATTTGTCAATAAAACAATATATATATAAACAAAAATGAATCTATAAAAAATAAAATAAAAAAATAAAAAAATATGATTAAAAAACAGGAAGAAGCAGAGTTTAACATGTAATTTATTTTAAAATAGATTGATTTATATTAATTTAAATTATTTAGTTTTAATTTATTAATTTAAAGATCATTACAACAGCTTATTCGAAATAAACCTAAAATATTATATATAACATAATAGGATTTTTAGGAGTTAGAAGAATTTAATTAGCATGATGAATTATCTTAATTCTCTAATCATAGTGATAAATAATCAATATATAATAAAAATAATAAAAATAAAAGTAAAAATAAAGAATAAATTTTCGGAAATAGGAAATTTAGGACTATTGATGCAAATGAATTGCCAAAATTAGATAATATATAAATACCTAGATTAAGTTTGGCAGATGCAAAAGAACGAGAAAAGGAAATTTAGAGGTAAAAGTAAGAAAATGTATATTTATATTTGAAAAACGAGGAAGATAAAAAAAGAATTTTAAAAAAGGAAAAAGAAGTTGAAATTGAAGAAGTAATTATTTAATAAATGATTTATAAATATTTTAAATTTTAAATTTTTTATGAAATTTATTTAATATATATTTATTTATTAATTTATCAGAAATAATACAGAGCTGTAATTGATAAAATTAATAGAAAAGATACGATTGAACGAAATTAAGAGAACGATTTAGATTTGAAATAATAAAGAGTAAATTAAATTTAGAAATATAAAAAAAATTCAGATAAATCAGAAGAAATTTTATTTACAAATAAATTTTCTAAACTTACTAATGTTGTTGTAAAATAGCAGGCCATATTTAATCATTATTAGTAAAAATAAGAAAATTAATAACTATAAAATGCAATTGTATAAATTAGGAAAAGAGATAGGAGTAATAATTATTCAATTGGCTATGAAAGGAAAAATCAATTGATTTTAAAAAAGTAAATTATACAAAAACAAAGATAATAAATTTTATTTATAATATTTTTTTATATTTTATTAAAAAATAGTTAATTACACCGAGATGTAGAAGTTAAGAATATGAAATAAAAAAAAGATTAAATATAATAAAAAATGAGTATTTAATTTGATTAAAATTTGATAAATAATAAAAACCCATTTTCTAAGAATAATACATTAAATTTATCAGATTAATTAAAAATGGAGAATAATATGCTATAATCAAACGGTTAAAAAGCATACTCTTTGCGAAGTAGAAGACAAAGTTTGTCTTAATAAAATAAGTAGATGAATTAATAAACAGAAGTGTAAAACTCTATATAAAATAGTTAAAGATAATTAGAAAAATAATATTACGTAATGAAAAATTAACTTGATATACAAAAAGCATAAATGAATGCTTAAAAAAAGAACGAATTTAATTATAATTATCACAGAAATTTCAAATACGAAAAAAGAACACGTTCATTCTCATAATATGATATATAAAATAATTGTGAAGCTATAGAAAGAGAGTAGTATGCAAATAATAAAATTAATTTTGACAAAAGAAAACTTAGTTTATAGCCTTAAAATCGAAGTGAACAAGAGTATTTTAAAAATTAATAATAATAAATTAAAAATTAAAAATAGTATAAAGATAAATATATTTAAAAAGGCAGTAAAAATTAAAGTTTAAATAATAGTTAATAAAAATTTTAAAAACATATAAGTCCTAGTTAAAGTTAAAATGGAGAAATTAAACTTATTTTAGAAGTAGACTCTATAGGACATGATATTATGGATGGTAAATATTTATAATTTTTAGTAAATTTGATATATTTTTAAATCTTTATTAATAATTTTATTTTTATTTAGCCAATAAAGATACGATATTAAATCAGAATAAATAAAGCGATAGTAAATAAAGTAATAATTCAGAAAGTGTTCATAATAGTATGCTTAATGCAAAAAATAGCTTTTAGTTAAGATAAAAATATAGTATTATAGAAGACGAAATTTAGATAAATTTACCAAAAATATAAAATAATAAGAAAATTAATTAATTATTTATATAAAATAATTAAAAGGTTCATAATGTTTTGTTTACTAATTAATTTGATTATTGAATAAATTTAATTTAAATATAAATTTATTTATTGATTTTTTTACCACCTTTAGATTTATAATTTTGAATTTTGACTTATTAATAATATTATTCAAATTCATTAAAAGTATTATTAAAACTATAAAAATAAAATTTTATAGTAGGTCATTAAAGTAATTTTGGAAGAATTCATTTTATTTTACAATTTATCCTTTTTTAAAGTTTCTAGGTGTTGATATATTTTATTAATCTAAAAATAAATTAATTTTATTAAAAAATTTTAAAATAAAAAAAAAAACAAATTCAAAAATAAAACAAAGCTAAATATATAAAACGTTTCATTTTAAAAATAAGAACTTTAAGCAAAATATAATTTGATTTAAAAAAATGAACATAGGGGAATTTTTAAATGAAAATATAGACGCATATTATAAAGTTTAAGATGACTGGCTTAAAACAATTAGATTTTTTAATGATATTTCTTGGTATGTTTATTCATTAGTTGGAGTTTTACCCTTATTTTTTGTAGTCATTTATAGATTTATAAATCACCCTAAAAATTTAGAAAAATACTCAGATAAAAATCCCGTTCCTGCCGATAGGGTTACTCTAATGTATAAAATATTTGTTTTTTATCCTCACTGGTAAAAAAATAAAATAAAATAATTAACTAAATATAAATATTTTTATATTTATATTTATTACTTTTATTTTTTATTGTAATTTACTAATATTAATTGATTAATTTTAATATATTTTAAAATTAAAATGTTAAAATAAATGAAAAAGAGTTTAAAAATAAGAATGAATTCAAATTGAGTTTTGCATAACCTATATTAAATTAAATTAAATTTAATTTATTTTTTATAAGGTATTATTTTATTGACAATATGGTTTCTTTATTAGAAGGATCATTTATGGATGAATGCAGATGGCCCTTTTTCTATCACCATGTAATATCTTTTCCAGTTTTATTCTTGGTCAATTAAGAAGAGTGGGTACCTTGGTTTATGGTGGCTACAGGAGCCTGGCATGCATTTTTAATATTGCTTCCAGATATATTTTTTATGAATATACCCTATGTTGCCCTTTTATTATATGTACATTATAGACTTTTAACAGATAAAGCATTTCAAAATTTTAGAGCTATGAATTATTTAAGAATTTGGTACCCAACTTTTTATTTCGCAATTTTATTCTTAGGGGTTACTGGATGTGAAAATATTCTACCTAATATGTGAAATATAAATTTAAGACCAAACTATAAAATATGATAAATAATAATTTTCTAAAATTGAAAGAATAACTTAAATTTTAATATAATTATTTATAAATAAATTTAATAAATTTCATATTTCTAATTTATATTTTTAAAAGATATAAAAGTATATTTAATTTTAATTTTAATACTTATTTAATTTCAAATTAAAATTTGATTGCTTTTAAAAATTATAGCATTATTGCTAAAACATAAATTTACATTTAATAAATATAAAAAAAATTTTCATTTAAATAAATTTTTTATCAATTATCTTAAAAAAACTATGTACAAATAAATAAATTAAAAATTTATATATATAAATAATATAAAAATATATAGAAATTTCATTTTTATTTTTTAAAATTCGGTGAAACACTGTTATTATTAACATTCCTAATGTTACTGCTAGTCCAGTATTATTAGTTATATTTAGGTTATTATTAATTAACATATGATTATTTAAAATTATTTTTAAAAATTGTTTATTCTTTTATGTTAGACTAATAATTCCGAGCAGTTTGAGGAAATTAAGGAGAAATTTTCTGAAAATTTTTAGATAAATTAAATTAGCTTATAAATGGTTTTTATTAGGTAAATTAATTTTGTCTTACAATTGGACTTTATTAAGAAATTTAACTTTTTAAGTATGATGAGTTAAATGTTTTATTTTATTGATATATCAACGATTTATGTTAAATATTGGAATTTAATGTTTAATTTGGTGATCTAGAGGTTGAGGTGTTATTTTCTCTTTTATTTTATAAAATAGATTTTTGCTAATTAATTTTTGAAACTTACTTTAAATTTTTTTGCTAGTCATTTCCTATAAAATTAGAAAAATCTGTTACAATATTTCTTTGTATATTATGGTCAGATAGGTTCATTTTATTTTGTTATCCGGATATATAATTAAAATCTTCTGTTACCACTGTATGTACTCTTTCTGTTCTCATAATTGGAAAATTTTAATGTGAACTCAAATTTTATTATTAATTGATATTTTAATTTAAGCTATATTAATTTTTTTTTTATTGTGGCATTTATTAAGTAATGATATTAGTACTACATAAGTTTTATGGGCTAAATTAATAATTATATTGAGTTTTTTGAGTGTTTTCATTACTTTAATTACTTTGAAAATATTAATTAAATAGCTTTAAATTTTAAGGTTTAAGATTTGGTGAGATTTAAAGTTTATCCTAATTATAATTTATATTTATATTTTATTCTTTTTATTACTAAAAATTAGGTGATTATTAAACTTTATCATTGAACTAACTACAATTTTATTATTATATTTCATATATTCTAGCTTATTAATTTATATTATTAATTATTTTATTATTTTAGCTTTCTAGATCTATTAATTCCATTGCCTATTCATTTTCAGTAGTAATATTTATTTTTTAATTTGGTTATTTATTTTACAATCTATCTTTAATCTCTTATTAAAGTTAAATGGAATTAAAATTTTACGATTATATTACTTATAAATCATAAATTTATTTCATAAATTCCTCTCTTTCCTTTTAGAATTCTGGTGTATTTGATTATTTTATTTAAATTTCTTTTGGTTGGATATTTTAAACTTATTGATCTAACATTTATGAAGGTTTTTAACCATGATTTTATGGGCTAGAAATGTCTGTTGATTTATAAGATAAGTCGTTTTAATTAAAATTTGGGTGATAGTCATATTCTTCAGTATGTTATTATTCATCTTAAATATTTTTAGATGGCATTTAGTGGATATTTATTGGGTTATCCGTAATATTTCCATTTTGTAAATATGTATTATCTTAATCTATTTTAGGGAAATTATTGATGGGTAAGTTTTATTTCATTGATTCTACATGTTTTTATTATTATAAAATATCAATAGAATTTTATAAATTTTCTAAACTTTATGGTATTTAACCTTTATATTTGTCTTATTCATGTATGAATTCAAATTCAAATTCTTTATATGCATTATTTAACTAAAATTATTTCGAACCAATATTATTTATTTTAAGCTCTATTCTACTTGATTACTGACTATTTTTATCGCTTAGATCGTTATTTTAATTTATTTATGCATTAATATTCTATAGGGATATAGGATCTTAATGTTTTAAATCCTTAATCTATAAATGTTGTTGAAAATATATAATATTAAAAAAAAATTAGTTATTTTTTTAAATTATTAATTTTACTTCTTGTTGAAGGTTTGCTATTGTATCATTCATTTTTTATTATAATTCAGCATAACTATTTTTTATTCCTTCTATTTCTTATTCTTACTACGCTTTCTTATTAACATATTCCTTCTCTAAATTCCAAAATTATATTTTCCACTCTTATAATTCTTTTTCTTACTTTTATCCTTTTAATTTTAAATGCTTTAACTGTAATTATTATTTTTAAAATTCGGTCATATTTTTTAATAAGTTATATTTTTAATTCTTTCTTTAATCTATTTACTTTATAAAAAAAATATTAATAGTTTTTGGATAGTTCTTATTAAAATTATATTTTACAGTGTTTTCAATTTCACATATTCCTTCTTCTTCATCATCTTCGCTTTCAAATAAAGTGTTTAGAACTTCTTCAGGCATATCAAAATTATCCTTCTTTTTTTCGTTTTCCAAAATGTCATTTTTCAGATTTTCATTAATTATTTAAAGTCTTAAATTAAATTTTTTATTTTATTTAAATAGTTATTTAATTAACTAAGATTATTCATATATTAAAAAATTTAATGGTTCGAAATATTTTCTATAATAATGCGAATTAAAAACAAATAAATAACCGTTAAAATTAAAATAAAAAATATAATTTAATATAGGACAAATTTTTAATTTTATTTATTATTTTTACTGTTTATTTTCTCTTTGTAAATTCTCAACTTACTTTTATAATTTTATAATATCATCTTAATATTCTTTTTAAATCTCACATTTTAAATTCTGTAAAATTTAGTTTTATTTAGTTTAATTTTTCTCTTAAATATATTCAAGCTAACCATTCAAAATTTTAATTTATAGTTATAGATTTTTATTATCTTATTAAAAACTATC
The DNA here is from genome assembly GCA_001447515.1 of Pseudocohnilembus persalinus. Lineage (NCBI taxonomy): Eukaryota > Ciliophora > Oligohymenophorea > Philasterida > Pseudocohnilembidae > Pseudocohnilembus > Pseudocohnilembus persalinus. The sequence continues at coordinate 83,550 of LDAU01000183.1, forward strand.
TTTTAACTTTCTTTCGATTTCGCTATTAATTCTTACAAACTATCCCGTTTCTGTCATGTTTGCTGATTTCTAATTAATTTATTTTTCGCTGTTAAAAGATATTGTATTAAAAGAATTTATATCTTTTTCTTTGTTATTTTGGGTTTAGGTTTCCTATTTTGTTATTCCTAATAAAAATAATCCTCCGTCAGATTCATCATCTTAAATATATTCTTCCATTTCGACATCATTTTTACAGTGATTTTATTGTATTATATTTTATTAACTATTCTCTGTAACTTTAAATTTAATTTAAAATATGTATTAGAACATTATAATAATATCAATCATATTTAAAAATGAAAAGAGTTTTTAAATTTAATTTCATAATATATTTATAAATACTTTGGTCAAAAAAGCTCTTAAATAAGTTTGTCATTTATTTTTATTATTTTATTTTTTTTATTTTTTATTTTATTTTTAATAATATAATTTCCTAATAAAAAATTAGAAATTATTTACCTTTCACTGAATTTTAATCTTAAGAAGAATTATTTTCAATTTAATTGCTTTATATTTTATCAATTTAATTTATTTAATCTTATTTCATTTATAAATACTCATCTTATTTTTTTTCCAAAATATCTTTTAATTTATTAATTTCTGAACTTTTAGATTTATTTTCTAATTTAAATTCTTGTGAGTTTATCTAAAAATCAGTAGAAACATTTCTTCTTATTACATTTTTCACATTTTAATTTACGTTACTTAGGTTCTAATTATTTGATAATTGATAAGTATTTTATTCATTTTCTTTTTAAGAAAATCCATTATTATTACTAGAGTTTTAAGTGAGTTATTAAATTTACTATTATAATTTTAAGTTTAATTATTTTGATTAATTTTCACTTATTTCAATTTTAATATATTAATTTTTCCAGTATAAAATTTCCTCTGTTAAAGTATCATTTTTTTTAATCAACCTTTATATTTCATCTGTAATATCTTCAACCTTGGATTAAAAATATCAAATATTAATAAGATTAATTTCCATTTGGTTTTCAAAAATCATTTTAATTCATTAATATAGTCAATAATTTAATTATACTTCATTTAAGTAAGAAAATATATTAAAAATTTTAATTGATTATAATAAATTTGAAAGTTATTTCAAAACAAAAAACATTAAAAATTTTCCTATAAAGTTATTTTTCTTAAATTTAACTTATTCTTTGCTACATAAATTAAGATAAATTTATACAAAAAAATATTGTGAAATATGATTAATATCATTTTCTATATATATTTACCTTTTATTGAACTTTTTAAATGGAATCATTTTAAGGAGAATAATTTCTAGAGTTACCAGCAGAAACATTAGAAATTTAATCTAAATTATTTCTTGTATTATTTAAAAGTGTACTTGCTCTGGTTGCACTATCATGATTAATTTAGTTATTATTTAGGCTCTAATTTTAAATTTTAATTAAAATAATTATTAATATTAATGTAAATAATAAAGTTGATAAAACGTATATATTTAAGCATTAATTACATTAATTGTAAAGAATTTTTAAAACTTATTAATTTCAATATTTCCATAATTATGACTAGCATTATTTTCTTTAGTTAGATCATTTTTATTTTAGTGATTAATAATTTAATTAGATGAGTTTAAAACCTATGATTACAATTCTTTTGATTCATCAATTTTATTTATAAATTATTTATTATTATTATCAATATACAAAGTTTAATTTTAAATGTTATTTTCATAACTATAAATATGACTATTTTTTTATACTTGACTATTTTGATAATTAAATTACGAGCTTTATATTCTATAGGGACTTTTGCTTCTTTTTTCTCTATTATAGACTTCCTTATTATACTGTTGATTTATAGGTTCTTAGTTGCTAATTTTAGAATCATTACTACATTCTTTTCTTGTTTATTTATAGGTGTTAGAAGGGTCATAAGTACTTTTTAATTAACTATCTTATTATATTTCTTTTTTTGTATTACTATATGGTTAAATGGAATAACTTATGTTTCTGGTTTAATAAATAATTTACTTTTGTTAATTACTATGTTTTTAAGATGAATTATCATTTATATTGTTTTCATCTTTTTCATTATCTTTATTTTTATATGTATTTTATGAAATGTTTAATTTGGAGTATTGTATTTTTTAAGGTTATTTTGTATTGTAAGAGTTTTAGGTTAAATTTTATTTTTTTTAAAATATATTTGTATTATTTTCTATAAAGTCATTAGAATTATATTAAACAGATGGAAAGGTTTATTAATCTTTGGGTGTAAATTGAGTATGTATTATATTTCCTGGCCTATTTTATATCGGGGAAAGTGAATAAACTAGTTATTTTTTGAAAGAATTTTCATTCTAATTTGCTATTTTTTTATTTTACATTAGTAATTATTGGTTTAATAGTATCGAAGTTTTTAATAATATCTTAATTATTTTAATAAGGTTGAAATACTTTAAATTATAAATTAATTTAATTGGCTAATATAATATTTTGCAGACTTTATAATAAGTGTTTGTTTATTGGAAAAATTTTTTTTTTTTTATTTTTTTTTGTCTTTTCTTTTATTTAACTATTGGAAATTATTCCGCGAATAAAATTTATCTTTAATTATTATTTATTTAATATTAATTAAATAATTTAATTATAAACTAATAAAATTTAATTTAATAAAATAAAATAATTTACATTAAGCAATTAAAATTAAAGTATTCACTTTGGTATTTCAACTTTCTGATGTATTTAGATAATTTACATTGCTTTATTAATATAACCTTATATAAATATATACATACAAATGATCTAAGAATAAAACAAATACATATAAAAATTGCCAAATATTATTATATAATATATATATTTCAATTTTTTTATGTTAGTTAGTATAAATTTTTAAAATGACTTATATTATTTTAAATTTATTTTTTATTATAGTATTTAATATTTAACGAATATAAGAATTAAGTAGAAAATACGCGACTGTTTTTTTCTTTTAAATTTTAATATAATTTGATTGAAAATATTAAAATAAAAATTAAAATAAACATATGGAATAAAAATAAAATTAAAAGCATATGAAAAACGAAAATTTCGATTTAAAATTTAGAGTTTATGATAAACTTTTTAGTAAGTTCGATTAAAGAGTCTAAAAAATTGAGTCTTTTGTTAAAGTAATCATAGTCTATATATATTTTTATTTTAAATTCATATAATTTTAATACTAATTTTTGAAAGTCAATTGTAGAAATTTAAAGTGGATAGAAAAAATAAATAACCGACCTTAATGAAAAATGTCAATTTTTAAAATAAAATATTTAAAATTAAGCATAGTAAACCTCAAAATAGCCTATAAGCGAGAATAGCGAATTTAAAAGACAGGTATATATAAATAGTTTTTTTAGTATTTATTAATAGCTTATTTTATATAAAGATCGATTTATAGGCAAGTCATATTAAAAATCTAAGAAACTAAATTGGGAATATTCCTTAAAAATTAGATGAAATATACATGACTTTATAAAACAATCAAAATTACTAAAGCAGGATACATAATTTGGAAAAAAATAACGTAGAATTAACTGCGGAAATTAATAATATCTATAAACTATTAAAAGAGCTTTTATCATAAAATTAAAATTTAAGCGAAAGCGAAATTGATTAAAAAATTTTGACAAACTCTAGCTTTAATAAATTTAATACACAAAGTAGCCAAGATAGCAATAATAAAAGTATAGTGTAATAATAAAATTAAAATATATAGGTTAAAAAGCCCCAAAAGATAAAAAATCAAAGGAATTAAAGTTTAATAAATATACAACAAAATTATGACCTTGATATAGTTTAGTCTAACGTAGGGGAATAATTATCCTAAAATAACTAAACATAAACAAAATTTAAAGAAAAAATAACCAATTTAAAAAATGATAAAATAGATAAAAAGAATTCAATTTAATATGAATAAATTAAAAAATCTCATTCTACAAGTGATATATAGGATTTTTAAATATAAAATGAAAATAATAAAAAACCAAGCTAATATAACAAGGACTGTTAAATAACTAACGATAATAAATTTAACCAGCTATATACATGTTTCCAGTAATATATTATCAAAATTATGAAATCAATTTTATTTTATCTTTTTTATAATAATGATATATCTATTTTTAAGAAATGGATAAGCAATTCCTACATTCTCAGATAATAATTTTGATATGGCAGATGTTAATTAAAAATATCTAGAGTCATTAAGTTTTAGAATGTAATAATCCGATTAAAAGTATTTTGACATAAAAAAAGAAAGCAGCTAGGAAAAATATTAGAGTAGATAAATATAGTAATTGAAAGAATAAAAAAGTATAAAAAATTTAAAGAATATTTTAATTATCTATGGATTTTCATAATTTATAAAATTATTTTTTATTTTTAGATGTTTCTCCTAATTTTAAGGTACATTTATAAGAAAATTTGAGAAACAGCTTCAGTATCAATAATATATAAAATTTTTCAGCGAAAAATGAGGTTAAATTAACATAGAATGATGATGGTAATTTAAAAATTATATTATAAATTTTATTAAATTTAAAAATTTTAATTATTATTATTTTAAAATAATAGAAAAAGAATAAAGATAGTAGATTTTTGCTCAAACTTTACCTAATTTTTCTAATGATATTAAAGAAATTAATTGTTAAATTAATAAATGCCAAACTTTAGAAGATTAAAATTAACAAGTTTGTAATAAAATAAAATAAATTATATTTATTTTTAATTAATTTTAAATATTTCTATTTTATACAGCCAAACTATAAAATGATTAATAACTTTTATAAAACATGAAACAAAGTATGAAATATAGATCTAGTAGTCAAATTTTTCATGAAAATGATACTAAAGAACAATAAGTATATTAAATAATTTTTTTTTTTTTTCGACTTAAATTTATTTTTATTTTATAGTTTTAAATAAGAAAAAAAAGTATGAGTAACTTCTATTAAAAAGATGAATAAAGTTAAGAAAAGTAGATAAATAAAAAAATGGTGTCACCAAATTTTATTTCTTAAAAAAAAAAACATATTTCTTATAATAATACTTTTAATGAATTAAATAAATAAAAATAAAATAAACCTCCTGTTTAATTTTACAATGATTCTAAATAAATTAACAAGTAGATTCTAAATTTTTAAATGGGGAATAATTCTAGTAATAATATTTTAGAAAAAAAAAAAGAAATATAACAAAATTTTGAGAAAAAAATTGAGAAAATTTAGGAAAAAAGAAATATTTTAATAAATGAAATAAATAATAAATAAAATAATAACAGTATGTTAATGAATTAAGAATTATAATTTACACCTCATACCGCTAAAAATTCATATAAAAGCTGTATTACTAATTTTAAAAACGAACTAATGAACTTCAATACTTCCTAAACTATATTTAGAAAGTAATTAGAAAAATATGATAAAAATGGAGTAAATAATAATATATTTGAAAATGAATAGACATTATAAGCTAATTTATAGAATAAAAATATAGATTAATAGATTAAATTTTAACAGTAATCTAAGTTAAAAAATTTATTTTAATTATAAAATTAATTATGTGAGTTAAATATATAATTGAACAAAAATAATAATAAATAAAAGCAATAGTATCAATTTGATGAAGAAAATGATGATAAGGAAAATAATTTTGATTTAAACAGATAGAAAAACTTTGATAAAAATTAATTTTTTTTAAAAAAGCAAAATATTATTGGTGATTAGTAAAATTCAACTTTTATAGAAAAAAATAGAAATTTATACTGAAAATTATAATTATATTTTAAATGTTATATAGTAAAAGTTGCTTTGTAAATAAATAAAATTCATTATATAATATAAAATAAAATATTAGGTGATTCAAAAAATATTACACACTGTATAATCTTCATTTTGATCACTTTACTCTTTTTAAATATTATCTCCTTTTTAATCTTATTAATTATATTATTAATAATATATTTTTTACTATTATTATCCATTTTCATTTTCATTAATTGTTTTTGATAATCTATAAGGATTTTCATACTTAGGCTTAGAATATTCTGATAATTATTTGTATTATATATGAACTGGCTTTTAGCTTGGAGTTAGTTATACAACACTATTTTTCATGGCACTATTTTACAAATTTGATTATGAAAGTCTATTGTATTATACTTGTTCATCTATTAATTATAAATTAGAATTAAGTTACCGAATAAAAATTCGTTAATAAGTTTCTGTATTTATAATTTACTGTCATCTTTTATATTTGATGTTATAACTTAATATTTAACAGGAGTAGTTGATCTATATTCTCTGTAACTTGATTACTGAGGTATACTAATAATAAAATTAATTTTAAAGCTATGTTAATAAAAGTCATTTTTTATTGATAAATTATATAAATAAATTGATATTTATTATAAAATTTAATAATAGTATTACCCTATTGTGGAGTTAAATTTGTTTTGTCTATATTTGTTAGATTATTATTCTAAATTTGTAGGAAATGGTATAAATTCATTATTATCTTGTAAATTATTAATTTTTAGATTTTAATAGGTGCTCCTATTTCTAAAAACTGATTACTATAAAGGGTAACTTACCAAATTCTATTAACTGGCTGAGTTATTTTCAAAATTCATACTTTTAGCCATTTAATTTTAGTTTGTCACATGAATATGAGGTATATTTTTAGATACTATATTAGATTTTGTATATTTTTCAACAGTTCTCCTTATTTCATCTTCAGATGGTTCTTTTAAAAAATTATTAATAGTCTGTTTTATGGTTAAAAATAAAATAACAAATATGTTTATCAAATAAAAAGATACTTTAATATGTTTAAAATTAATCTTATTATATTGAATTGAAATCTTATGAGTTTCTCAATTTATCCTACATTTTAGATTTATCAATAGATTATAAAAACTTAATTTGTTTTATTCACTAAAATTATAAATATTTTTATTTATATTGATTAATATAAGAAATCGTTTTTTAATGTAATTAAATTACATACTATTTTATAAAAATAAGGTATATAAATTTAAGTATTATTATGTATTATAAACTAAATTATAATAAAAGGAATTAATTATAGATATATATACATATTGAATAAAACCAAATGTAAAAAAATTAATTCATTTATATCAAAATATTTAACATACGGCTATATTTTCGTCTTCTATTTATTTTCTTTCTTTTAAAAGACTTTATTTCTTAATTTCACCTATATTTTAAAATAAATTATATAAATTCGTTAATGTATAATTTATTCTTCTATTTAAATTAAGTAAAAATATTACTTTTTTCAAGTTCATAATATTAATATTGTTTTTACTGGGCGCTAGAAATTTAAGATGATATATGCTATGTTTATTCTAAATAGTTTTCTTTTTATTATTAAATAAAATTAAAAAAAATAAAATTTTAAATAATATTTAATTTTACTGTTAGCATTTAAATTATATATTTATGAGTTATAGTTTTATTATATGTTTTCCGCTGGTTCTGATATATATAAAAAGAATTAAATTTTTAATGATTTTAATATTTTTTAATATCATTTGATTTGATTTACTTTTATTTGATTTGTTATCATGTTTTTTACTGTATAGGTTTTAGTTTTAATCAAGTGCATTTAAAACCCTTAAAATATATAAATGTTTAAACTTAATTTTATTATTTAATTTATTAAAATGGAAATTATATATTATTATTACATGCTATTGTTTTATATCTAAGGTTCTTTTTTTAAACCCGAATTTTTTAGTTATTTGTTTGATTTTTATTCAAAAATATCGCTTTAATATGAATCTTCTAAAGTCAAATTATTTTAATATACTTAATTATTTTTGATTGAATTATTTGATAAATTTTACTATTATTCTTAATATATTTTACGTTGTATTTATTAATTATTTTGATTTTTTTTGTTTCTTGGTTCTGAAACTATTTTTGAATTTGAGCTTTTGGAAATATTGTTCGAATTAACAGCTTCATAATTTTATTAAATTATATTATTATAACTTACACCATTACTCAAATATAAATTATCTTAATTTTTTTTGACAGCTTAATATTGCTAAGGATTTTAAATAGTACTTCTGTAAAAAATTTATTATTAAAAATCAATATTATTATTTTTATTTTAAGTGGAAAAATTATTGTTGTAGTTTTTAGTATGCTGGTTAATTTTTTCAGTTTATCGTTAGGAAGATGCATTAAAATAGTTTAAATTAAGATTTTAATCTAATGATTATATTACATTATTTTGTTAATTTAAAAATAATGGATTAGGGGGATAATATTAACTAATGTTATCAGCCAAGCCTCCTAGGTATTTTTCTATTTGAGTATTGTCTTTTATTATACTTTTTAACTAAATTAAAACATGTTATTTTTAAACAAATAAGACCTTTTAAGAAGATTTTTCATCAATCACAACTATTTTTAAATAAAATAATATTACTTTTATTAAAAAAATATAGTATTTAAACCTTATACCTTTAATTAAACTCCAAAATGTTTATAATGTTCTGGATGGATTAAGTAAAAAACATCTTTCAAGTCTACCAGGAAAAAGCTCTCCCATTTATTTAATTAGACTATTTAGAGCCTACAGAAATAAATAACTATAATTATATTTTTTAATATTATAATATATATATATACTCCTAATGGGATTTCATGAAATGATAAGTCATTTGTGTTAACTACTACTATCCAATTTTCAACTTTTCCCTCGACAAACATATAATCACGCATAATTAAGAATAACCTACTGGTTGCTTTTTTAAAGTCTTCAGGATCAAATTTTATATTATAATATTTTTCCAAATTGAAATAAATTATAGGTCTAAGTTCATGATCTCGTCCACCTATATAAATAATCCCAGATTCCTAAAAATAAAAAAAATTGTATATTATTTGCGTTAAAATTTTAAAAATGGAAATTATTTTTACTAAAATCCTTTTTGTTTCCTCGTTAATCTCATAATTTTTATGATTTTATTGCCATTTTAAAATTTTATTAAGTTACTAATTTAAATAAATATAAAAATTAATAAAATTTTTTAATATCTCACATTATTTATAAGATTACGTTGTATGCCTCCTAAATATCGTACTTCTAAGCTTATAATGATCTCAATAAATTTGAATCAGTTAACTTAAATTTTTAAAGTAAAATTTATTAGTATATAATAAATACTTAAATGAAAGTTATTTTCTACTTATTATTTTAAGTTTTTTTACAAATTAATTATCACTCATGTTTTATAATAAATATTGCTTTAGCTATTCTATTTTTTCTTTTTCTATTTATTCATATTCTACTCCCGCGAAAATTTTTCTATTTCCATTTACTCCATGGCCTTATTTAACATAGCTATCTTTATTTTTTTTAATATATATTAAAAGTTTATTTCATATTCAATTATTAGAATTTTATCTAACAATAACAGTAAGAATATTTTATCATTCATATTATATATAAATACTTGAATGGATAATTTGGTTGACATCTTGTTAATTAGGCCTCAAGTAATCAAATTCTATACCAAACATAATTTATGATTTTTTAATTTTTGATACCAAAAGTAAAATTAATTTTATTTTAATTATTTTTCTTTTTATATTTATTGTTGTATTATTTTATAATAAAGACATAAATAAAAAATAAAAATTATTATAACCACTTATATTCGAAAGAGAAAATGGAAAAACATTTCGTAATTTCAAAAGTTAGTTTAATTTTAATACTTCATTTTATAGACCATAATTTTTCTTATAAATTATTATAGTGGGGCTGCTCACCCCCCATAAAATCCCTATATAATATAATTATATGTTATATGAAATTCTTAATAAAATCCTTCCCAACCATTTCCCCTATTTGGAACACTTCTGAATAATATTCAATATTTTCATAAATAAAAAAATATAAATATTTAATTAAACTAATATTCAAACATTTAATAATAAATTTATTTGTTAAAATTTTAATATATATATTTAATATTAAAGCTTAGAATATTAGATCTTGAAATATTAATGTCAGGATTCAATTATTGAATATTAAAATTTTTAAATTTTTTTATTATAATTTTGAAAGTTAAGTATACAAAAATACTTTTTATATCAAAAAATTTAAAATTTAATTTGCAAATAAGTGGATTATAAAATATAATATTTTAATAAATTTACTATTTTGAAAATTTTCTTAAAATTTACTAGCCAATAAAAATTTAAATGCAAGCCAACTGTCTAATTTTTTATTTTTCTGATAAAAGTAAATATTTTATTATTTTGATATATTTTTATTTATCTTATTAACCTATATTTAAATAATTAGTAGAATGCTTGAAAAATATATAAATTTTTAACTCATTTTGTATAATTTAAATTTATATAAAAAAAATTTAATTTCTGAATACAATATTAATCATAAGAAAATTTATATATATGGGTGAAATTAAGAATCATTTTATAATGATAATATATATTTCCAAAATTTGAAATTGTATAGTAAATTAAAACAAATTGATAAATTTATTATAGTTAAAAATTCTAATCAACTTATAAATTCTAATAAAGTAATTCAATTTCGCAACTTTTATTTTTTAATTTAATTTTTAACATGTTTTTTTATAAAAATTATCAAAGATATAAATAAAAAATTATTTATCATATTATATTTATTATATTTAAGCAGTTTAAATACATTACACTAATTTGTTTTTAATTAACACTATGAAATTGGAATTTATTTTAGCTTTAGTCACTAATATAAAAATATGCTTATTTTCATATTTACATATTATAATTTTATTGATATTTAAATTATTATGAATATTTGAAAGAATTTAATTGGTACATACAATATATAAGAAAATAGATCTTAAATTAATTAATTTTATTTTCCAAAAATTTTAAAGCTTATTATTGAATTAAAATGAAGTATTTATATATTAAAAAAAAAAAAATAAAAAAAAAAATCTTAACAAAAAAAATAAAAATATAAAATAAAAAATATTCTGTAAAATATTTTTGTCTTTAAAATATGTTTTTTTATCATCAAAATTCTATAAATAGTTTGGATGAAAATTAAAGTAGTATCATATAAAATAATTAACATTATGAAAGAGCTAAGCTATCATCAAGTTCAAATATAACCTAGGATACATACTAAACAATTTCTAATGCATTTTCGTAATAAAATTAAAAATTATATAAAACAAGGTCAACTTACCGTGAAAATTCTTACATATCTATAGATGAATAATTAAATGAATAAAAGTATTATTCTAATCAGCTAAATGGTATTTAAAAAACAAGCTCGAAAAAAGATGTAAATATGGAATAAATATATTACATAAATGAAGAAGAACAGTATGATGGAAATAGTGATAAAGAGATATTTTATAATATCAATGATTATACATAACAAATTGAAAATAATATATACCTTTGGCTTGAAAATAAAGGAATTCAAAAAGTTATACCTGATCCCAAAAATTAATATTATGAAATGAAAAGATTATAAGTAACTGAAAAAATTATCTAATTAAAATCCTAGAAAAATGACAGAGACTTTTTACCTGAATTGTAAACTAAAAAGATAAATCAAACGGAAAATTAATAATCATTACAAAATTATATTTTTGATGATTTTGATTTAACTTAAAAAGATATTATTTCAAGTAATATAAATTTAAATGAAGATTAAAATATTTAGAACTCAAGTTAATAATAATGTCAGTAACTTGAATAATAAAGTTAAAATTTACAATAGAAATATTAATTAAAAAATTAGTAGAATTCATAAAATAAAAACAGATTAATAATATCTACAAATTTAGAGTAAGAATAATGTAATGATAATATATAACAACTTAAAGAAGTATCTCCTAGAAAAAGACGATAAACTGCCGTTTTATCTGTTTCAACCACTTCTTAAAAAGTTGTACCTAACCCATCGAATCTGTTACTAAGAAGATAAAGTAATAAAAAACAAAGCTTAGAGCTAAAAGGTCTTATTAATAGTTAAAATCATAATTTTAACGATTCCTAGACTTTTAGTGATTTAAATATAGAAGACAGTCCGTTAAAAAAATAAAGTTCTCTGTAACTACCTAAAATTTCAATTGCTAGGAGTACATGCTATTTCCGGGAAAATTAGAATTAGAATTAAAAATCTTACTCATAAAATATATAAGAATTTAATATAAGCCAATAAGAATAATAATAAAAATCATAATTAAACGAGTAATAAAAAAATTGTACGTCATAAGATTATTCAAAAGAGAGTAAAATTCCAAGAGATTAGAATGAAATATCATTAGAAAATACTGAAAAAATTTAAAATTGCCTAGAATAAGATGATAAAAATAGACTATAACAAAATTTATGCCTAAACAATTAATTAGAATAATAGTTTAATGATATAAAAATAAATGAATTTAATTAAAATAATTTAGACAATGGATTAGAATATTAAGTTTCCCAACTATAATAAAAAAATTAAAACGAAATAAAATAAAATTAATATTTAGTAAATATTAACAATAAATTACTTGAAGATGTAAATTTACCTTTACCACCCGTTTTAAAGTTTTCAAAATTAAATTGAATTATATATATTCTCAATTTATACAAAATTAAAAATTATATAAAAATTAAAAGTTTTTTAACTATATTTATATTAATTTTAAGTTTACTATTTTATAATTATATAATATTATAATAATCTTTAAAGTATTACAAAAAATATTAAGTCTTAAATAAAAAGGTTATATTTAACTATTAAGGTTTAAAAATATATTATTAATAAACTATAATTAAGTATGTCGCAAAAAAAAATTCAAAAAAGAATTAAGTCTAAAATAAATACAAAATTATTATGTAAATGATAGTATATTAAAAGTAAAATTTTACGTATTATTTTAATTAAATAGAATTTATTTGAATTTATCTTTAATTAAAATATTTAATAATACTATTCATTTTAGTATTTATAATTTAAAAAAATTAATAAAAAAAAAAAACACACACAAATAAAGAAAGTTTATTTTATAAAAGCGAAAAATGAACAATAATTCATCTGAAGATAATAATGTAACATAGGAATTATTATATAATTAAAATTAAGAATCCAATTAAGATCAAGACCATTCTAAAAGATCAATGACAGCTTAAGAGAAAAACGCTTATAAAGGATGCATATTTAAATCATGTATTATAAAATAACATATTATAATAAAAATAATTTTAAATCTTTTAAATAATTATATTAATATCTTATAAATATAGATAAAAAAGAGATATTATTTATTTTTATATGTATTTTTATAAATTAAAAACGATTCTTTTGACTGTATATTTTAGTTTTAAATTTTTTGCATTCTACCAATAAATATAAAAAATATTCTTTTTAAATTTTGTAACTAATTTTTTTTTTTAAAATAAAAAAGGTTTTTTATCTGTTTGTTTTATGCTTCTTTTTTCTGCATTTAATTCAGCCTAAAATATGGTTTCTCAGGTATATGAGAAATTAGGTTATGGAGATTTAGGAAATGTAGCATTATTTTCTTTGTATTTTGCTTTTGGAATCAGTAGTTTCTTTGGAGTTTAACTGGTCAGCTTGGCACCCTAAAAAATTATTTTTATAATAAGTGGGGTATTTTATAATTGCTTCATGTTTGCTGGATTTATTTTAGTTCACTGTCCTGATAAAACTAATAATAAATAAGAATCTCTACCTTTTCAATGTAAAGAGCCAGTTGTTTATACATATATGATCCTTGCTTCTGTTTTATGTGGAGTTGCTGCAGCAATGATATGGGTAAAAAACCAAATAAAAATATTTTTAATATATAAATATTTTTTATAGATATTATAAATTTATTAATTTTTAATAAAAAATTATAAGGTTTCATAAGGAAGTTATTTAGAAGCAGTAGGATAGCAATGTAAACCAAAAAGTGGTCTTTTTGTGGGTATATTTTGGTCTATTATGTAATGTTCATAAATTTTAGGGAATACTATGAGTTATTTTTTATTAGGATTAGAAAATGGTACATAAATTTATTTTACGGTAATGCTTATAATAGGTTTGATTGGAAATTTTTTATTTGCATTTTTACCTCCTGTATCTGATGAAGTGATAATAAAAAAAAAGGAAAAACCCAGTATACAAAGAATGAAAAATCTTTTTTATATTAAAGAAATTATACCCTTAATGACACTTATGTCATTTACTGGTGTCATTATTGCGTTTTATAGCGGTTTTTTATATAAACTCGTTGAAAAAACTCCCTAGGGTAATGGGGATAATTCCAGTTAAAATACAGCTTTAATCTTTATAGTTCTCGGTATACAAATTATTTTTTTATATTTTTATATTTTTTAAAACCAATTAATAACTTTTTATATCAAATAGGAGTAAGTGAGTTTATTTCTGGATTGACTAGCGGAACTTTGGCCACAAAATTTAATTTATATAATTTAGCAACATTTGGTACTTTACTAGCCGAAGTTGCTTTAGTAATGAGTTTGTTTGGTTGTTTTTTTGAAAAGTATGTATTAGTATTTTTCATTGCAGCAATATGGGGATTTGCTGATTGTTATTTTAATGTTATAGTTTAAGAGATTTGTAATAGAGATTACCCAAATTATGTTGAAATATTTGCTTTATTTAGACTAGTACTAGCCTTTTCAAATTCTACAACCTAAGCACTCAAAATGATAATTACTAATCCTTATGCATTCATATGTATAATTATTGTTTTCCAAATGATAACTAACTTGGGAACTAGATTACTGTCTAAACCTGATATCTCAAAGTTGAGAGAAGTTAAATAAAAAGAATAAGATGAAGAATAAAGTACAGAAAATGTTTGATTATTTAATATTTTATAAAGATAAATTTTAAAGAAAATTATATAAATAATAAAAATATATTATATTTTAATTAATTTAAATCGTATGTTATATTTATATTTAAAAAATATTATTTAATTAATTTTCCTATTAAAATTTAATTATACTAATAAAATTATTATAACTCATTGAATGTTTAATATGTTTTTAATATAATATAAATTTTTAAGATATAGAAATGGTAGAAATGTCCTGATTGTAAAAGATCGTTTTAAATGTTTGAGCTATTTTTATTTAATAAACTTTATTTAATTAATTAATATATTTTTAAATATAAAAAATTGGCACGGAGTGGCTTCGATCCACTGTCCTTTTAATATTTAATATTAAATGTAATCCCTGACTTTACCACCGTACCTAGCTTAGGGAAAGTAAGTAAATTATTCAATTAAATAGTCCCTTATACATCATAATAAATATTTAAAACACTTAAAGTTTTCATAATATTTTAAATTAACTTGTATTTTTTTTATATTTTAAAATATATTATAATTGCTATTTAATTTAATTTTTTTAAAATATTTGTGATATTTTAATATTTAAAATATATAATTATTCTAGTATTTGGAATTTAATTAATAAAATATCAGTTTATAACTTTATTTAAACAAATTTTGAAAATAATTAAAATTGAAAATATAAAATCAAAAATTTTTAATATAATATCTAATCATGAATTCTACTAAAAACAGTACTAAAAAAAATTAAAATATGAAGTAAAGGATTCCTTTAGCATAAAAAACTAATTTATAATATTAAACAACAATGAGTAAACATAAGCCTATTACTATTTTGTTTTAAAAGAATATTAATTTTTATTTTAATTTAGCAAATTGAAATAAAAAAATTTAACAAACTCTATTATAAACTATAAAAAAAAAATTTATTTATTTAGAATAAAAGTAAAATAATTAGTTAGCACTCAGTTAAGATAAATCTTAAAATAAATAAAATGTATAAATGTACACTAGATAAAAAAAAGAGAATAATAATAATGTCTCAAATATAAAATTAAATGATTCGGTAGAATCAAGTGACATAAGTATTGATCAAGATTTAAAATAAAAATTGAGTAAAAAATTCATAAAATATTATTTTTAAAAATAATTTTTTGTATATAAATTCATGATTATAATAGAATCAGTCGGAAATATTAGAAAGTAGCTTTAATAAATGTAAGAAGAAGAGAAGTATATAGATTAACTAAAAGAATAAAAATAATAGGTAAACCCATATAAATTTATTTTTTAAAATTTAATGCTTTTTGAGATGTCAATTATTTTAAAAGATTAAAGAATTGTAATTAGAATACGAAAAAAAAGAGTAATATTTTGAAGGTTTAGAAAAAAAAATAAACAAACTTTATAAATATAAACCATATTATGAAAAATATAAATAACTTAAAGAAATTATGGATAAATCCTTATAATAGATGGAATAATCAGATTAAGAAAAATTTAGTTTAAAATCGATAATTGATAAATACGAAGATTAAGTTTTTAAGTATTAAAGATTAAAATATTTAATTTATAAAATTATTAAATTTATTATTAATTATTATATGTTTTATAAAAGATATTAATAAGAGTGTTAAGATTTAGAAAAATAAAAATAAATTTTGCTAAAAGAAAGAATGCATCTTGAATAAATGCACGAAGATAAAAAGCAAGCATTTGAAGAGTATAAAAAAAGCTGGGAAGATAAAGAAATGTCATTAACTTATAAAATTAAATAAAAAGATAAAGTAGAAAAGAGATTGATAGGTAATAAAAAGATTATAAATATTTTAAGCTTATTAAAAAAATTCATTATAAAATATTTTAAATTTATCTTATAGAAGAAGTTAATAATTCATAATAAGAAAAGCAAAAAATTCAAAATTCTATAGTTGAAATGAAAAAAGTTATTTAATAAAGTAGTTTAAAGAATTAAGAGTTATTACTTTATTAATAAAAGAATGAACATTTGGAAAAAAAGGTAAAATTAAAAAACATTTTAAGAATTATTATAGTGATTTCTATAAAAATTTTTGATAAAAACAAATTTTATTTATAAATAATAATTGTAAATTATCAATTATGGTTACAACATCCACAAACTTCGCAAGTAACCCAAAATTTCCAGGTTTATTCTCCCCAATTATAAACATCGATGGCACAATTTAGATTTTCTTGTGGATCACACGGAATATTTCCGCTATTACAAACTCCCCAATTCTAAAACAATTAATTAGAATTATAAAATCAATTTTTTCTAAACAATATACTGTAATATTATTTTATAACTATTCATTTACATAATCATTTATTTGCCAAAGCCCCACGTCATAAGATCCATCAGTATTTTCATTCATGGCGTGAGAATTTCCTCCAGATTCATGTTATACTATACACTAGCAGCATCTATTATAAATTTATTTCAAATAAATTTATATTTTATATTATTTTGAAAAAGAATTTATTTCAAAATAATTATAATTACAAATTGAAAAAATACTAAATAAATGATATTTGTTTATAAAAAGAATAAATAAAGTTGTAAATTTCTATTATTTTCAATAATTCTAAAAAATTAAACTCTATTTTCAAGTATTCATTTAATAAAAAAAAATATTCTAACAATTATACTTTAAATCTTTATACATTATTCTTAAAAATTATCTTGTATTTCAAAATAATTATTAATTTTAACATATAATATTACTGTTAATCCCAGTCATGTTATGCACACCAGTTATTTATATCTAATGGTTTTTATTCAGTTCCACAAGGACAGCTATCACAATCATTAGAAGGACAATTCTGTATAAAAATTAAAAAACGCATAATTTAAATCAACAATGATATACATGAAACTATATATATTCGATAAAAATAATTATATTATTTTTACTCCACCACACGTATTAGTAAAAACAATGGCTACTAAACTCAATAATATGATTATTATTTTCATTATTTTTTTTTATTTTTTTTTCTATTTATTTTTTTTTTTTAATTCATATTTATATCAATAAAATTTATGTATATATATTAATTTATAATATAAGACCTAAAAATAAATACTTTCGTTTATTTTCCGTTTTATGCAAAGTTATAATATAATTTAAAAAATTCATTATTAAGTAAAATTGTAATTTAAAGATATTAGAAATTTAAAGAGAAGTTGCATAACTTTAAGGAGATAAAATGAAATTAAATCAAGAAATAGAAAAAAAGAGAATTGAATTTTTAGAGGTTGATGATATTAAATCCTAATTAAAATAATAAGAATAATTTTTAAGTAAGTAAATTTACACTTTAAATTAAAATATTTTATTAAAAATCATTATTATCAAAGAAAAACAAGAATGTCTATTATAAGAACGTTCAATGGTAAAGTTTGATGAAGATAAAAGATTTAAACTCGTTTAAGAAGAACTATCCTTAAAAAATTAAGAACTTTACAGATCAAAAAATTTAAATAGGTATATAATTTATATTTTTTAAATTTATTTATTTTAATTATAATAAATATACTAAATAGTTAATTATCCATTGAATATGATAAAGCTGTTTAAAAGATATAAGAATTCGAAAGAGAACTTTCAAATTATAGAAAAGAAAACCATGAGTTAAAAAGAAATTTATCTACCCTCATTGAAAAATTTGAAGTTGATAAGAATTATTAGAATGATATAGAAAAGATTAAATTAGAGCTTATGTTATCAGAAAGAAATAATTAAGATAATTATCTATACAATAATTAATTTTGGCATAGTAGTAATAATGCAAACAATTATAGTTAACCATTTTTATAATAACTCAATTAAAATAATTAAAATATGGTCGAAATAAATTAGCACGAAAACTCATAACTGAAAAAGCAAAATTAATTTGTTAGCAATAACATTTATTGAAATAAATTAATAGACAAATATTATTCAATTTTTAAACATATATAGTTTTTTTTATATATATAGTAAATACTGTGTAAATATTATTTTATTATATATATTATTAGTTTATTATATTGGCCTTAAATTAAAAAGAGGGTTTTTAATAAAATATTTTTTATCATAGCTGTTTAATAATACATATTCTAGGAAGTTTATAATAATAAAATGCATATATTGTAAAATTATGTATATAATATTTTGTGACTTTTAATAGTTTTTTATCAATAGAATAAATTAATTATATTAAAAGCATATATATTATAAATTATATTATTATTATATATATATGTTCATAAAATAATGATTAATTAATTATAATTTAATGAATAAGAAAAATAATAATTTTTATTATATATTATAAAATAATCAAAATATAAAAAAAAATTATCATTTTAAGATAGTAGAAAAAAATATAATTTCAATATAAATATGTCATAACCAGACCCAGAAGCTAAGGCCTATTTAAATAAAAAAGTTAACCCAATTTTAGAATAATTAGTTGTAGATTTAGTCATGTAGCGACCTGAACATGTCGTAACTAATAAAATATAGAAAATTTCCTTAAAAATAAAATAAAAACTAATAATTTAATATATATTGTTATATTTAAATAATAAATTGTTAATATTTAATTCTATTTATTTATATTAAAGGCCTAATATATGATTAATTGGCTTAAAGACAAAGGAAGTAAATAAATATTAAAATTTTTCTTAAATTTTTATTTTTAGCTTTACCAAAAAGATTTTATTAAAATATTAGAAGAAATTAACTAATAAAAAAATATTAATTTTTTTTATAGAAAAATGATATACATAATTAACTAAATTAATTTTTATAATTTTTAGCTTAACTTGAAAATAATTTAAATGATGGAAATGCCAATGTATATATTTATTGATTTAAATTATTAAAAAATGCATTTAAAAACAATTTTTATATATTTTATCTAAGTTATAAAATTAATTTTTAGTATTAAGTTGAATCTGAAGATGATGACTCAAGTGATGATGGAGAAGATTTAATGGATATAAAATAATTATAAGTAAAAATAATATTAAAAATATATAGAATGTAATTAAATATAATTTTTAATATAATATAGGTTTTAAAAGCTGGAAAATAAATGAGAACTTCTGTATCTTCAGAAGTATATGGTAAATTTAATAAAAAAGAAGAATTTGTTCCTAAAGTCATCCCTAAATCTGAATCATAAAGATAAAGAATTAGAGAAAGACTTTCTTAAGCCTTTATGTTTTCTGCTTTAGATTAGAATGAATAAAAAATTGTTGTTGATTCAATGACTGAAAAATAAATTAAGTAATATCAAACAATTTAATAGAAAGATTTATAAATGATATTTTGTATATTTAAAATTAATACAAGTTTATATATTGTATATTAATATAATTTTAATATTAAATAGAGCTCAATAAGCTATTATTACTTAAGGAGAAGATGGAGACAATTTATATGTAGTCGATTCTGGAGAATTAGACTGCTTTAAGAAATTTAAACCTAATGGAGAAAATACCTACTTAAAAACTTACAGGGAAGGGGAAGCATTTGGAGAATTAGCTTTGCTTTATAATGCACCTAGAGCTGTAAACATAATTATTTAAAATAAAATTAGATTTTTTAAAAATATTTACTATTATAAACTTGTTTTTATAAATTTTAAAGGCCACAATTATTGCAAAAACTAATTGTACATTATTCTCACTTGATAGAGAAACATTTAATCACATTGTAAAAGATGCTGCATCCAGAAAAAGAGAAAAATTTGAATCATTTTTATCTAAAGTTGATATTTTAGAAAACATGGAACCTTATGAAAGATTATAAATTGCTGACGCTATTAGAGTTAAAAAATATAACCCTGGGGACTACATTGTCAAAGAAGTAAATAAAATTAATTTTATTAATAATTCTAATAGATATGCATATATATATATATTTATGTTAATAATTAATTTTTTTTTAACTTTAAGGGAGACGTCGGTGAAACTTTCTTTATTTTAGAAAAAGGATAAGCTAAAGCCGTAAAATCTTTTGAATGTAAATAAAAATATATACATTATTAATTTTTAATTAAATTAAATTTATCCATATCTTAGCTGGAAAAGAACCTTAAACCGTTTATAATTATAAACCTGGAGAATATTTTGGAGAAATTGCTTTATTAAAAAATTCTTTAAGAGCCGCTAGTGTCATCGCTGTTGTAAAATTTTTATCATTCTTAAATTATACTTACTTTTATATAAATATATTTTTATTAAATATAAAAAAAATAGACTGAATGTGAATGTGTATATTTAGATAGGTAAAGTTTTGCTAGGTTACTAGGGCCTTTAGACGAAATTTTAAAAAGAAACTTTGCCAAATATGAAAAATATGTTGGATGAATTATATATAAAATTTATTAAAATTAAAGTTATGAAATTTTTTATATCACTTTCTATAAATTTATCTATAATAATATTTATTAATATATTTCAATATACATTTAATTTATATAAGAATTATATTTATGTATTAATAAAAAATAAAGACTCATATAATAAATAAAAAAATTAATGTAAATTTAATATCTCACATATAACAACTGATATATATATATAAATATATAAATTAAAATAGGCATTATTGTATAATTTAATATATATTACCCAACATTTTTATATTAACCAATATTAAATATATACAATATTATTATCATTATTCTTCAGCCCCAATTTAAATTTCAACTTCTGTTATTCTTTTTTATAAACCCAATAATTGCTAAGTTAAAGCAGTTTTTTCTCCTTTAATTTTTGATATTTAATCCTATAATCTACCATTTTCAGCCTAATGAAATTTAAAAATATTTAAACAAAAATAAAATTATTTTATAAAATATATTTATTTTTAAAATTATTATATTCACCTTTTAATGAGCAAAGTGTCTTCTCATTTCTTCTTCAATTCTATTTAATTCGTTGGTTAATGATTTTTTAACATCCTATGTTTTCATAATTAAAACTTATTCTAATGTGTCTTTTTCGCTTTTTAAAACCTATACTTCTTTTATATTAAAATTCATGTCTTCTGAAACACTTTTTATCAATTCCTAATTCATATTAAAATGTAAAAAAAATAGTTTTTAAATTTAAAACTTATTGATTTTGTAAATTTCATAGGCACATTTACTAAATTTTATGCCATTTATTTTAATATTTTTAAATAAATTTAATATTATTGTTACAAATTTCCACATTTAAATAAGTACGTTTTTATATTGAATAAATTAGAAATAAAAAATATAATTGAACAAAAATTTCACTATTAATAATTTATATTTTTTAATCTATTTAATTACTTCTAAATTAGTTAGTTTTCCTCTTAAAGAAATTTTTGAATCAGCTCCACCCATTCCAGCATAAGTAGAACCAAATTATGCACCGGTTTAACCAAATGATCCCCCAGTATTTCCAAATTTATTTGTGTTCATGATTTTAATTAATTATATCTTATTTACTAAAAATTAACTTTGAAATTTTTTAATTTATTTCCGTTTTATATTTTTTTTGCAAATTTTTTAATATGTATTTAATAATCAGCTTTTAATAAAAATTATAATAAATTAAAGAATAAATAACAAGTAATAAAATAATTATAATCCTATCACTATTTAGAAATTTTATATTTATTGGTATTATAACTAAATATTACACAAAAAATTAAGTCAAAATTATTTGATATGTTTTTATAAAAAATATTAAATTAATATTTTATTATAATTTTAATATTAATTTAATTTAACGTAAATACAAATAAAGTTTTGGTATAATTTTTGAATAGATGTAAATTTGCTATATTTTTAAAATATTAAGGCTAAAAATTTATTATATTAATTATTATATTTTTTGATTAAAATAATAAATATCAATTATATAAATTTAATAAATAATATAATTAATAAATAATTTATATTTTATAAAATATTATAAATATTATAGATTTGGCTTTATATTCTACTTTTATTTATATAGATATCAGCCAAATTGTGATTTGTTAGTAAGATTATTTTTTTTAATTTTAATGAACTAGGCTTTTACACCAAAATTATGGAGCAGTTTAATTTTAGCATCAAGAGAATTTTCTTTCATTTCTTCCATTTCTAAATTACAATACTATGTTGATTGCTATTAATTTCCATCCTCATTGCTTTTGCTTTATTCCATAATTATATGATTATCATCATATTTTTTTTCTTATATATATTTATTATTTTTTAAATAATTTGACCCATGCTAAGCTTAATTGTATTTATCTAAATTATTTAAAGATAAGTTATTTAAACTTCCTTAATGCTTATTACTTTCTTAATAACTATTTTTATGTTTTCGGTTGTTTGAAGGGTTTCTTTGAGGTGACATTATATATTATTAACTGGCATAATTAATTTTATAACTATTTTTTCTTAGTGATTCATTTCTTTTTCTTAAATTTTGATAACTAGAAATAGAATGACGCGAATTACTTTGTCTAGAGTTATTTTATAATGGTTTGAATTGATCATCAAAATGCAAAGAACTGTTTGGCTTATGCATACTATTTTACGGCTAATATTTTATATACACACTGTTTTAACTCATACTGTTAAAAGATGTGTTACTCGCCCTTCTGGTATCACCATTGTTTCTTGAACTGCTATAACCACCGTCATTCATTCCAGGTGGCAATAAAAGTCCATTTTTAACATTATTTTTTTTTTGTTCGCTATTATTGTGAAAATAGTTATTTGAGAAACTGTTACTACTATTTGTTTAGTCTGTGAGACTCCAATCAAAATCATTTTAATAATAATGCACATTATTTTAATTTCCCAATTTGATAAATATATTTCTTAAATAACTATAGTCTGGTTGAGATTTAAAGCTAAGTTTTTTGACATACTCTAAATATTTAGCAAATTCTATAGGTAAATCTTTACACAACTCACTGGTTTTAATTCTCATTTTCATTTCACCAACTACTTCTGTTTTGTCTTTATCAGGTACATGTTATAAATTTTACCATGGTAATGAACCCTTTGATAAAAAAATCATAACGTAACCCAAACTTTCTAAGTCATCTTTACGACTAAGCTCTTAACCTAAATGAGCTCCAATACTAGCATATCTAGTTGTACCTATAAATGGTTTTTTCTCTTTAAATTATATATGTCGGCCTTGAGAATCTTTATATATTTTTGAAATGCCATAATCTATCATATAAACTAAATGGCTTTCCTATTCTCGGCCTAATAATATATTTTCTGGTTTTAAATCTCTATGTATAACATGTTTATTATGTATATTTTCGATGATTGTCAATAATTAATCAAAAAGCATTAAAATCGTTTTTAAAGTGAATTTTTTGTGGATCTTCATATAGTGAGCTAAATCTCTTCCTAATAATGTTGTAACCATAATATTGTAGTTATTTTCGCTTCCATGCCAAATTAACTTTGGTACTTATTTTAAACCACACAATTACTCTAATATTTAGACTTCTCTATCTAATGATCGAACTTCTTCATTATCCTCTTTTTCTAATTTAATTGCCACTAATTCTTAAGTTATTTTATCCTATCCTAATTAGTATATAAAATTTTACTTTATACTTATTTTAATTAAAATTTTGAATTTATTATAATTTTTTTTTATTGTTATAATTATAGTTATAATGTTTGAAATTCAAATGATATTGAATCAGTTTTTAATTATTTTACCAATAAAAACGACTCCAAAACTTCCACTTGATACTTTTTTTCTAAGAATCCATTTATTGTTAAAAACTTTAGTGGATTTTTCTTTATTTTTTTTTGTCAAATTATTATCCATGAATTTATAAAATGATATTATGTTTGATTTTATATACTTGCAACGAAAAATTATTTGAAAATTGTATTTAAGTGAAATAAGTTAGGTTAATATAATATCGAATTTTTTAGTTTTTTATTTTATTTATTTTTATTTATTTTTATTCTATAAATACTCTTAAATTAAAAATAATAAAATGTTTGAGAATTTGTTTAGAAATTACTATTAAAAGATGAAAAAATTATTTTCCAATACAAGAATAATTAAAATAAAATATAAATAATATTATTGCTTTATATTTAGAAAAAATTTTAACAATTTAGTTTTTGTTTTTATACAAAGATAAAAAAAATTATTTATTTTAAATAATAAATCTATTGAAAATAATAATTTATAGTTATTAAGCTTATATTTTTTTTAATGAAATTCCCAATTTTTAATTATTTAATCTTTTAATTATTTAATCTTTTAATAATTTTATAAAAAATTTTAATTTTATAAAATTAAGAAAAGGTAAATTTTATATCAATTTCGAAGGGTTAGAAATTAGTATATAATTTTTAATAAATTAAATATGAAAATTATATTTAAATAATATATAAATTGTTGTATTTTTTTTTGTTTAAAATAGAAAAATGTTACATATAAATTTCCTTATATTGTCAATTATTTTAATATCATCAATGATTAAAAGTAATATTATTATATCTAGATTTATCTTTATAATTTGTATAATTCTTATAAAAATATTAATTTGAAGGACAAAATAACATTAATCTACTGGGATATTTAATACAAAATAGAAGTCATTGATCAACGTTTATATTCGCACTTTATATCAATAAAGGATTTGAATGTAACTAAACTATTGTAAAAATTTAAATAGAAAATTAGTCAGAGCATATTAATTAAAAACCTATATATAGTAAATTTTACGTTTTTGCTATTAATTAGATTATATTTTCTTTAATTCTATATCTTCCAAGGATGTAGTGGAATTAATTACAAATGATTATTACATAAGCTCTTTTTTTGCTTCAAATAAATCATCTTTACTTGGTTTTAATTTTTACATATATTTTGAATTTTATAATTAAGCTAATTATTATGTCAGCCCCTCTTCATTTTCCATAAGCCTAATTTTTTTTCTATTTTCTAAAATTTTATTTTATTCTTCCTCATATAAAGCGGAGTACTTTTCAATATCTATTTTTAAATCCCCTGAATTTAATATTAAATCATTACAAAATTTAAATTAAGAAAGCAGTTTTTTTAATTAAATCATTATATTTTTTCTAGAAAACCTATCCAATGAATCATATATAACTTTATTGTATTCCTAGTCATTTAACTAAAAAATTTAAAAAATTATTAATATTATTTATTATAAATTTTTATTACTTTTAATGTTCTACCATCTTCTTTTTAAAAATTATTAGGATTTCTTTTATAAATTTAGAAATTATAAACATAATAATTAATGTATAAATAATTAAAAATATATTTGAATTATACCTGTTAATACTTAAATGAGATTATCTTTAAACAGGGTCGAAGTCATCTCTATTTTTTTATGTTATTTTATATTTTCCAGGTTCATAATTTTTATAATATTCATTTGCTGTTTATAATTCTCTTTGTTAATCAGCTTTTTTTATGAGAATATTTTTAAAAGAAATAATTTATTTTAAATTATTTTTTACCAATCATTCTAATATTTTTATTAGCTTTCACTTTTTATTAATTCATAAATCCTTGTTATAATCTATTATTTTATGTTAACAAATCAAACTAACTTGATTCGCCGTCTATTTCTCTAACTTTATTGCCAATTAATTTATAATTTTATGTTAAATCATTCTCTTAGTTTTCGTGATCCACAGTATTAACTGGTATATCAAATTCATCTTCAGAAGAGGAAACAATATAGTTATTAAAAATATCTTATTATTAAAGCTTATGTTTTAAACTTTTTAAATTAAGTTTTTAATAATTTTTATAACTCTATAGTTTATTTTTAATTTTAGATTTGCTTAAATTTCTTTAGTCTGAATCGAATTCTTCGTATTTTCCTTATATCATCCTTTAATGAAAATACTTAGCTTCCACCAATTTATTTAAATAATACATTTATAGTCCTATAAATTTTAGAATTTTTTAATACTAAAAACTTTCATTAACTTTAAACTTACCTATAAAGTCGTAACATTTTATTTCTTGATCAATATCATCAAGACTCCAAGCTAACCTAAGGGATTTACCAAAATAAACCAAACTTAAGTTATGTCTTTAGATTTCGCTAAAACATTTTCCCAATAAATAATATGCTATCATTTTATAATGAAGTAACTTTTCTTCTTTTATAATATTTTTTAAATGCTTTAACTTTTCAATTGCCTGTATTTAAATTTGTATTTAAAAAATATGTAATTAATTATTATAAATTTAAAAATTTACATCAGGAAAGTTTTTCCATATAATTTATAATTTGGCGTATGAAATAAATAAAACACATATTAAAATCTAATTTTTAGATTATTAAGCATATGTTAATAGTTTCTTACATACTTAGTCAATATCGTTTCTTTTTTAAAAATTATTTATTTTACTTTCTAATAAATCTATCATTTTTTAAATGCTTTTTTTTAATAAAAATATTTTAGAAACAAATATCTTTTTGCCATTATAAAAATCAATTGGTTTAATAATTTAGTCATTTTAAAAAGATTTAATACTCTCATATCTCGCATAGTCAAACATATTTAAAACTTTTTTCTATTATTCTAGATAAAAAAAATTATATATATTTTACATTTATTTTATAAATGTAGTTTAATTTAATTTGAACAAAAGAATAAAAATTATAAAATTAATAATAATTTAATAGTTATCAAATTAATAATAATATAATTTACTGTTTAATCCAAACATATTTTATTTGCTTGTTATTTCTTGTAATATGTCCATTTTGTTCAGCAAAAATAATTTGTTATGAATAGTAATATTTTATTTTTTTGATATTTGTTTATAAACTTTTTTCCCAAATTTATTAGATTTTTATATATTTATATTTTTAGTTTACAAATTTTCTTACATATTTTTCGAAACTCCTAGTCGAGATCTTTACATTTTAATATTTTCGACAATTTTTATTGGAGACTAAAATATTTTGGAATTATTACTATTTATATTACTATCATTTAATCTTGAATTTTATAAGCTTTCGTCTTAATATTATATATTTAAAAAAGAACCTAATTTTTTTTTGTTTTAATTTTATATATTAATTTGATTTCTTGAACTTAGCAAATTATTTTACTATTACGATTTTTTATTTGATTCCAAATTGTAAAAAGATCCAGCTTATTAATTCGTTTCTTTATTATTATTTTTAAATTTTAGTGTTTAAAAGTCTAGGCCTATAAAATATTTGTCTGTTTATATATTTTACTGCGATTTTCTATCTGATGATTTATACTTATTTTACTTTTAATTTGTATAAAATGTATCTTAGGTCTATAAATATTAACCTTAAGTATAATAAGAATCTATACTATTATTAATATTAATATTGTACTAATGTTTTTAATCACTTTATTTAAAATAAGTTTATTTATTTCTTAATTTAAATTATGGAAAACCATTTATATTTTAATCTTAAGTATTATTTTTATTATTATTCAGATTTAGTGATTAAAAATTAAGTTTTTAAAAATTAGAAGATGTTTTGAAAAAGGTTTTATTATTTTTTTTATTTGTTGGTGTTAGATCTTCTGTTCTACATTTTTAATTAATTTATTGACCAACAATTTTTTGATTTATCCTAATTGAACTTTTATTATTTTAACTTAATTTTGTATTATTAAATAGGTTTCTATCTGTCATTAATTTTTTTTCGAGTATTTTTTATGACCTTTATTAAATAATTTTTTAATCTAAGTTATTATTTTCATACAAATATTAATCTTCTAAGTATTTTTTATTCGCATTCTTGCATTTACTAATATTTTATTCCAATACTGGTTAAGCGTAATTTCTTAGAATCATATTAATTGAAAAAGATATGTATTAATATAAATTTATTTTATTTTATTTCAAATAGTTATGTATTAAATACACAGATTTATTGCTAATTTAAATAATATTAATTTTTGTTTTTATTTTTTTATTATAATGTTGTTGAATTATTTTTTTTATTTTTTGTAAGAATAATAATAATTTTTATCAGAATAAATTTATTGTATTAATGTACTTTAAAACAGAAATTATATTATCTAGAGATGACAAATATACAAATTTTTTAAACATAGAAAAATTAATTTAAGTTTTATTTTTAAAAAATTCCAAACCATATTATTATCTGTATTTTTAGAATTACTTTTTTCCATTTATAAAAATATATTTAGTTGACGGTAAAATTATATATAAAATATATAAAACTATTAGCTTCGTATTTTATTTCTTAAAACCTAAATAATTCTATGTTCAAATCTAAAATGAAATTAAAATTAATAGGTTTAAAGAGAAATTTTATTTTATAATTTTTTTAATTATTACATCTGAATTATTTTAAAAATAATCATTTAAATTAATACATTTAATTGTTAAAAATATACATATTTACATTTACTTATTAAATTGATAAGCTACATAATTTTTACTTAATAAATGTTATAAAAATTTCATCAAATTACTTAGTTGTTTAATAAAAATATCTATAGATAACAATTATATATAAAATAAAATCAGAGGAATTTTATAATGTATAAGCTAAATTATAATTTATTTTAAATACTTAGACTAGTAAAAGTTTGTTAAAAATATTATAATTTTGACTATTAAAACACCAATAATAAATTTATGCATTTAAATAAAACATGGCAACAAATTTTTAATAATTTTTAAGTATATTCAAATAAAAATTATTTTTAAAAAGACATACGATGAAATATAATTCTAATTTTATTATATTATAATTAATAACGTAATCATATAAATATATTTTTATCAAAATTAAAAATTGGTAAATAATTCATATATGCAATATTTTTTTTAATATAATAGGGACTGTATAAAATAAAAAAATTATAAAATAGATAATATTTATAATTATTTTAAAATCGTAATGTTTTTATTAGAATAAAAGATATTCTTAAATTAATATATCTTAGAATAAATATTTTTTATTAATTTATAAAAACTATATCACATTATTACTTAAAAAAATAATTAATTCAATTTTTACTAAAAATATAAAGACTTTTAATTATATTTAAATTTATAATAAATCTATATTAAAATTTAAAATAAATAGTTCATTACTTTATAACTTATTTACTAAAATAAATAAAATATATTTAATTTAATTTTTATTTTTAAATAGTAAAAATTATTTACATACATATAATATAATTAATTTTTAAATATTAAATTTAGGTAAATAATTACTATATTAAAACAGAAGTGAATTTATTTATAATAGAAAAATAAAAATTTAAATTTAAATTTTATATTTTTCAAAATTAATTATAATAAATTTAAGATAAATTAAATTTTCTTAAAAAGATATCGTTTAATTTATTTAAAATAATCACAACCAGTTAAAGGCAAACTATACAATCCTAATTAAATCATTATAATAACCAGTATTATTATATATAAAATAAATATAATAAAACTACTTTAAATAAAAAGTTATATTAAGTTTTAATTTTTTAAAGTTTATATTGGCTTTTTTATTCATGGGTTATTAAGCTAATTAGATTTTATAGATTTTTTAATTTAATAAAAAAAATATATTATTGATAGTTTTCATTAACTAATATTAAATTAAAATTATAAAATCATAACATATATTTATAAAAAATTATTTATTATATACTAAAAACTATGTAAAGATCATATTCATTCTTACTCCATTAGGTATTTATATTAAATTTTAAATTATTTTTAGATATTTTAAGTTGTTAAAAATCTAGAAATAAATTATTTTTAAAAGTATACTATTTATATAAATAATAATTAAAAATCTTAATTTTAAAACAAAATTTATATAAAATTAATATTGAACTTTAAATTTAAGTTAATTTATCATTTACGCATTTAATTTATTTTACTGCTAAAATAGTTTTTATTTTAATATGAAATTTGATTAAAATACTCATTTTTTACTATATTGGGTTCTAACATAAAATGGTCATATTTAATTAAACTAATTTAATAATTGGGGTATTTTGAAAAAATTATTTATTGTTAATTTTCGAATTTCTTTCTTTTAGTCTTAGCATTTTAATTAAAAAATAATATTATATATATTTAATAAAAATAAAAAGAAAATTAATTGAAATCAAAAACAAAATAATTAATATTAATTTTATAAAACTATAAAATATAGATCGAAAATCCATAGTAATTATGATTTTAAATACGGAAAAAGATTAAGATAAAGAGTAGGTTGATAATAGAAAACATTTAAAAAGATATTTCTCCCCTCAATTAGATACAAAAATGCCTATAAAATTAGATCCCCTAATTAAAGAAAATTAAGAAAACAAACAACAAAATAATAATTAAGAGTTATTATATTAAATTAATAGAAGAAAGTAATCCTAATAAATAGTCAGTTCAAAGAAAGAAACGTCTGAAAAGTCAATAAATCCTGAAAGCGAAGATATAAAATATAATTAAAATTTCGTTTCATTAGAAAATTTAGAATAAAAAAATGTTTATAGCCAAGAAAAATAAAAATAAAATAAAAAAAATAGCAATTCCCCGTAAAAATAGGGAAAATAAATCAGTTAAAAGCTAATACTGCAATAAAATAGGAATATAAATGAATTGAAAATATGGTAAAATTAAGGAAAAACCAAAATAAGAATATCATCTCCTGAAATCCTTAACAGAATAAGAGTTAAATCACCTGTACATATGGGGACTTAAAATAAAAATTACAAAGAAAACAATAGCACGAAAATTTCTCATATACACTAATCTTTTTAAGAGTAATAAATTTTGTAAAATTTTGATAATAATAATGATAATAGTTAAGATTAGGATAAAATTAATGTCGACAACTAAGAAAATTTAACAAAATAAAAACTTGAAATTAGTGAATAAAATAATGGTGTTCTTTGTAATAATTTTAATAGCAATAAAAATAATGATGTCAGTAATTAAATTAAAAAAGAAATGGGATTAAATAATTGTGATAACAAAATTAATAAAAATATTGACTTTAATTAAAATGAATTTTAAGAATAATAAAATAGTGATAATAACAATATTCACAATGGGTTAATTAATAAAAAAAGAGTCTATTCACCAGGAACCAAATTACCTCATTTAGAACATAATTTTAAAAAGCCAAATTTTTTAAGACCTGACTCCTCAAAAAACATAAATAAACTATAAAAAAACAATAATAGAGACAAGTTATAACATTTTATAGAACCTGAAATTAAAATGTTTTCTGAAGGAAATAAAAATGGAAAAAGAAATAGTCGGGTTGATAAAGATGGAAATGAATCGAATAAAATTAATTAAAATGATAAATTGCCAATTAAATAATAATAACATAATTAAAACGAAATTAACATAAATAAATAATAAAGTTAAGAAAATAAAAGTGGAGAAAACAGTTGCAAAAATTGGAAGATAAAAAAAAATTACAAATCATCATTTGACTATGACAGTGAAAATTGCGAAGATGAAAAAAAACAACAATATGGAAAAATATCATAATAAAAGTGCTTTTAGAGACTTAACAGTGAAAAAAATATTTCTACAGAAGGTAATTAAAGTTCTTTAGAATCTTTAAATATTAAAAAAAAACTTTAGTTCAATATTAATAATAACAATAATTTTGGAAATATCAGCAACAAAAAATTATTTTAAAAAATTAACAATCCTCATTCTGCCAAAAATTCCAGTCTTTCAACGGATGAGAGCGAAAAATACCTTTTAAATAGGCCTAGTAGCAATCATTAGTAATGTGAAAAAAATAACCTAAATTAAGAAGTTTCTGAAATATACTAAAACAATTAAAATTTACAACACATTAATGGAAGTAATAAAAATTAAAAAAGTCCTAAAAATGTTAACGGAAAATTGACAACTTAAAATGAAATAAGATAAAGTAAGAATGCCCCTAAATTTAAAATTAATATTCTCTCCAATAATAATTAAAATAACAGCAAATTTGGTTCACAAAATTTAATTAAATAGTAAATTAGCCCTTTAGCTAGGGTTGAATATTTTCCTTCATAAAATTATTTAGATGAAATAAATAATGCCAATTCTAATAATTTAAATCCAAATTAAAATTAAAATAAAATTGCTTAAACAACATAAGGCTCATCATCTGATGAAAATACAGAAGGCAAATAAAAAAAAAGAGTGTCTATACTAGGAAACCTAAATACTGCATAATAATAAAAAAAGTTTTTCATTATAAAGCAAAAAAAGATGTCAAATAATTTTACAAAAAATTCAAATATCTCATCTCAATAGTCTTAAGATATAAATAAAAATAACAATAACAATATCAGTACTAATATGAGTAATTTTGGACCTTCATAAAATGATATTTAAAAAAAATCTACTCCCTAAAGTAATTTAATGGGTTTTTATTAAGCCAAAAAAGGAAAATAATTTTCTTAATAGCTATTATAAAGTGAAATATTGAAAAAATTAGTTAAAGGCTAAGATAAAGAAACCAAAGTAGAAAGAAAAATTATATTTAAGAACGTATTTGAAGAGGTAAATTAAGAATTATTTTTATTTATAGATATTAACTTTTTTCTATTAATAGAAAATAATTTTTAATTTTTTATTTATTTCTTAAAAAAGCTCGAAAAAAATCAAAAATCTCAGATCAATAGTAAAAGCTAAGATATTATTGGGAAAAAATAAAGCAAAGATTAAAATAAATTTAAGACGTAAGAATATACAAAGGAAGATGAAGAAAATTATGAAAAAGAAAAATAATAAGATTTGAATTAAATTATATCAGAGTTGAAATAGATAGTAAGAATATTTATATATTTTATTATATATGTTTAACTATTTGTTATTTTATTTTTAATATATATTAATTAAATTTAATAATATTTTTTAGATAGGAATTTAGTAAGAAAAGTATAATAAAAAATAATATAATAATTATGAATTGGATAATAATTATTAGAATGATGATGATATATTTATATCGCCTCCTTAAAATTAATTATTTAAAATACCATCCGAACTTGATGATATTTCTGTCAGAGATGACTTTTCACATGATGTTTCTAGAATTTCATAAATGGGAAATGCTCAAAATTAATAAGATGGAGAAGAAGATGATAAAAATGAGTTTGAAGAAGATAAAAATAATTAAAAATATCCAAAAATATTTAATAATCAGGGTGATATTAAAAATGTATAAAATTAGGTTTAACAAC
This sequence comes from Pseudocohnilembus persalinus, assembly GCA_001447515.1. Classification (NCBI taxonomy): domain Eukaryota; phylum Ciliophora; class Oligohymenophorea; order Philasterida; family Pseudocohnilembidae; genus Pseudocohnilembus; species Pseudocohnilembus persalinus. The sequence continues at coordinate 117,774 of LDAU01000183.1, forward strand.
CTTTTTTGAACCAAAAAATTTTAAATGAAATTAGTTAAAACCAATTAAATGAAAATAGCTATGAAAATTAAGAATTTTTGTATTCTTTAACGGAAAGAGATTCTTTTAATTATATTAATGAACATTCTGAATGGGAAGAGGAATCCCATTCTTAAATTAGTCAAAATAACAACAATAATTAAAGTTCATCTAGTAAAAAAGAATAAGATGGTCAATTATTAATATCATAATATGAAGATTTAATAAGAAATTAAGATAATTAGAGAAAACGAAATAAGAAATAGGTTAATCTTCCAGTTAATAACAAAAATAAATAAAAAATAGACCATTAAAATTCCAAAAATAATAACTCTTAAAATAAAAATTTTCTTTGCTAATCTACATAAGAATCTACAGGAAATTAATCGCTAATAAAAGGTATTTAAGAAAAAAGTGGTTGCTAATAAATAGATGAAGAAAATAATGCTTTATTAAGAGCTTAAGAAGTTATAATAAATAATAATAATCAGTTGGGATAGAAATGCAAATAACTTTTTGAAGGGCTTAATTAAGAGCAAATTAAAAAATATATGAAAAAATTCATTGAAATAGTTTAATAAGATTAATAAACGTAAAAAATGTAAAAATGATTATTTATTTTTACACTTTTTATATAAAAGTACCTCAAAATGTACGAAAATAAATTTAACAACAAATGTAAATCGGCTTAAATCAAATCAATATATGTGTATAAATTTTCACGCGTCTGTATAAAAATTAACTTTTATTAATTATTATATTAATACTAAAAATAATTTTCCAGTTTTATATTAATATATGTTTTTATACTTATATTTATATTTATTTTATATTTATATATATGTGTTTTATTACAATATAATTATATTACATTATTAGAATAGTTTATTTATTGAGATAATATTCATTCAAATGTATTTTTTTTTCAACATTTAATTACTCAAATTTACGGTCATTCTTATTTAAATAAATATTTAATTAAAAGTTAATTTTTTTTTAAATTTGTTTATTAATTAATCAATTTATATATTTATTACTAAGAATTTTGATCGATTTCCTATTTAACTGTATCTTATATATTATATTTGTATTTAAAAGTTTATTAGGATCTCTCTTAAGCATTTATGAAAATATTTCTTTTTTTATCATTCAAATTTAAGGGATAGATATGTCTTTTGTTTTATTTTATCATACTAAATTGGTTGCCGATATCCTAAATTTATGCCAAATTTTGTTTTTAATTTAATTTTTTTCTTTCATTGTATAAACTATCTAATTTCATTTCGGTATAACTGGCAAAGGATTCGTTAAGTTAAGGTTATTCTATTTATAAATCGCTATTTTTTTCGAAATAAGTACTAATTTTATGATTATTATAATTTTATTTAATTGACTTCTATTTAGAATTTATGTTTGGAGTATAATTCCTATATTTTAATAAAATAATGAAAATCAATGGGATCATTTAATTATTATAAAAATATTTAAATAATTTTTTGTTAAAGGCTAAAATTATTTGGTAAAAAAAATATAAATTATTTTTTTTTTAATAAATACCTAGAATTATTTGTAGTGAAATCTTTTTTGACAATAATTTGTGAATGCTTATAGTTAATTATCTTTCTATGTGGTTGCAATGAACTTTAATTAGTTTTTTCTGTGTAAATTTAGTCATTTTTTTAAGTTTAATGCAAAAATTATTTTTGTGTTGGCAAAAGACTATTATTTAGCGATTGTGTTTAATATTTCTTTAATATGCCTTAATTTTTAAAATTTTTATCACTTAAATTATATCTTTCTATATTTTTTATATTTTAAAGTGAATTTGTATTGTTTTGACCGCTGTAAAAAAAACTAGAATTTTAAGATTTTTTTAATTATTTTTCTATAATTTAATTCTGTTATTTAGTCATTTTAGCAGGAGAAATTATAAGATTTTGACATCTAGGATTTATATCTAAAAATTATCTCATTTCTTAAACAACGCCTTGAATTGCATCTTAATTGAACAATTTATTAACATCCTTAATTTGATTTACCTCATTAATTTTGTCTCTCCCAATTTTATAAGTATTCAGGTAATCTTTTAAAATATAACATATTTATTACTTATTAAATGCAAAAAAAAATTATAGAAATATTACTTATGTATTTTTCTTTTTTGGAATCTTTATAATGAGATGATTACCCTTGTTAAAAAGGCTAAAACTTTTTAAAATGGGCATATAAATTTTCAATTTAATATTGATTTAATATACTGCAAGTTTTATAAGCTTGTTTAATTAATCCATTTTTAAGAAGAGTTGATGATTTATGAGAAACATTTTCTAAGTTAATTCTGTTTTATTCAATATTTTTTCTAAGAATTTTAAAAAGTTTTCCAGATTTTACTTGCGAATTACCTTATTTATTATTATTATTGGTTGTTATTGATTATATGTCCTAATTTTGAATTTATTTACTGAACAAACTTGGATTGAAACTTTTTTATTATGAAATAGAGTTACTAAATCTTTTCCTAAAAAAATTATTAATTTATAATTTAAATATTTTTTTAATTTTTTAAAAAGTTTTAAATATATCATATTTATTTACATTTTTCGCTTTATTTATTATTTCTTTAGCTATTATTATTGAGATTCCAGGTTATATTTTTATTAATCTATTTTATCTTGATTAACATTAAGAATATTTCCTATCAAACTTGCATGCTATTATATGAGTAATAAATCACCTTATTTTAAATCATTTTTCTTTTAACTTATTTGTTACTGGGCAATATCGTCAGTCTTACTTCTTCTATGAGATTTTTTCTATTTTTACCCTACAGAAAGTAGTTCAGAATCTAGTTTTAAATTAAATTTATATCCTATTTACTGCAGAAATTTTTTAACCAAAGGTCCCGATTTAATTATTTATAATTTCAATTATAAATCATTTGTATACTTTTTTTTGTAAAGAACCCTTGAAATAAAGTTAATCTTATTATAATAAATACATTATAGTTTCGAAAAATAGTATTTACTTGTTTATAAATAATATTTTATTTTCATAGGTTGGTAGCATTTCCAAAGTTTTAGCTATAGAATTTTTATTATTTATATTCAATTATAAAATAACGTCATCGATTTCCTGATCGGTATAAGGTTTCTTCTAATTATCTTTTTTTCTATCTGGATTTATTAAATTTATCATTGTGAATTCATCTTAATTATTAAAACTTGAATTTAATGATTAGGTTTCCATCTTAAAATACTGTGATTTTTTCATTTATTTAATAGAATATGTGTCATGATTTGGATTACAAGAATTACTTTTTAATAATTATTACAAATGTTTAAATTTATCATAAAATTTAATATAAAAAAATAGTAAATATATTTTACTCTATATTTTTTTACAATGGCATCTAAGAATAGGAGAAAGACTAAATTTATATATAAATTAATGCATTTATTAAATTATTATAAATTTAAGCTAAATTTTACATTTTTATTATCTTTATTAGATGAAAATGAGTCTTCTTATATTACAAAATCGTTTTTTAATTTATTGCTATCAATATTTAATGATTAAGATTTTTAAGTCGATCCATATTTGTATGTAACATATGTATTATCATTAGTTTATTAATTAGATATTCCCATATAATCGGTTTGATCGTTTTATTAGTTTTACGAATTTTATTCATTCTACATTAAATAACTTACTTTTCTAAATTTTTTCATTTTTGTTTGTTTTTTCGTATATTTAATTATTTTATAATAATTATTTATAATTATTTATAATTATGACTAAATTATGATAGGTTCTATATTAATTTAATAAAAATTACAATATTTAAGCATAAATCATAGCTTAAGAAAATTAAGTTGAATAAAACTAAGAAAATCATCATATGTATTAATGATTTAATAATTTTAAATAATTTCTATATTTGAAAATTTTTTATTAAAATATTCAATATTTAAATTAAATAATTCTTTTTAGTAAGTTTAAAGTGGAACTAGTAATTATTTTTAATTTATGGCGAAAAAATAATTATATAATATGAAATAAATTTTAGCTTTTAAATAATAATACACTCTCAAATTTTTAATTATTAGAAATAAAGTTTATCAAATTTTTTTTCATCAAAAATTAATAAAATTCAAACCTTTTTCTAATCAAATAAAAAATAAAAATAAAATAAGGAATAATTTTAATGCAAAGTAAATTAAAGCTTATTAAAAATTCAGAAGTATTTGACAATATTAATTCTGATTATTTTATACCAGAAGATACACAAAAAATTTTAATGAATGGAAATGCATAATTTATAATGGATTTAATGAAAGGAATAAAATGGTGAAAATTTATTAATAAATAATTTAACATTTTAAATGAAAAATAAAATAATTATTAAATATATAATTAGCAATAGATTTTCTCTAACTACATTAGCAATTCAGTTATGTCATTATTTTTTCTATAAGAAATGCTACTTACATTATGATCGATTTGTAAAAACTAAATAAATTAATTAGCACTATAATCTAATTTAAAATATGAAAATATAATTGCATATATATATTTTATAACTATTTATATATACTCAAATAATAAATTTTAACAAAAGATTATTTGTGCGGCATGTCTTATAGTGGCTTTTAAAATAAAAGAATACGATGTTACTTTAAACTTCAGTAAATTAATTGTACAATATAATAAAATGATGTATCAAATGGACGGACATATATCATTTGTAAATGATTAGCTCATAAATTAAATTAGAGATTAATTTTGCATTGGTGAAAGTAAAATATGGAAAGTTATAGAATTTGAAATGAATTTTAAATCTCCATTAGATTGTTTATAAGTTTTAACAAGTAAAAAATTTTGTAAAGAAGAATATTCTGAAGATATTTTTTACACAACCAGAATTGTCATATTAGATTCATATAGAACGTATGCAAGTTTATGTTTTTCATCAGGAAACATAGCAATTTCGTGTTTTTTGATTGCATCGAATTATTTTGATTATTTGCCCTAGTAAATATTAATATTTTTTTTAGTATTTATGCATTTTATTATATAAATTTATAAAATAATTTTTCTTTTAATTTTTAGTATGGACTCTAATTTAAATTTAGGGTATGATCCGTAAAATTTGAGTGAAGATTAATGTTATAAAAAATGGTTAGAAATATTAGGCGAAGAATTTAATGAATCGTTTAATGGAGAAGATATTCATGGTATTATTAATTATATCACATTTAAAAAGCAATATTTTATTAATTATTTATATTAATTTAGAAGTCTTATATTTGTGTAATGAATTATTGTTTTTAAATATTGATAAAAATATAAATTAGAAAAATGATTTAAAGTAAAAGCTAGATATGTAAACAAGCCAAAGCTAATAAATGCAGTATAATGTGTAAAATTAAAATATGATAAATGATATTAAAAACGAAATTAATAATACTACTAATAATAACAAAAATATTAATAATGTTAATGAAATCCAAAACAATCAAAATATATAAAATAATTAAGTTATAAATAATAATAATTAGTACAAGTCTTTAGATTTTTGAATTAATTTTGAATTAATGAATGATTTTATATTTATTGTTAATATATTGATTTTTTGATTATATAGATCTCATTTTTTATTAATTGTACTAATAATTTAAATTTAATAAAAGAATTAGCCAATCACTAGTATTTATATAAAATAATGAATTATTGAAAATAAAATTAAAAATAAAATATTTATTTTTAAATTTACGAGTTTTTTAAAAATTAAATAATAAAAATTTTTATGTAAACCATAAAAACTTAAAAATAATTAATGTAACTGCTTATTTATATAAATTCTTTAATAAAAACCAATTTTAATTTTAAAATTATACTAATTTTTCATTTTATATATAATATTAAATATTAATATTCGTATTCTAAGTGAACTTGGGGTTAAAATTAAAAAATTATTTAAATGAATTAAAAATATAATTTTATTTATTATACTAAATAATTAACTTTTCTCATATATAAGCTTTATATTGTTAGATTATTAAAATATGGTAGTTTATGTGTTTAGAATTTTTTTTGTTTTTGTTTATATTATATGCTTAGGAAACAAAATAGTATTTTTAATAAAATAAAAAATAAAATAGGAAGCTACTCTAATATAAGATTATTATGCAATGAATAATCTTTGTATATATCAGTATTTTTTATTATTTAATTAAAAAATAAATGTAATAGCTATTTAATATAAAATTTATTATTTAGTCTATTTAATTTAATAGAACACAGGTACCCACCTCAACTTATAATTGATATGGTAAAGCATTTGTTTGAGCCAATTTTATAAATTTGCGAAAATTACTTTAAAAAATTAATAAAATTTTTTATTTTTTAATAATAAAATTAAAAATAACTTTAACAAATATAAATGATTAATCTGAACAATTTAATTTCAAATTTGAGATTTATATAAGAATAAATCTACAATACACATATATTAAATCTATATAATAGATATCTTATTACGTATAATTACTATATTTTTAATTAAAATGTTTGTTTTGATATGTTATAATTTATGAATATTTTTAGTATTATGATATACATATACAAAAAATACTCTTAAAATTTTATTAATTAGTAATTTTTCATAAAAAGTTTTAAGTCTTTTGTTAATAGATAACAAAATTATAATTTTGTATGATGATCCATATGGAATAAATAAAATAATAATTTTATATTAATATCGGCATTGCAGTATTAATTGTAATTGCATTTTTAGTATTTAAATAATATAAATCAAATTTTTTATTAATTTTGTTTTTAAGAAAATAAATTATAAAAATAAAAAAAAAAAAATAAAAAAAAAAATAAAAAAAACATAATACAAATGGCCAAAGTAATTTAAAATTTTAATTTATTCATTTTAATTTCAATTTATTTATTATTATAATCTTATTTAGGACGGAGTTAAAAAAGTTAAAGTTACTAAAACCATCACCAAAGTTGTTGAAGTAAAAACTAATTTTATTTTTTATTGATTTCTACACATTTTAGACGAATTTATAATTTCACTTAAAAAATAAAAACCAAAATAGTTTTTGATTTTAAAAATAAAAGTTTACATACCTTAAATAAACAAAAATCTAAATTTTAATTTTTTAATAAAGTCTTCTGATGATTCTTCTTCTGAAGATGTCCCTGTTATTGCTAACAAAGGAAAAGCCACCACCAAAGCCAACTAAAAAGTTGTTAAAGCCAAAAAAGTTGTTGCCGAAGTAATAATTTATTTGAAACTATATAAAAATAAAATAAAGCAACTAAGAAAAAGTTTCACCTATTCTCATATAAATGATTAGATAAATATAAAAAAGAACCAAGTTTTAAAGTTTTAAACTGTTAAACTACTTGGTTACTATTTTATTTATTTAAACAGGGAATTGAGAATTTTCTTATAAAAAAATAATAAAAAAACATATACTTATATTTTTTTAATTAATTAATAGTCTTCTTCCGATTCCGACTCTGACGATACCCCCGTTGTCAAAGCTGCCCCTAAAAAAGCCGCTAAAGCCGCCAAAGCTGCCCCCGTTAAAAAAGCTTAAGAAAGTTCTGACGATTCCGACGATTCTTCCGACTCTGAAGCCGAAAAAAAAGTTGTTAAAAAAGTTGTTGTTACCAAAAAAGCTAAAGTTGTTGAAGAATCTTCTGATGACTCTTCTGAAGAAGAAGAAAAACCCGTTAAAAAAGCTGTTTAATAAAAAAAAGCCAAAAAAGTTGTTGAAGAATCTTCCGACGACTCTTCTGAAGAAGAAGAATAACCTGTTAAAAAAGCTGTTTAATAAAAAAAAGCCACTAAAGTTGTCGAAGAATCCTCTGACGACTCTTCTGAATAAGAAGAAAAACCCGCTAAAAAAGCTGCTGCCCCCAAAAAATAATCTAAATAAATCGAATCCTCTTCTGACGATGATGAAGAAGAAGAAGAATAAACTAATGGAAAAGCTGTTAAAGAAGAAAAACCCGTATAAAAATAATAAGAAAAATAAAATGGAGGAGAAACTTTAGCCTAAAACAACGGAAAATGGGAAGCTATGGTCAGAGGATTGTCTTACGAAGCTGATGAAAATGATATTGGAAACTGGTTCGAAGAATAAGAAGCCTCCGTTGAAGCTGTTAAATTATTAAGAGATAGAGAGTAATTAATATAACTTTATTTTATTTTATTTATTGATTTTTAAGAAAAAAATAAAAAACTATCTTTAAAACTATATATATTTATAAAAAAAATGTAATTTAAATAGAATATAATTTAACCTTTTTATTATTTAAAAATAGATCTGGGAAATCCAGAGGAATGGCCTTCGTTACTTTCGAATAAGAAGATGGATTAAGAAAAGCTATTTCTTTGAACTCTTCTGAACACATGGGAAGAACTATTTATATCAGTAACTCTGCCGATAAAGACAGAGCTTAAAGACCTGATAACCAATAATAAAGAGGATCCACTTTACCTGAAGGAGCCGTTACTTGTTTCATCGGAAACTTATCTTATAAATGTACCGACAAAGACTTGAGAAGTTTCTTTGCCAGTTGTGGAAATATTTTAGGAGCCAGAATTGCCACTTCCAGAGATGACGGAAGAGTAAAAAAAAAAATTTATTTATTTATAAATATAAAAAAATAAATATTTTAATGGACTTTTTTAAATCTAATAATTTATACTAATTTTTCTTATTTATTTCTTTAGAGCAGAGGATTCGGACACGTCGATTTCGATAGTTAAGAAACCGCCAACAAAGCCTTAGCCTTCAACGGATAAGATTTCTAAGGAAGACCCATTAAAGTTGATGTTGCTGAAAAGAAATAAGGTGGTGGAGGATAAAGAGGAGGTTTCGGAGGTAAAAAAACTATAAAAAATTTTACAAATTTTTTATAATTTAAATTATCAATTATTTATTTTATATTTAATTTATTTTTTTATATTAGGAAACAGAGGAGGAAGACCCGGACTCAACTTATCTAACAACGATAAAGCTGCCAAAAAAGGAACCATTGTCGCTTTCTAAGGATCCAAAAAAGTTTTATGATTTCAATTCTGAATATATAAATCCCCCATAAATTAATAGTGTTTATTAAAATAAAAAAGTTGAATAATATAATTTTGAATTATATATTGACTAAAATATTATATTATTTAATTTAATAGTTTGTTTTATGTTAATAATTTTTTATATAACAATTTATTAGTCTCCATATATTTTAAGTTATTTTATAAAAAAAACTGTTAATTAAAAAAATTCTCTAAATCTTCTATTCCAATATAAAATTTTACATACATAAATAAATTATAAACTATTTATTTACCTTTATAATAATTTTTAAATATTAAAACTTATCAAATTTTTACTATACTATTAATTTAAATTTTATTTCTTTATACTATAGTAAATGGAATTGATCTAATAAAATTTTTTATTATTTCTCTTATTTAGAAAAAAATAAAAACAAATTTTTGATATAAATAAAAACATGAATTCCAAATTGGTTTCTGGAAATTACGATAATTTTAATTATCAAACAAATATTAAAAATTATTAAATAAATTTTGGAGAAAATTTTTAACAATAAGAAGATTTTTAATAGAGTGCAAGAAATTTTACACCATACGACTTTCCTAGAAATATTAGAAGCAGCCAAAGTGCATACAGAAAGAAAAGATTTATAAATAACAGTAATATTGATAAAAATAATAATAAAGTTGCAAATTAAAATAGCACAAAAAATTTGTATTTATAAGAAAACTAAGACCCTTTAAATTTTGATAATAATAATAACAATATTGCAAAAAGTTCTTAAAATTTTTATTAAAAATAGAATTTTATTGATAAAATTAAAATACCGTAATCAGTAAATCATTAATAAAATTTTTCGTAGCAAATTTTGAGGTAAAGGTTTTCAGCTCATCCTATAAGGCCAACGAGAGAATTTGAAAAATAACATTAATAGTCATAAAATTAAATAAGTTATGGGAATTACGTTTCGCACGCTCCTTTGATCAAATAAAATTTATTAACTCCTTAATTATAATCAAATGAGTTTTAACCAATTTTTACCAAAGGTAGAAAAAATTAATTTAAATTTTAATTTTATAATAAAATTTAAAATTTTCTTAATATTTTAGAGAAACCTATAGTTTAGTATAGTAAAAATAATTTAAATAAGATGGAATCTTTAAGGTATCTAACAAATTAAATAACTAAAAATTTATATTTATAAAATTAATTATTTTATATATTTAAATTTAATTAAGATCCTAAAAATCTAGATAAATTTAAAGTAGTAAGCTAGAAAAATAGTAAAACATGAAAATTTATAGCGAGATTAACACAGAAAAATTGTTTTTCAAAGATGTTATAAATTAAAAATAGTAAATTGAAAAACCCAAATCTATGTTATAGATTGATAAATAGGCGAATAAAAAAATTAATTAAATAATTGATAACTGTGTTAAAGATGTAAACTAAATTGACAAAATTAATCTCTATTAAAATAAATTTAAGAAATTCAAAAAAAATGAATAATAATAACTCATGGAAATTAAAAAAAATAAAGAATTAAATTTTGATGAAGATAAATATTAATTATAAAAAGATTATTAAACGCAATTTATTACAAAAACTTTAAATAATAATTATTTTTGGAAAAGTTCTTCGAAACAAATGGAAAAAGACGAAATGTATTATGACCAGTTATTTTCATAAACAACGTAAAATAAAATTAAAAATTTGAACAAATTTTAATTTTTCAACTAAAATTTTTTAAACGATTTTTTTTTAATTTTTAGTTCCAAAAAAGTCCAGAACTAATTAGAATAGCAAAAAGACTTTTAAAAGCACGTTTAGTTTAAAAACGAAGATGGAACAAAAAAAGTTTTAATAATTCATATATTTAACCTAGAAAATGCCAAACGAACTGGAAATATATAACATATATATTTAGACCTGCCAAAAGTGGTAAAAAAATAATTTTATTTATAAAATTTATATATTAAATTTTGAAGACATTATTTTTTTACCAAATTTTATTTAATGTTATTAATTTAATCTTAATTTATTAACATTAAATATCGAATTTATTTTTATTTTTATTTTTTAAATTAATTTTATTTTATTAACATTGAATATCGAATTTTATAAAGGATGAGGAATTACTAGAATAGGAAGAGAAAAGAATAAAGAATAAAACCCATAAAGGACCTAAATTAAATGACTTAGAATTCGAAAAGTTTAAAATATAAATAATAAAATAATTAAAGTTAAATTAAAACAAATAACTTTATGTGTATTTGGGAGACGGTACTATGATTTAAAATCACACTTAAGTTCCTTTGTTAGAAAACGTTTTGTATGTAGGACATTAAGTAGTTTTTAAAGGATTATAAAATATTTTTTGCAGTTAATAGTAAAAAAATGTGTTATATGAATTGATTCAGAATTTATAAGATAAAATTTAGGTTATTTTTAATAAAGAAATGAGATAAAAAGAATTATAGAAATATAAAAAAGATAAAAACTATTCTTCTTAGTATTTTAAAAATGGAAAGTTTTTAACTGTTGAGGAATATATGGAAAATTAAATTAATAATTAAAAAAAGGAAAAAAAACTTCATTTATTTGATTAATTTGCATATGTTAACTAAAGGTACATAATATATTTATTTAAGTTTATTAATATTTTTAATCTTTATTAAATAACTTTAAATATATTAAAAAAGGGTGCAAAAATAAAATGAAATAGAAAATAATTACGACCCGTATTTAGGAATTCATACCATAAATAATAATAAGCAGTTGTAAGCTTGTAAAAAAAATTTTTATCAAAATTAATATATAAATATTGTTTTATTTTAAAGTTTTTATTTTTTATTCAAATTATAGATTTTGGTAGAATTTAATTATTTATTGATAAATTTATAAATAAAAATTCTAAATATTGGAAATAAGAAGTACAAAATATGGAAAGATTATTATTTTTAGACATTTCTGAGAGATTTTGTAAAGAAACTAAAACTGCATTTAACAAGTAGTAACTTTTGGAAAAGTAAACTTATTTTTTAAAAATATAAATTTTTTATTTATTTATTTTTAAATAAAACTCTTTAAAGATTTAAAAAAAGAGAATAGTAAATAGAAGTTATTAAAAATTTACTTCTTTAAGATTTTTTTAATAATTGCAATGGAATTGCACTGAGTCAATTTAATAGTGAATTGCTTTAAAATCCTTAAAGTGATATTGAAATTTCTGATTATATAATATTAGAATAAAAAGAAATAAATATATTATACCTTTTATTTAAATGTCTTTTAGAAGTTTGTACACATATACACTCATAGGCAGACATAATTAAAAAAGGGTATATAAAATAAAGTTTAAATATAATTACGAATGATAATTATTATATTATTTTTTAAAATTTTTATTTAGAATGAATTGTTCCTCTTTTCAATTTGATATGAATAGCTTAGCAGCCAAAAGATAAGTAGATAAATCTAATTTAAGTGAATTTTTATAAAATGAGTAGCAAAATATAATGGATTATTTATGTGATTATAGGAAAATTATAAACTGGAAAAGCACCCTTGATATTATAAACTTAATTGCTTTCAAATCTGCTAGTCAAAGAACTTAAATATTAATGACTGTAATTTTTTTATTTATATATAAATATTAACATATTATTAATTTTTGTAAAAATTTATAAAAATTTTTTTAGGTCGCAGATGAAGATAGAAGTGGAACTTTAGATAAAGAAGAGGTCATGGATTTATGTCAGTTGGTAATGGATAAAATGATTAATGATGAATATTAAGATATTAAAAAATAGTTAGGAAAATTTTATACCGAAATTTTTTTTTCATCAATGTAAGATTATGCTCAAGCGCTAAAAAATGAGTCAAGTAAAGAGGAAAAAGAACCAAAATTATAATAATTTGAAGAAATTTCTTTAAATACGGTCAAAAAGGCCGCTTTGAAAGGCAGAGAGGAAAGTGATTTGTTGTGCTTCTTTTGTGGAGCTGCAAAAATAGAGGATGAAGAGGGAAATTAAGTTAGCGTAAATAAACAGAATTTAATTAATAAATAATTTTAAACTTCAATCTAGTCTCAAAATGCGTAATTAAGTTCATCAAACTATTGATATGGCAAAGCAGAAAATTATGACAAAAAATAAAAATAATAAAAATGAAATAATTTATCATGTTTACAAATTTTAATTTCTACTTTATATAATAATAATTTTTAAAAGATAGAAATACTAAACTTTTAAATAATTAAAAAAATATTATATAAAATATTATTTTGGATGAAAATAACTTTCTTTTTTAGTACTAATTTCTATAAAAAATAATCATCACTTTCTAGAGGCTCCAAGCCCTGTATTTTAATACTAGCTTATTATATTTTAATTGCTACTTGATCCAAAATTTTATTGACTTAAAAATGAGCCTTGTTGACCCACATTAAAGATACCACCTCCTTATTATTGTTATTAATTGTTATTAGCCTATTATTGATTATTATTTTAGGCAAAAGCGGCAAATCCTCCACTTTACATTTATTATGTAATTTATTGTTTATTGGGATTTTGTTGCTATTACTGTTATTAATTGGCTTAGTTAGGATTGAAATTAAAGTTTCCACTATATAAAAAATATTTTATTAGTTTTAAATAATAAAATTATTACAAGTAATATTTAAATAATTATTAATTTACAAGTTAGTTTAGCCAAACCCGCTTCCGAAACTTCCTTAATGTACAGGTTACTACTACCCAAAGGCACTTAATTGTCCACCTCCCCTTTAGTAAAAATAATTTAAATATATAATAAAATTTATAAAAACTGAAATTATAAATTCTAATTAAAATTTTTAAAACCTTAATCTAAATTAAAAATAAAATAAGTTACTATTAATTATTATTCATTAGCCCTTAATTATTAGTCTAGCCCATATTATTTCCAAACAAACCGGTGCCCGTTGATTAGCTTGTATTATTCAAAAAAGAAGTGCCTTAATTTTAATTGTTTTATTAACTATTATTATTAAAGCCAAAAATTGGTTTTGACTACTATTATTATTACTAGGGTGCCTATTATTAATTAGCTTAATTTTAAGTCAAATTTTAAGGCTAAGCAGAACTACTTCCGAAAATGGGATTTTTACCCTATTATGCTTAAGCAGCACCGAAAATGGGGGCTTATTAACTGGCTTAACCGAATAAACCAGTGCTTTATTATTATTATTTTTATTAATTTTATTATTATAAAGTTTATTATTATTATTTTTATTATAAATTTTATTCATTAGGGTCTTTTTTATCGTTTAGACTTAAGTTAAAATCTATTTTTTAGTTGTTTGTATCTGTTTTTTAGGTTTAGCTTCCGAAAAGAGAGCTTTGTCCGAACATGCTTTTAGTTTCTTTGTTTTTTTGTTCTTATTCTTGTTCTTTTTTTTCTTCTTTTTGATTTATATTTAACTTGTTTTGGTTTTATCCATTCTATGGATCTTATTTTTAAGAAAATATAGAGTTTTCTGTACCTTTAGCTTTATTATCACCTTCATTAGTTTTTTTGGACTATTATTGGCTATCTTTTTTATCATTTTCAGATTATTATTTTTACTCTTCTTGTTTGAAATTCCCAAAAAGACCACCTTTATTGGAATTTCCAAACATTCCTTAAGATTAATTAGATTATCCAAAAAGGTTATTTTGATTATTTAAAGTAGAACTTCCAAAAATTCCTCCTTAACTTTACTTTACTTCTTCTTTTTTTTATTCAGTTTTTTTTTCTCCTAATTAGGCTGAACCTAACTTTTGATCTTCATCTCCATATAATTTTTCTTTATCTTCTTTGCTCAAATTATCAAAAAGATTTTTGGGAGGCTCCATAGCTTTATTTGCTTTGGAAACTTATTATTATTATTTTTAAGGTTATTATTAAGAATCTTATTTTTTAGTTCCCAAACCACTACTATCTTTTAAAGGTTATTCGAACAAATTATTCTTTTACTCTTTAGTCAATTAAGAGAATAAATTTGCAGGAGGCTCCATAGCCTTATTGGCCTTGGGAGCAGCTTACTATTATTATTATTCTTATTTTTATTATTATTATTTTTATTATTCTTTTTTTTCTTGTTGCTTTTTGCTTTCATCTAAAGGCTAATTTTGTTATTCAAAAAGATTTTATTTGTCAGCTTTGCTTAGATTTTTTAATAGATCTGCGGGGGGCTCGAGTGCAGCTTTTGCTTTTACCGAAGTTTATTTTTGCGTTTCTGGTTTTTATTATTATTATTTTTATTCTTTTTAAGGCTGGTTTTGTAAGGTTCCAAATGTAAATGGTTTGTTTTCTTAGGGTTTAAAATTAGCAAATAAACTATTGGGGTTTTTAGCAGAATCGGGATTAGGGGCGTTGAATGAAATTTATTTGTTTTCTGAACTTTTATTAGTACTAATTTTAAATATTATATTTATTATTAGTAAATATTATAAAATACTTTGAAAAAATTAATTTATTACTTTAAGAAGTTAAATTAAGACCCTTGTTTTTATGAATCAATTTTATTATTAGATTAAAGAAAATTAAAAGAATTTTAAGATTTTTGCTAATCTTTTTACAATTTATTAGAATTTTCTTTAGTTTCTTCTTCTTAAACAACATTTTCTTTGGTTGGACCGTATTTTTGCTATATTTGTTTTTACTAGTTCTTTTTTACATCAGATTATTGTTTTTCAATCAATGGAATAGATTGATTTTTGTCAAATGTTAAAGATGACTATGATTTTTATTTATTTTCTTCTTATTCATTATCATTATCTTTTTCGTTTTCTTTAATGAAAAAATTTTTTTTTCCTAATTGTTATCCAATTTAATGCAAAGAGTTTTTTAAATGGCCTTTATTGTATAATTTTTGTTCTTTTTTATTTTTAATTTGATCATATTAGTGCTCTCTAAAAGTCATTTTTAATTTTAATTTTCTAAAAACTTTCCTTGAATCCTTCTTGAAATGTTTAAATTCAGACGACAACTATTCTAATCTAAATAATTATTTCTTTAAATATCTTATATAAAAATCTTTAAAAATAAAATGTTTACATTGAACTTCTTTAATTATTATGACTTCCAATTACAGGCATCATGGAATTACTTTTTAATTATGATCCTTACCTTTATATATAGAATAAATTAAGTTAATTTTTAATAAAATATAATATAATATATTAAATATATTTAATTTTAATTTTTGTTATTACTTAATACTAGGTTAATAGAATAATTAGCTTTCAGAGTAATTTTATTAAACTAATTTTTCGTCTTATAATTGGAAAGTGGGAATAGGGACTATAACATCATTGGGCAGTAAATATTTATTAACCGAATATACAATAATTTCTTACATATTTTAATAAGACCTAGTTTGGTATTACTAGACCATTATTTTTCCGGAATATTTTTCATTTGTCTTTATAAGTTATTCTTGATAATAATCGTGAATGTTTTTTGGCAAGGTAGTCGAAATAAATTATAAGTTCTACCCTAAATCTGACAAAGCCTAATTTAATATTTTATAAAAATTTGGTTTCACTTAAAAATATATAATTTATTTATCTTATTAAAATTTTATTATAACAAAAATAGTTATTTAAATAAGTTTCTCACCTGCTCTAATTGGTTTTTAGTTTTTTTTCTTAATTAAATTTGTTTCATGATTTCAGTGTTACTTAGTTTAGATCTTTGACTTAAATTTGATCTCTAACCATTTTAGTAAATTTATATAGACTAAATATATTAATTTATATGATCCTTTTCATTTTATATAGTTTCTTTCCAATCAGAAAATTATTATTGTTATTATTAAATACTATGTAAAATAAATCAATAAAGAATAAAAATATTTTATTTTAATATATTTTGTTAAAAAAATTAAATTAAGTTACTTTTTAATATTTCTTTTTTTATAAGCGTCAAGCAAAAAGAACAATTCATTTTAATGTCTTTGGATAAATCTTAACTATTCTTACAAGTCGTTTAATTTTTTGAACTTAATAAAATCATTTCCATTGAAAATATTCAAGATCTCAGTAAAAAATTGTGTATTATTTTATCCCATCAATTTTTAGTATTAATTTGTTTATTTCAATACATTTTAAAAATGTTTTAAAACAGTTTCTTAATTTTTAAATTATAATTCAAATTTTTCGGTATTATTTACAACTTTACTGTTATCTATAATTAATTTATGGTTGTAAAACATTTTGTGCTATATTTAGTTTAAAACTACCAAAGGTACTTGTTGAAAGAAATAAATTAATTTCTGTAGATCTTTAATTTTTTAGGTCAATACTAGTTAAAAAAAATCAAAAAAATTTTAATTATTTTAATTTTTAGAAATAATTAAATGAAAATTAAAATAATGATAATTAAAAGATTAAAAAATTTTACAAAATTAAAAGGAACTGATTTTTTTTTATAAATCAGAAGGAGCAAAGCCCACTCTATATCTTAAAGGCTCAAAATTTAAAATTTCTTAGTACATATCTTTTCTTAAAGATATTTTTTTCTAATCTTAAAGACTTAAATCCACTTCTTTTTCTTCCTCCTTTTTTTTTTTTTCTTCTTCATTTTTATATTCTTTCAAATTTTCACTCTGTTTGTTTTATTAAACTGGCATTTAAACGTTTTTAATTTAACTATTATTATTAGTTTATAAATTTTAGGATGCTTATTTATTAAACATATTTGGTTATTTTTATGTTTATATTTATTATTATTATTGTATTTATGGCTTTTATACAGTAGTATTATTAAAAACAAAAGGTTGAGTTTAAGGTTAAGATTAAGGTTATGATTACGATTAAATTTATTTTTGTTTAGGAAGTTACTCAGGATTTTTTAAAGTGTATTATTACTACGCTTTTTTTTCATCACTATCATTGAGTTTAGGGAAAATATTATTTTATTGTAAAATAAAAAACCTTTTTATAGTTCCGTCTATATTTATCCTGACATATTATTAAGTAAAATTAGAAATTTCAATGCTTCCATTATTTTCAATTTCAACTGTTTTAGGTTATTCTATTTCATGATTCCTTTCTACTAAAAAACTTCCAATTTTAGACTAAGGACCAGCATCAGTTGAATATTCTAACTCTTCTCCTTCTGATTAAGTATAATAAAATTGATTTCCATGTCTTTAAAATGCCTTTGAATAAATATTATATATTATATTTAAAATTAGAAAGAAAATATATAAAAAATAAAAATAAATTGTAAATTAAATTTAATTTACCAGCAATATGGATTAATTTTAATTAAAATCTAAAGTCAAAAGTTTGAGAGATTAATCATATTTTGCAGTGAATTATATTTTTTTATCGAAGTTAATTTATTTTTTTTATAATTGGGTAAAAAAAAATGTTTCCTTATCTCCATCTTAATCTTTGGAATCAACTAAAATTCTGGCTTTAGAATCTTTCTTAGAAAAATCTTGTTAGAAAATTGTTATTAAAAATTCATTATCCAAAGGTTCTTAAATGGCTATAACCCATTGATTTGGTGCAAATTCATCAATAAAAAGAATATTTGAAGCCCAACCATCGAGATTCACAATAACTTATTAAATAAAAAATATTTTTTATTAATTTATAAATTAAATATTAAAATTTATGTATCAAAAAAACTTTTATTTTATTAAAAAATTATTAAATTTGATAAATTTTTTTACAATCTCCTTCTTCTGCCTCATCTTCATTTGCCTGAATAACTTATTTTTCTTTAATAACTTCGAATTCGTAATTTTCTGTTATTTTCAAAGACTTTATATAATGATCTTCTTCAGTTTCTAGGGTTTTTACTATAATAATTACTCCTGAAATTGATGTATTAATAGAGACAAATTCTTCGTTTAAATTCTTAATCAAATAATTCCCGGTATTTTTTAAAAAATTAATCATAATTTTACAACTTTTATCTTCAAACTAAACGATAAGAAAAGGGTTAAATATTTTATCTTTTTCGAAAGGACAAGAATTTTTGGAAAAAATTAAATTAGATATAGATTTATCGAATTTTTAACTTTTGATATTTTTAAAGTTATTTGTTAAAATATCTTAAACTGAAAATATTTAGACTTCTTTATCAAATTGAACAGCTATTAAATTTTGTTGTAAATTTATTTAAATTCCCTAAATTTCCTATTCAAATTATTTTTCGAATAATTGTTTTCCATCACTTACTTAAAAAATTTGTAATGTTTATAAATTACAAGCTAATAAAACTCCATATTTTTCTATGAATTCTATTTAAATGTATATTATTTTAATATTAATAATGTTTTTATAAGATAAATTTTTTAATACAATAAACATAAAATTAAGCTTTATAAATTAATTATTTACTTGTAGCATTTAATCCTAAATTTTCTAAATATTTTTTTTATTTATCATCATTTTTCAAATTTAAAGCATGAAAAGCTTATTTTTGGGATAAAAGTAATTTAAATGGTTTTTCTTTTTTATCATCTTTAAAGTGGATTTTTTATTCGTATTTCTATTCTTCTTCTGGAATATCTTCAGTTTAATATTATACTATTGTATTAAATTCTTCGGGTAAACTTAAATCACTTTACTGTTTGATTACACGCTCATTTTATTTTTATTCTTCTTTGTCTGCTATTACTTGATTTCCTTATTTGGCTTCATTTTATTTAAAAAATAAATTTTCTTATTTTTAATTACTTTATCCAAACTAATTTCCAGTTTGTTTATTTTATTATTATAAAAACATATTGTTTTATTATTATTTTGCAATATTTTAATCAAATAGACTATTTCTAGAGTTTTTTTATTAAACAAATGAATTTTCTTACTTTTTATCGTTTTACATAAATAAACCACCACTTTACGTATTATTTTATTAACTAAATAAATTTTCTTATTTTTTATCATTTTATCCAAATAAACCACTCCCCTATGTACTTTGTTATTAAATGAATGAATTTTATTATTTATCTTTTTATCCAAATAAACTACTACTCTACACACTATTTTATGAATTAAATACACTTTCTTATTTGTTATCCTTTTATCCAAATAAACCACCACCCGACATATCTTTTTATTAATTAAATAAATTATCTTATTTGTTATCTTTTTATCCAAATAAACCACCACTCTACATATTATTTTATTAATTAAGAACATTTTCTTACTTTTTATCATTTTATCCAAATATACCAGCACCTTAAGTATTATTTTATTTATTAAATACATTTTCTTATTTGTTATCTTTTTATCCAAATAAACCAAATCCTGGATTATTCTGACTTTAAGCTGGTTTTTATTATTAATTATTATCATTTTAAAAAAATAATCCCTGTCCACTTGGTTATTTATTTTACCCAAAATTGCCAAATAATTAATTAAAATTATTTCCTTAACCAGAAATAGAGTCCTTTAGTTTTTCGTAAGGTTGAATTTATTCTTTGTATTAAATATTTTACTATTTAAAGTAATTTGTTGCTTGTTATCTGTCCATGATGTTAAATTCATTATTAGGGTTCAATATGAAAAATCTTTAAATATTTCCTCCCATTGAATTAACTCTTACCAAAGAATTTTATTTAGGGTAAACTTTAGACTCAAAATTCATTTTTTCTATATTTATAAATAAGTAGTTTTAGTCAGTTTAATCTGGATTTCTGGAAATTTTAAAAAATCCGATTTTATTATCGCTCATATTACTAGGAAACAATTCTTCGTGTTTTTAATTTTCAATTAATTCGTACTATTGTTTAGTTCTATCGAACTTCAAAGCCTAAATTTATTTAAAATTGAAAAATTATAGTTTTTTTTTATTATAAAATTTTTAATTTATATTTTTACTATTAATGAATCTTTATTAAAATTATTTTCCAAAAAAAGTGTCTCAACATTTTCGTCATATATATGTTTTAATTAAAAAGAAGGGTTTTATATATCCTGGTGTTCTTTGTAAAAGAATGTATCTCCTTCAGTTTCTGTACTAAATGATAAATTTTTTATTTGATCAACTTATATTTTTTTAGAGAAATCTGCCTCTATAACATGATAAGTAACTTCACTTGGGTTTTCTTTTGATGAAATTACAATAATATAATTATTTTTACAAATTTCGGCTATATATTTTATATCATCCTACCAAAAACTATTTGTAATTCCTTGGTAAAATTAAATATTTTAAATTAATTAGTATTATAAATTTATAATCAAATTCGGTAGATATAAAAGTAAATCAGGTAAAGTTTATAAAATACTATAAATTAAAAATTTACCTTATTCTTCATTATGTTCTTTTTTGTAAAGATAGATTTAATTAATTTATTAGGTTTCTACATTATTGACTATGTTGTAACTTGTTAAATAGAATTAAGGATCTTCTAATTTAATTTCATCTACTGTAATCAAACCTGATTATTAGGTAAAGCAAAATGCGTGAATAACTGATAATTCCAACAATTTTTCTGTTTTTTTTTCAACATCCATAATACTTAAGTGCCCATTTTTTGTCAAAACTCCCAAAGTCATATTTTAATTCTAATTTATTCCCCATTAGATGTTTTTAATTTGCTAATTTTTAATATTTTTCTCAAATATAGGCTTATTTTAACCTTATAAAAGACTTGAAAATTAATGAACTTATACAATATTGTGACTATAAACCGCTAAGAATTTTTAATCAAAATTAAATAAAATTCCCTCCAAATCAATTTAAAGCTAAATAAATAAATTTTTTACAAAAATAATATAAGGTGATTTTATTAAATTTTATTAATTACATTTATTTTTTTCAATTCATTTAATTATGAGTCTAGTATATTCAATTCAGATTTCAAAGCAAAAATTAGAATTCCATATTGATCATTATAATCTAATATATTTTAATAGGTAAGAAAATTATTTTATCATATTTATCATAAAAATATAAGAATAAACAAAATACAAAATTAAAGATTTTAAATTGATTTATTTTTTAAAATAAATTTTATTGAATATTTAAACTGTTAGTTTTTAATTTGATGGTAATTACCAACTTAATATAATCCCTTATTTTATGTATCTTAT
This sequence comes from Pseudocohnilembus persalinus, assembly GCA_001447515.1. Lineage (NCBI taxonomy): Eukaryota > Ciliophora > Oligohymenophorea > Philasterida > Pseudocohnilembidae > Pseudocohnilembus > Pseudocohnilembus persalinus. The sequence goes on from LDAU01000183.1 coordinate 139,963, forward strand.
TGGAATTTTTAATATTGCTCTTTTTAGACTAAATGATTTTTTTTAGCAAAGGCTGCATTTTTAGGAATGGTTTCTACGAATATGTTTTCTTTAGTTATGTTTGCTAAAATAAAATCTAAGTTTTCTTTATTTTAATTTTATCTAACTGCTTCCATTTAATAATATATTATAAAATTATTTATTTTTTTTTTATATAAAAATTTTTTGATATTTTTATTTTGCTAGATGTAGAGATTAAAAAATAATTTAGTAAATTAAATTAATTGGAATCCTTAAATATTAAATAATACAAGTAATATTAAATAACTTTATTTATACATATTTTAATAATTGATAGACTTATTGTTTGACTATTAAATGAATCTTGTAGGCATTAGTCTTTTATTATAGTAAGATATATACTAAAAATAAAGTTCATAAATCTTCAGAAAATACTTATTTTATTTTTAAATTATTTTAATTAATGTAATGTAATGATATTTAAAATTCAATATTAAAAATAATATAAGTGCAGATATATTTGTATAAGAAGCTTGTAAAATTTAAAAAAAATAATCAAATGAAATTTATTTAATGTCTAATTTTTGTAAATAGAATTTTATATTGGTGTCAATAATTTATTTATAACTTATTACAGTAGTTCAGAAATTGTAAGATCGGTGTGATACTATTTTAATCGAACTATATATAAATACCACAAATTAATTTATTTATACAGCTTAAATTAATGTTATTTAATTATTTGTAAATATTTAAGAATCTAGAAATTCAATATACAATCAATCGTTCATTTATAAAATCAACAAATAAATATAAAATTTTGTTATTTTAAAAAAATCAAAGACTTTTAATAAAAAAAGTATTAAGAAAAGTAAAATACCAATATTTTTATATCGATGTTATAAAGATCCATAAAAAATCTACCAGTAAATAAAATTATATAACTAAATAGTTAAGTATATTCAAATTTAATAGCCATTTTTAATAAAAAATAGTATTATATTAATATAAATATAATTAATTATAAAACCTAGCAAGCTTATTAATATTAATAAAGACTATCCCATTAGTAATTTTATTCTATTAGCGTTTTAAAACCATGTAAATTATTATTCCTACTTTCAAATTTAATAAATGTTTAAAATATTTATAATATTTATATTTTTAAAAATTAATTGTTTATTTAATAAAAGTTAAAAGTTTCGCAAATATATTCAGAAAAAAAGAAAATAAAATAGAAAGTGCATTCCAAAAAAGTTTAAATATTCCTGAGCCTGAAACCAGATTTTAAAATATACTTAAATATTCATTGATTTCGACAAATAAAATTGAATTTTTAGACAAATTTGTATAAGTTTAAAAATTGAGACAACTTCAAAAAAATTTTTATAAAAATGTAGATTAACCTTAGCATGCATATTATTATTTCAAGGTAAAAAAATTAATATAAATAATTTTTATATATAATATGTGTATTAAAAAATTTATTTGATAGGAATTAAATAGATAAAACAGACATTAAACAGTAGTGAAGTTGTACCATGAATATAAAAACATATTTTTGTTTATAAATGATGGCAATAATCCTTAAAATCATATATACATAAAAAAAACTTACGATTAATTTATAATTGCAGAAGATGAAGTAATGAAATAAGGATAAATAAATGCATTAGGAAATGTGTAAATTAAATAATTTATAAAAAATTTTCATTTATTTTATATTAAATTTTTATAAAAAATGTTGAATTTTTATTATTAAATAGATTTAAAAAGAAAACAAAATATGATAGATTTAAATTATTTTTTATATATTTTCTGTTTGTATTGTTGGTTGGTTTGCCAGGTTCTTTTTCAATAGAAATTGACTAGGATGAAAATAAAAAAAAAGATGAAGATAGTGAAGAAAATTAAGGATTTATAGCTAAGATTAAATAATTCTTTGGCTTAGAAAGTAAAAATATTTACATAATAAATATGTATAAAATAAACGTAGTTATTTATTAAATATAAAATAAATTTATAGATAGCGAAGATAATAGCAAAGAAAGCGATGATACAATTAATCCCTAAAATCCATCAACCCCTGCTAATAATAAAAAATAAAATTTCATTAATAGGTTTTTCAATAAAGGGTCCGATATTCAAGAGGAAAAAAATATTAAAACTAGATTTAAAGATGTTATTGGAATAGGTAAAATATTAAATTAAATTTTATTGATTAATTTATTTATTCATTTATAAAAATAAAATTTAATTAATTTTATTTATTAAATAATAGATGAATTTAAAGAAGAGTTATTAGAATTAGTAGATTATTTGAAAAATCCTAAAAGATATTAGGATGCCGGAGCAAAATTACCTAAAGGTATTTTATTGGTAGGGCCTCCAGGTACTGGTAAAACTCTATTAGCTAGGGCATTAGGTAAATAATTAAAAAAATTTTAATATATAATAAAAATTCTATTGTATTTATAAAATTAAATATTTAAATATTTTTTTATGTAAATTTAAATATTTTGTGAATAAAAATAAATAAATTAAATTAAGCTGGTGAAGCCAATTGCACATTTTTCTATAAAACTGGAAGTGAATTTGATGAAATGTTTGTTGGAGTCGGAGCTAGTAGAGTAAGAGAATTATTCAAAAAGGCTAGAGATAAAGCTCCTTCTATTATTTTTATTGATGAAATAGATTCAGTTGCAGGAACTAGAAGAAACGTAATAAAATAAAATTAAGCACTAATTTTTATAAAAAATAATAATTTTTGATATGATATTAAAATTAAAATAATAAAAATAGAGCGACCCTGGACACAGTAGAGACACAGTAAATTAGATTTTATCTGAAATGGATGGATTTAAATAAAGTGATAATATTATCGTAATCGGAGCAACAAATATCGAATCTGCTATTGACCCAGCTATTAAAGTAAATATTTTTTTTAAAATATTTTTTAATAATTTTTTTTAAATATTTTTTAGTAATTTATATTTATTAAATTTTATTCTTAATTTAGAGACCTGGAAGATTTGATAAAATTATTCATGTACCTTTACCAGATATTAGGGGAAGAGAACATATTTTTGAATATTATTTAAAATCTATCAAATTCGATAATATGACAGTAAGTTGTAAAGAATTAGCTAGATAAACTAGTGGATTTTCTGGAGCAGATATTTAAAATATGGTTAATTTGTCCATTTTAAATGCTATTAAAAATGGTAAAATTTTCAAAATTGATTGATAATATTAGTTAGTGTATAATTTTATTTGATTATAAATTTTATAATATAACATTTAGGAAGAGACTAAGCAGTGAACAAAGATTTTGATTTTTCTTTAGATAGAATTGCAATGGGAATTGGAAGAAAAAATATGCTTATTACTGATAAAGATAAATTAATTACAGCTTATCACGAAGGAGGACACACAATAACTGCTCTTTTGACTTAAGGGGCCACTCCATTACATAAAGTCACTATATTGCCTAGAGGAGGAGCTTTAGGATTTGTAATTCTAAAAATTATAATATTTTAAAAAATTATTATATTCAAATTAATACTGATATAAATATGCAAATTAGTACAAAATTTTTATATTCAAATTATTACAAAAATTTTAAAAATAGACTTCTATGATTCCTGATACTGATATGTTAAATTACACTAAGAGGAGTATGATAGCATAGATTGGTAATTTATATAAAAAATAAGTTTTTTTTAATTTTATATTAATTTATGGTATATTTTAGACGTGGCTATGGGAGGAAGAGCCGCTGAAGAAATTTTCTTAGGAAATGATGAAATTACTGTAAATATATAATAAAAAATAAATATTTAGATTAATTATAAAATTATAAATATTTTTAGACTGGATGCTCCTCTGATTTAAATAAAGCCACTGAATTGGCATATGCCTACATAAAATAATTGGGAATGAATGAAACAATTAGTTTGTTAGCAGCTAGTGATAAGGTCAAAACCTCAGATAGATATGATTACATGATAGACTTAGAGGTTTAAAAATTATTAAAGGTAAAAATCAATTTAAAACTATAAATAATTAGAAAAATAAGATTATAATATTTTTTTTTTAAGGAATCTTATGACAGAGTTAAAAAATTAATAAAAACTAATGAAAGGGCTTTAAAAGATTTGGCATCGGAATTAATTAAGCACGAAACTTTAGACGGTAAAATATTTGCTATTTCTTTAATATAATGTATATAAATTAAAAAAATTTTTTATTATTATTAGCCAAATAAATCAAAGAAATAGTTTTAGATGGAAAACTAAAGACTGTATATAACTGAATAAATAATTAAGACGTTAAACTCATTTTTTATAGTTTTAATTTTAAATTTATATCTAACAAAATTACTTTATAATTATAATTTTATACTAGCGGTTCTTTTATTTGTTAATAAATCTTAATTTTTTTATTAAAAAATAAACTCACTATCTTTTTTTATTAATTTAAAAATTTGAATATGTTTTATAACAAATTTCCACTATTAAATCGTTAATTTATAGTTATACCAATTCAATGAATAATTGCTCTACGATAGAAATATTAATTAAAGTTGATTTAAAAATATTGTAAAATAATTTTCAAATTTAATTAGTAATTTTCAAATTTAATTAGTAATTTTCATAAAAAATTAAAAATTAAAAAAAAATTATTAAATAAAATTACAAATTTCAGATTAATGATTGATTAAAAATTTTTCGAAAATAGAATTTCAAGGAAACAAATGGCCGCTAGAAGCCAATCTAGAGGCTCCAAAACTGGAATTATAAAAGCTAATAAGGAAAATTTAAGAAGGAGTAGCACTGCAGTCAAACACGAATAAATCATATTACTAGATATAATTGACAAATGCACTTGTAATTTTTAAATAATAATTAAAAATATAATTTTAAAATGTGTAGATTTTAATTTTATTTTTTAATATTTTAAGAAATATTGAAGGATGACAGAATATTATTAAGAAATTTACTTAAAGATGGTGACTAAAATGTTTATTAATTATTATTGCCTCATAAAAAGAAAACAGGTAGCTAAAAAATATTACAATATATACAAAATTTGATTTGAAATTTAAATATTAAATTTAATTTATTTTTTAGATTTCCTAACATTATAGACTAATTTAAGAAAATATGCAAATTAGATAAAAGGAAAAAATAACACCCCATTTTATTTTTTAAACTAAAAATCCAATAATTAATCCTAGGCAACCAATAAAACGAATAAATCATTAAGTACTAATATGTCTTCTGATTATGTAAAAAATGTAAAATTATTTTAAAAATTTTTTAAAAATTATTAAACAAATAATATTTTTATTTTTAGTTGAATTAAAATTTTTAGAGAAAACCTTTATAGGCTAGAAATGCGTCCTATGAAAATACTGCTTAAAAACGATTCAGCAATTCTGTATCCGTTGGTTCTACATAAAATTAATAGGAGCTCATGAAATAATTTTAATAAAAGTAACAAGAATATTATGAACAATAATATATGCAATAACAATAATAACAATAAAATTAAAATTTTAATGATTCATAAAACCAAAATTTTGAATAAAATTAACGATAGTATGCTATGCAGTAATAAAATGACTACTAACAACAATAATAATTTTAATAATAAGAGCAAGAGTAATTTGAATTCTATCAATAATAAATTTTATTATAAAAATAATAACAATAACAGTAGTTTGATATGGAATAACAATAATAATAAGAAATTTTTTAATAATAAATTATGGAGTAATACTTGGAACAATAATAATAACATTAACAATAACTTTTATAATAACAATAAAATCAAATAAACAATTAGATGTAATTTTAAAATTCAGAATAAATGATAAATGAGTAAGATGGAAAAAATTAATAATTATATTAATAAGAAGTAAAATTATATTAAAAATATAAATTTAATATAATAGTATTTATATTTATTTACAGCTATAAAATTTATATACATAGGAGTTCGTTGGAATTAGAGAATAAACGAATGAAGATGATGAAGAGGATGATGATGATGTGGAAAGTCAAAACTAGAAGTTTAATCAGCTGGATTAATTTAATCAACAAAATTAAAATCATTCAAAAAAAAACAGTCCCTCTCTTAACTAAAAATAATAGATGATATAAATTCAGGACACAGAAGAAAATCAGGAATAATAGTAATAAGAAGATTTTGAAAGATAGTAATTATAGTAATAATTTGATGAATATTATAATAATAACTCCGTCAGTTAAAACTAAATTTAGTAAATGAGTTATACTGAATAGTAAAACCTTTAAAACCAGGATTATGAAAATATAAACTAAAATTAATAATAATAGTAAATTTTATATGATTAATAAAGATATGAAGTTAATTAATAATAAGAAGATGTTTAGTATAGCCAGGAAAATTAAACTCAATATGACAGTGAACCTTAAGAATAATAAATTCAACCTCAAGAAAATTAATTATAACCCGACTATTATTATTAGTATTTAAATTAATCAAAATAAGATGAAAATTAATAATGCTAAATCCTTACATAAAATAACGATAAAATTAATATTAATTCATCTTATTAATCAGAAAATGTATAAGAGAATAATAATGTTTAATTATAATCTTAGTAACATATGGGATACAATAATTTAAATGACCATAATTATGTATAAGAAATAAATGAATAATTAAGTCATTAACAAAGTTAGATTTCCTTCAATCACCAAGAATAAAGTCCTAAAAATAGCGAATATTAATATGAATAAGAATAAAATATATAAAATTAATAAGAATAAAAATAAATTCAAAAGTAATAGCAGTATTAAAATTATTAAGAGGAAGTTGTAGAATATAAAGGAAACTAAAATATATTAAAAGTAAGTGAAGAATAAACTTTAAAATAAGACTGTTAATAATAGCCTACTTAATCATATAACTAAACATATAGGCCTTATAATTAAAAATATATGTATAGTTATAATTCATAAAATTAATAATTATAAAACCCCTATAATTCAAAGGTATAATAATAATACTAAACTGAATAATACTAATAATAATATGCTAGTAATTATACTTAAATAACGTATAAAACAAATGCTTAAGAGTTGCCCAAATAGATTTAAACAGATAAAAAAAAAGAAATAGAAGATAAAAATGATGACTACATTCCATTACCTTAAAATTAAAAAATAAATGAAAATCTAAAATTAAAAAATTCTGACGAAAAAAAATACAGTACAAATAATATTGATATAAAAAGTTCATTTGTTTAAGATGTTTAAAATAATAGTGAGTCTTAAAAATCTCAAACATCTGATAGGGAAACTAGATAATCTATATTTTATTTTAATAGAATGAATAATTCTCAATTTTAATAATAATAATCTTTTTCTGATTAAAATGAATTTAGTAATAATTAGATAAAATCTTCTGTTCTTTAGTAAGAAAATAGGCCTAGCATTTACAGCAATATGGGAAAATCAATTAAAATCAACTAAAATGTATCTTAAGAAAAGTATAAACCTGATACCTACAAAAAATACTAGGGTAGTAGGTATGTTTCCCCAGCCTATACGCTTTAACAACAGCCTTCTACAAATACCTAAAATTATAAAAATAATGATAATAAATTAAAATTAAGTACAGTGCAACAACAATAATACTAAAATTCCTATTAATAAAAATATGCTTATAATAATAGCCATTAAACTTCTTAATAGGATTTATATAGATTAAATGCTTAAAAATCAGAAACATATAACGAATAAAGTAGTTAATATACTATATAATATACTTTAATTATAATATTATTATTTATTAATAATTCTAATAACACTTATTATAAAAATAATTTTTAATGGCAATAATTAAATTTTATTTAAATTAGGCTCTCAAAAAATTAATTAAGGACAAGGTTAAAGTTAACTGTATAAATTTAAAATGAATAAATTAAGTGGAAATTTTAGTAACCTTGATACTTCAAAGATAAATAGTGATTACTTATCTAACAGAATTAATGATAAATAAGAAAATGGTGATATAACTCCCAAATAGGAGTAAGAATAAAAGTCATAGTATATTAATTCTGTTTCTTTATAAAAAGAAAACTAAGAATTTTAATAAGAAAGTAATAAATAAAATAGTCAATTTAACTAATAATTTGATGATACTAGACTTAGTAAATTTGGAGTTTAGTGTAAATCAATGTTGAATGATGATTAAAATAACAGTTCTTAATAATCGTCAGAGTATAAATTTTTAGACAATTATATTCAAAATTAAACCATACAAACTAAGAATTGTTCTCCAAGTACAGATAAGACTAATATTTTTGATAGCCATGTTGTCGAGAGAATAAAATATGAAAATAATTAATAAATATAAGAATAAAAACCTTAAAATGATAAAATATAAGATTAAAAATAATTGTTCAAAAAAACCTAAAAAATTGTTATCGAAAAGCCTGATTTTTCTGGTAAAATTTTATTTTATCTAAATTTAAATATAATTTCACAATTAAAGAAAAAAATAATATTTATTCAACAATTTTTTTTTATCTTTTTTAGAAGTTGATAATATTTCCAAAGAATAAATAGAATATTATAGAAGTAAATTAGCTTTAGATAAATTAACTCCAGAATAATTATTTGATGAAATATTTACTGACTCTTCTTTAAACAAAATTTCTAGGGCATTTTTTAAATTTAAAATAGAGTAAATTGCTTTAGATTAAGGTTTATCAGAAATAGAGCCATAAATAATCAATGAGTTCTTTGATTTAATCGATCTAGTACTTAAATTATTTATATTTAAATTTCAAAGAGTATAAAAAATTTTTATTTTTACATTAAAAAATAGGGAAAAGACGGGTTTTTAGATGTTAATGAATTTGGTCCTTGTGCAGAAAAATTCTGTCTTCATTAATAATAAGAAAACAATTTGAAAATGTTTTTTAACGAGATTGATTTAGAATAATAAGGATTTTTAACAGAAAAGATGGTGGAGGATTTCTTAAATGAACTTATTTTCAATAATTAGTAAAAAATTGACTCAGAAACTGATATTCCTTAAGTAGAAACCTTAGTTAGAGAGTATATAATTTTTTATTTTTAATTATATTTTTATATTTATATTTATAAAACATTTATTTAATTTATAGTTTATATGACGAAATCGACTAAAACAAAAGAAATACTTTAACTTACTGGGATCTTTACATTAAGTATAACAATTTTTCTAATTTTTAATATTTATTCTTATTTTTTAATAAATTTTTTTTCTAGTATATCAACAATTCAAATGGCTAGGGTCTTAAATTTATTCGAAAAATTATAATTATGAAGAAAGCAAAAATATATATATTTGAATTTTCATACCAAGTTAAAATTTATATTTTATACTTATAAAATAAGATGTATTAAAAAATTAATTCTATTATCATGAGATTATATAATATATAATATTAATTTTATATGTATATTTATTATTATTAAATAGTTAATAAAAGTGAATACTAATTATGTGGAAAACATTTTGTTAATTACAATTTTTAAAAGAGTTTTAAATTATTGGAAAAAAAATGCATAAATTTAAAAGGGTGTACAATTTTTATTTTTATATGATTATTTTGATTAGTACAAAATTATAAAAAAAATGTATTATATCTAATAACTTTTTAATCATTAAAATATATTTATTGTTAATTTCTATCTATAATATTAAACATAATAAAGAAACTTATTTTCATTTATAAATTATATATTCATAAAAAGTTTTTCTCTCGATTTAATACTTTAAAATCATTAAATCTATAAAATCAAAAAGTTCTTTATTATTTTATTCATCTAGTAATTTAAATTCACTAATTTAATTACACTTTAAATATCAGTTCTTAATATTTTCTCAACTGAAGGTATATTCATTCAAACTAATTTTGATTATTAGCAAGTTTCTTATTATTAGAAGCTTTTAAATAAAAATAAATTTAAGTGTGAGAGGATAAAAGTAAATTATAAATGTAGAGATTTATTTAAAAATATTAATTTAATTATATAATTATTATATTCAGTACATTTTATATTTTACTTTTATTTAAATTTAAAATTTATGAATTATTATTTTAAAATTGTACTTTATTTATTGCGCCGGAAATCTAAATTCTAATTATCATCATTATTTTCCTAATTTTTATATTATTCATTTTAAGGATAATCTTAGAATTACACGTCCTGGCAATCGCCACCAGCTCAAGAATATTTTTAATTTTTTTTCTTTTTACTGAAAAGGTTGTTGCAGAAATTGATTATAACTCAGCACATTACAAAATTTTTTTTTATTTTTTTATTTTTTTATTTAATTATTATATTTAATATTTAATTTTTAAATCATTACTTCTATTTTTATTCATAGTAAGGAAAATAATAAAAACTTATATTTTAAGCTTTATAGATTTTGTTTAAAAAAAATGAGAGAAATAAATTATATTATAACCTATCAAACATTTATTTTTAAAATAAATTTAAGAAACAATTAACTATATCATAAAAATATAATTATAATAAAAATAAAAATAAAATAATATTTTATTTTATATAATAATTTAGACAATTAAGTATTCTCATTTAGAAATGACAGATCATTTTAAGAAGTATTCTCCCATAGCATTTCCTCCGTTGGTTTTGTATTAGAATCCAACAAAGATATTTAAGGCACATCCGGCTAATCCAATGATCCATTAGAGCCAAGTAATTAAGAAAGGCCCGGCAAATTCGTATTTAATCATTGTCCAGATAATGAAGAAAGCGTAAGCAATAGCTCCGACACCTTAGAGTAACCATCCTTTATTTACAGATCCAACTAATAAGATTAAAAGACCTAATCCTCCGATTAAGCAAACAACAGTGTAGAAAGTAAAGTTAGAGAATTCTATTTTTTTAAAGAAGCATAAATATTAGATTTTTTTTAAAAAGAATAACTATTAAAAAATAAAAATTATATTGTTTTTTTATTACATATGAAGCCATTAATATAAACAAATAAGGCATTTATTCCGTTGAATTATCCTAAAACGATGGCTAACCATTATAACATGTCATATTCAAAAGATTTAGTATCTTCTTATCCTTTTTAAGCTCCTAATCCTCTCATTCCATGAGCCTTAATTATAAAATAAATTAGTTTATATGCTAATGTTTTTAAAAAATATATTTCTTAATAATTAAGCTTACTAAAGCAATTATGAGAACGACGGCAATATTTAAGAAAGCGAAAACGGTGTTAATGAATAAAGCATAAGTAGAAGCATTAAAATTAGTGAACAATAAAATTACTAAAATAAATAAATAATAGATTAATATTTTTGTCCATTTTAAACTTTTTAAATTCAAAAAAAAAAAAATAA